>OY987256.1:34698867-35026664 GCA_963920725.1 Rhamphomyia laevipes
CCTTAACCTTAGATATCATAATTAGAGTAGTAAAGTTTGAATATAATTACTGAGAAGAAAATTATATAATTTGTACAAGAACTCAGAAGCACTTAATATTTCTCAACAAAACTATTTCGTAAATCACCCAATAAGATAAATAATATCACCTATAATACATTTTTATTTATATATATATTGAAAATTCGGATTTCTTTACAAACATACATATATAATATTTATTCGCAAATTTATTGAAAAAAAAGGAACACAATTTTTTAAATCAATTTCCTTCGGATAACAATTGACCAAAGAATAGAAGCAGGCAAAAGTATATATAATTTTACAAAACAAAAATTGTATGCTTTCGAAATATGTCATTTTATCTTACATCAAATTTTATGGTACACCTTTGTGTAACAGACTAAATTATTATTATGATGTGCGTACAAAGCAAAACATAATCAAAAAGGTTTTTTTTTTATGTTTTTAACAGGAAGGATATGCATCCTTCTTATTCTTATTATTCCATAGAATAAAAAGCTTTTTAAATTATGTGTTTGGTAATAAAACATATTTTAAACTTAATGCACAGTTTGTATAAGTTAAAATGTTAACATCGCATATTTTATTGAAAAAATGACTTAATTAATATAAATACTGTAAAACACTTCTAGGAAATATATTCGGTAGCATTTTTGGAATTGGAAAGAATAATAATTTAAATTTTGTAAAATTTATAAATTTTTTGTTTTTTATAAATAAAAATAATTTTAATGTAAATAAAAAAAAAAAAAAAATCTTGCTACTTACATTAAGTTTTATGCCTTACATCTTTACTGTATTCATTTTTCATTTAATTCACAATTAGAGCACCTGCAATAATCAAAAGTAAATAAAATATTTAATTAAAATATAATTATGCTATAAATTTTAATTTAGTTTATTATATGCTGACATTGAGTCTGCATACATATAAATAAAAATATTCATTGCGATTAGTGTTTCAAAGTATAGAGTTCACCCTGTCGCCATCTCCACTGCAAAGATATCATAGCAGCTTGTCTGTCTAATTTCTAATAGATATATATTCTATATGAAAATTTGCAATTCGTAAGTCCGCATGTGATTTTTATAAGTTTTATAAGAGGCATTAAAAGCCATATTACTTTTCAATAAAAATTCATTGTGACAATTTAATTTAATACATATTTTTGAAGACATACAACATACAAGGTCCTGTTTGCTCTGCTTAAAAACTTTAAAAAAAATTGTGGTACTGGCTCAAAACGATATTTTGTTATTAAAACTAAAGTTACGAGTTACAAGTTTAATTTTGGCCTAAAAGAGAATAAACCAAATGATCTGTCGTAAATTTTAAAAAGTTATTGCATTAGAAAAACTAAAACTTTGGCATTACGTGGTTGTGAATTATCTCCATCAATATGATATATTTACATAAAGGTTTATAACCCAATCAATTTAACGAGAACTTATAGAATATCTATCTGTAGTGTTAGTAAGATTTGAAATATACCTATCTGCTACTTGTTCAAAAAGATGGAAATGTCTTTTCCTTATAAATAATTGTGGTAGTTGTACTATAATCAGTTTCTGAATTGAGTTGGAATACTTAATTGTGTATATAAGCACGGTAACAGAAAATTCCGCTTTTACTTGAATTATTTGATTTAATACACGGCAAAAGAAATGTTTTGAATTTTTATAAAGAATTTCATTCTTGTTTTAGATCCTTTTTTTTCAACGTTTTTTTAACTACATTTAATCCTACTACATTGTATGCATTTCCCATTATGTATGTATAGTATACATATTTTACAGACACCAACTAAAACGAAATACATTTTTAGTGTCAAATACAATGCAAAAGTCCTAGCTTCGTAGTTATTCTACCTGCTAATCGTACCGTAATATATATAAACAAAATACTACACGCTACAGGCCTACAGGCTACATCATATTAAAGTACAAATAAAAGCAGAGCGAAAGCAATTAAGAGATTTTTCAAACCTCTGTATTGTAAAAGCATAACAACAAATCCTTGTATACATATTTTGTTTTCTTCGGAAAGTAATTTTAAATTACTTTATTTTTAAATTAAATGTGTCACAATTCAGGATATTTTATGAAGCTACTCAACAGAATCTACGATTATATAATATCATATTATTTGGTGTTATTCTAAAGGAAACCTTCTGTTTTGTTAATTTTTGTTAACTTAAAAATCAGTGAAGTCAAAAAATTTATTTCCTACGAAAAGAAAACCGTGTTAATGTTTATTTACCCAAATAAACCCGCAAAATTCTTCTTATTTTACTGTAACTATCTATCTATACACATATATTTTATGGAGTAATTAAGCAGAAATATAACCCAAAGTATTGCATCATTTATTTTATTGCTATAAAGTGGATAAAAGGGTTCATTATTTAACAAGAAAAATATTTTAAGAAAATTGTTGACGATAATTGGAAGATTCCTTAAAATGTTAATGTAATTTAATGACTTTTTATTTAAAATTATTTTATTTTCGTTTGCTTCTCCATTTATTTCACAACTTCTATTTATTTAATTTTAAAGGTCATTTTATTAAATTAATTTAAACTCATTTCATGAAAATTATCAAATCTTCGGAAGATAGAAATAGAAATGTAAAAAAAAAAAAATTCTATTGTTTTAAATTTTTTAGGAAATATACTGGGGTTTTTTTTTTTATTGTAGATGAAAAAACCAAAAATTTCATTTCAAGTTAGAACAGATTTTAGGGTTATCTATTCCAAATATATTAAAAAGTTTTTAGCTATTCTTGTCGCGGATGGGTTATATTAACTAATGCATTATAGTATTTGCATTGGTTATCACTTTAAAGGGGCGAAACGAGAAGGATGATAACAAGGCAATAAGGTAATGTAAATATGTATAGTAATAAATAGTTAATATATTTAATATTTACAGCCACAACATCAAAGCAATTTGATAGAAACAATATGCTTTTGTATGGTATATTTATAGCAAATTTATATTTCAATAATTTACGATCCAATGATTATGATATCAATAAAATAAAGGAATATTGTATAAAAGCAATATAAATTCTGGTAACTCTATTGAAGTACGATGAAATATTTGAATTATTTCGCTACGAGATTTAATCCCTAAATTTTGTATAATTGAATCATTTTATAATATGTATATTTATAAAAAAAAAACGTAATTTTATAATAACTAAAACCGAAAAACTTTTTTAATGTACGGGAATGATTAAAATTAATCCATGAAATTGTAATCTATAATCACAATTACTACATAAAAAATGTTGTGGAAATTATACTTTGCTATGCTACTTTATTTACAATGATATTCTATAAAATTTAATGGCATTGTAGAATGGATAGTACATGATGTAGAACAATTTAGTAGGCGGTCAAATTCTTGAAAATATTTTTAACTCATGTTTGCAATTGCAGATTGCAGTATATATATGTATATATATTATACACCAAAACCAAATCATGCTAATTCTATTTCTATTTTTACACTTTGAAAACCTAGTAAAATATTTTTTTATGGATCAGAGAGATAAAGAAAAGATTTCAACGACAAAAGTTTTAATAGTGAAAAAGTATTTTTATTAAGAAAGTTTTATTTTAAAGAAAATCCCGCAGATTCAATGCAGACAATCTTCGTCTTTCATAAAAATTAAAAGGAAGAAAAAGATGAGATTCACGATTTTCTTTTATATAAATACATAAAACTTTTTGTCGACAGTGCATACTGTACTTAGCTTTGGCCGGAAAAAATAATTTTAATATATGTCCATGGATGGATAAATTTTATATAGTTCACCATAAAGATTAATTTTATATGAGTGAATATAGTATACATAATTCAAAAAATAAGAGTGCAGAATATGCATTTATTTTTGACCATTTTTTTTAAATGCACGTGCGAAATTAAAAATTAAATTTTGGTAAAAAATAGTGAAAGACATTACCAAATCTAGATTCGGTAAAGATTTTTTTTTTATTAAATTTATTTAAATTACAAAAACGTACCATATTTAGTTTAGGTTAAAGTAACCATGAATTTCAAGTAAACTAATTTTATAAATATTGATTTAGTAAAATGACATCGTCTGTCTATTAATAGTTGTATCATCATCATGATTAAAGAAAGCTATAAAAATGCACATTTAGTGATTAAATTGAAGTAATTAGGACCATGTAATAATCTTATTTTAAATAAAAATGAATTCTTAATACAAAACCGACAATTAAAAAGCTGTGCGGTTTTATTATATTCATATTATTTATTAAGAAATATTTTATATGAATTTAAAATGTAATTAAAAAAAGCTAAATGAAAACTGCTTCATTTTTATTATTTAAATTATAAAAAATGTACAATTCGCTTTAAAAAATCAGTTTTAGTTAACGATTCAAACTTCAACGAAAAACCCAAAGGGATCAAAATTTCATTAAAATGTTACTAGCGTGGATGTGGAAATGTTAGACCCTAGAATTAATTGATAAAATCATATTACTACTATTATTAATCACGGCAATTATTTTAGTACATCAAGCCGTACTGTGATTGATAACTCTCTATAATCGCGTATTAAGTGTGTCTATAAATTATAAATAAAGACGAAAATTATTTCGCTTTCCAATCACGATTGCCTTTTGGTTACAAAGTTTTAGTTTGCTATAAAAATTTTGCATTTGATAGTCTGATATTCAGTTACATTAATTACAATTAATTTGCATCTGATATGCAGTTACACAAATTAATTTTAGTAATTAGAATTACGTGTGGACTTAAATGTCAAATTATTTTTCAGAAAACTTTTTGAAACTATTTCTAATAAGGATTTCCAGATCACACGGACACGATACATATTTTAAATACTTAAAATACAATCGTGCAATTTGGATTTACTATATACATATTTTTTACTCTTAATTACATTTTACAATGATTTACAATAAATATTTTTCTTTTTATACGATTATTTCCATTAATTTTACGAGGGTTAGCCCCAAAATCTTGCATTACATAAGTTCCCGTAAGTTTTTAATGCAAGATATTTTTAAGCGGAGATATGTACCAAGAAATTAAATTGGGTTAACTTCATCACTTGTGTAGCTGTAGCCGTAAATCAATAACAAAAAGTTTATAATAAAACAAATTTTAGCACTCTTCTCAGAGAAACTACTTATTAAAAGAAATAGTTAGAAACTAGTTGAAATTCTTTAGATTAGGAAAGAATAACAAACTCAGCACAGCAGTTAATTAGTGCCAATATAAGTAATATAATCAGTGCCACTGCCAGTTGATAACTAAAATTTTTAATTGTGTTAAAATGAATAAAAAGTATAAACAAGGTACATTTTCTAATTGTTTTTTTTTTTTTTGTGTTAAATAATTTCTGTAAATATAATATTAAATTTAATAGGGTCCTTCATCATGAATATTTCCATCATTACTTCCAATAAGGACAATGAAAAATTAAATTATACAAAAGTTTACGACCAATTGTTCTTCAACTTAAGAAAATTGTGCTTAGAACTAGGGATAGGGATTAATATTAATCCACAGAGGATAATTTGTGATTTTGAGAAGACAATAACTTCATCAACCTCAGCATTTTCCCCCAAACATCATTTAATTATTGTTTATTTCATTTTGGCCAAAAAATTTGGAGAAGCATTCAAAAAGAAAAAATAGTGGCTAAATATGGGAATTCTGCATCTTTTTCCATACAAATCAGGATGATCAAAAGTTTGCCATTCGTACCACCAAACGAAGTCTCTGCTTATTATTCGGCTTTAAGTAACAAGTTTGATGATGAAGCTACTAAAAAATTTAGACGCTGGTTTGAAAAAAAAAACTATATTGGGGGAAACACGAAGAAACCCAGATACAGTCCAGAATTTTGGTCAATTTCTGACGCAGGAATTGGTCCTGAAAGCTTTTCGCGGACGCAGAATAGTGTAGAGGCATGGCACCTACGCCTTAAAGTAGTAGCTGGCAGACGTCATGCTGGCATATATAAAATAGTTAGAAGACTTATTTAAAGAGCTTATTATTGCTAAAAATAGCATTGAGAAAGTGAAATCACGAGAAAAGCTACCAAAAAAGAAAAATATGTACGATAAAAAAAAAAAAAATAACAATATTAAAAGAGTAATTCGGAAAAGGAAAAGAATAAGTAAAACCGATTTTTTGAACCGCATTGCGCGTAATATAATTCTTTGTTAATTTTTATATTAAAAGTTCTATAATATTTAATTATAACCAAATAAAGATTTTAATTATTATTTACACTTTAAATAAATAAGTGTTTTAAGTTCAAATAATTTTTGTTTCTCTTTAAGGAAGATTATAATGCTAGATTTTTAAAAAAGCAAGATATTAAAAAAATGCAAGATTTTGTAATGCAAGATTTTGGGGTGCTCCCATTTTACGAGTATTATGTCCGGAACTTTAGTGAGTCCATAGAAAACTACACAGTTTAGTAGCCGAAGATTATATTATATTTTTTAACATGTAATTTTTATCGGATTTCAGTAAAATTTGATAAACGCGTGGGTTTCGTTATCTATTTTGTGTTAATAAGACTTGGCTTCCTGAAGGGCCAAATTTCCGATTTATGTTTTAGATTAGTAGAACTTAGAATGCATAGTAGTTATTATCCGATTAGCACAGAGTTTGGTGGCATAATCTATTCTAGTTGGCATGAAAATTGTATTTTAATAGGTGTAAAAATTTTCATAAAATACTAAAGAAGTGTTTCTTATAAAACAGTATTTGTTACAAAAGTACTGCTAATTATAAATCACTATTAGACATAATTAGGTCTTATCTGCTCCCCTAAGTTAGCAGCTTTTTTCATTATAATTAAGTTTTTTTAAAGTTATTTTTTTTGTATGTAGTTGAATATAACTTATTATTATAACTAATTAACATTACTTTTGAAATATATTATTATAAAATGTCATTTTGTTATTAAAAAATTTCCAGATTTTTTCCAGTTACTTCTTTGGTACATAATAAAAAATAAAAGTACTACTAGCAAGCATAACGTAAACTTTTTAGGATAAGCTAACAAAATGTAATATGTATACAAAAAAAAAACTTTTTAGGATAATTGCATAAAAAAGTTGTTTCATTTATGTAATTGCGAAAAGTTTGACGACTAGAATATGTTCTCACTTGTCTGTAAAATTCGACAAAGCTTTTAAATTTATTTTAACAATATTAACAAAAAAAAAACCATTAAATTCTTGTAAATGTATGAAAATACATTATGTTATATGTTTTCATATATGTATGTATTTGTTTTTGTAAGTTAAATATACATACAGTTGAAATGAAGTGAATATGTTCACAAAATTCAAATAGTTACATGCCTGTCTACATGCATAACAAAGTAAATAAGTAGTTCTTAGAAATTTTCACTCTGATTTCTTACAATTACGAAACCATATTAAATATAAAGTCTATAATAGAGGTCGCAATTCCGGGATTTCGGGATATTCAATCCCGAAATCCCGGAATTCAGGATCCCAAATCCCGATCCCGGAAAAACCATTCTAATTATTAACCAATTTCTAAAAAAAAATGAAAAATCATTTATATTGTATACTTTTAAGCATTTTGAATTTTGGCCGTTTTCTATTTAAATAATATTTAGTGTAAGTAGACTTTGCTTTTCGATTGCCATGGGAATTGTGATTTTTCAGAATAGGTTTTGCCTTTCTGTTAGTATTGGAATAATATAATAATAATAAATAATGAATTTTGTAATGAATCTTGTGAATAAATAATGAATTTTCTTTTTCATTTTTTCTAAATAAAAAAAAAAATTTTATAATTAAATTTTGTACAATTTTTTCTGTTTTTCCAAATAAATATTAACAAAATTCTACTAGGTTAATCCCGGCGGGATCCCGGGATCAACAAAAACCAATCCCGAAATCCCGGGATTGAAATAAGGCTCGGGAATCGCGATCCCTAGTCTATAAGAATAAGTAATACAATAAAAATTTAATTTTGGAATATTGTAGAGCTGAATATGTTATTTGTATATTAACATATATGTACAGATTACATATGTACAGATTACTATCTGTACAACTGTACTGTATAATTATATATGTATGTATATGAATCAAAATAATTGATTACAGTATGGTGTATAAATCAATAATAATTTTTTTCCATATTTGGAAATGACAGCATAAATGATTATATAATTAATAATGAGTACAATTTTAAGTACGCCAATTGACGTGAAATATTCGACGTTATATTTGATATATTCATATATTTAACTTTAAATGATCGTCGATTAGTTGACGCAAATACTGTTTTCAGTGAAGTAGCTACTTTACATTTTGGTTGGCACCGGCACCATGGTTAAATTTTATACGTTATTTAAGTTGTGCAATTTCACTTATTTTCCGGTAATAATTTATTAAAAAAACTTTAATTTGAAGGTATACAATTAATTCTAAATATCAAAAATCTAATAAAAATACATTTTAAGTAAGTTTGCATTTATTTTTGTATGGTTAACGAATCTTAAACAATAAATATCAAACTCTTTAATACTGTTCTATTGTAGCTGCTTATATTTTATTTGATTGAATTTAGATTCAAATGAATTGTCTCGATGCTAATTATTATTACCGTAAAAGGTTCACGTACCATTTACCGATAACTATTAAAATTTCATTTGCGTGGAATATTAATATTAGAATTGTCTAAATGTTTTTTTTTTTTCATCAAAATTAATTTTCAGGATACAAACAATTTTATTGAATATTAATTATATAACAAACAAATTCTTAAAATGTCGAAATAAAACTAAATTATATACGTAAATATATTATTTACATTCTCTTATCTGAAACTTTTTAAAATGTAGTATTTTCATCAAGGTTTTTTAGTAAAAAATATCATAAACTTTATTGTATATCAAATTGAAAAAACTTATGAAGTAGACGAGTATTTTCGCTACTGAATTCTCCCATTTGCTTGCTACTTTTGGCTGTACATTAGTCTAGCCTTAATATTTATTTGCCAGAATAATAGATTAAGATCAAGTACGTGTACTTTCTTAAAAGTATACACTAATTTTTTGTTTTGTAAAATTATAAATAAATGTAACTAATTTTTACAAAGTTCCATTATTAAGAAAATAATGTACGTGATAATATTTAAATTATTGAAATCAGAATTTTTTAATATAGTATTTTCAACTTTCCTTTTCCTTTTTCACATCTATATATGTACATTAAACTAAACATGATATTAAATTTCACAAATTTTGATTACTACAACGAGCAATGAACTGAACTGTATTAAATTTTTATAGTGTCATAAACGAGTCAAATAATTATTTACTTGAATAAAGAAATTAAAATCTTTGATGCTAAATTGGAAAACATAACTATAGACAAAAAGGATTCTTTGTAGAACTAATGTTCATTATTGCTACTACTAATTTATGAATCCGTATCCATGAAATTATTGTGCACTTTCCGAAATAATATAAAACTGAAAAGGTTGAATGTTTTATAACCGGCAGATAGTTCATAGTTATGATTATGATGTTTCTGTAATCACAAGTTGCGAATCAATGAATGAATTTATTTATTTTCATTTCAAACTTTCAAAATTTATTACTATTATCAGAAATAGAATAAAATGGAAATAATTTTAATGAACTAAGTTTTTTTTTGTTCTTTCCGTATAGCTGGACTTACAATAAAATGTATACTACTTACATGGATATATGTATATATATTACGAAATGATGACAGACCGAAAAATTAATCCAAAATATGAAAAAATCGAATTGGTCTCTATTGTCTTTAAATTTATATTATCTTTTATTAAAATTCCTGTATTTTAACAGTATATTTTATTATTGCCAATTTTCAACCTAAAATATTGTATAGAAACTGAAATCAACAAGAAAAACTTGATATTTTTGCGGAATTGGCATATCATTGTATAGATTCTAAAGGAAAATAAATTATTAAGATAGCCAAATATTTTCACCAGTTTTATTCCATTTTGATATAAAACAAATATAAAAGTCAATTCACAATATATTTCAAATATAAGTGTTTACCAGAGTTGATGCATTAGCGACAATCCAGGGTAACGAAATAATTCAAATTGTATTCCTTTTCTACATAATTTATAATGTAGTACCTAAATGTTTTAATTACTAATTACAATAAAGTTAATAAACTAATGCAATTTATACAAAATGTATTGAAATTTTTTAATTACTTTCACTACATTACAATAACTTCACATTTTTATGGTGAAGTAGTTTAAATTAAAGTATTTAATATAAAAACCATAATAAATATATAAATACCATAACATTAATCTTTTTATTCATGGTACTTTTAAATAATAGACTGTACCTAATGTAATTAACTACGTAATTTATTGAATTATGAAATACTTCAAATTAATTCTAAGTAATTCTTTTAAGTAAAACTTTAAAATACTCCAAAATGGCATAAATATGTGAAATATTTGTAAAGCAGTAAAGTAATTCAAAAATTTCATTACATTTACTGTAATTCATTACTCGACCATAACTAAACTATATATATAATTACTTTTCGGAAAGTATATTGAAGTACATGTTAGCATAACTCGATAATGAAACTGGATTACTTTTTTAATTCAATATTTAACAACTCTGATATTTACATTATGCTGGTACACATAAAATCGAAAACTGGAAAACTAGAAAATTAATTACATTTTTTAATATCATTGTATAAAACATAATAATAACCATTGAAACTTAAATTGAAACTTTTTATTTTTAAATACATAAATTTTAAATTAACTTGTAAAAGTTTATAATATGAATAGTTTTAAAAAGAAATTAAGTTTATGAAATTTTAATCTACTAATTAAGTTTTCGTAAAAAAAAATATCCAATTACATTTTTATGAATTATACTACCTTATATCTTATATGTATATAAAAGCTACCATCAAAATGACAAAAATTATATTTCATCCTTTGCCATCATAAAATATTAGATTATATAGAAAGTGTTCTAATTTACTGTTGCTTATGATGTATAATCATAAATAAAATGTTTAGTTAGATAAATAATTATGATTTAACTTTTCAAAGTTTTGTGATTTTTTTTTATGAATAATTATAAACATTAAAGTATATAAGAACAAAAACATATTCAGAATCCCCTTAGGAGATGACAAGATATTATAATATAAAACTTTTAATTTATCAAACATAAGTAGTTGAATATGTTACAGAGAATATTATTTTATAATACAAAACATGCTTCGCTGTAACAATATTTATAAGAAATAATGCGGTAAACTTAGAAACTTTAAGTTTATTATAGAAAATTAATTTCAAACCAACTATAAAATTTATTTTATATTATTATTTATCAATTCATTTTCTTTAAGAATTGTAGAATTGAATTTTGAATAATTCTCTAAAAACGATAATTACAAAATAGCTGCAAAATCATCAAGGTTCAAAAAGAGATTGATGAGATTTTTTTGCTAAATGTTTTGTTTTATCAACAAAAGTTAATATATTTAAAATTGATACTGTGATAATTTCCAAACGATATTATAAATAGAAATTTACAGATTGGAAATATTTCTTAAAGATTAATTTACATTTTTTCCAAAATTCTTAACACTAATTTTTTTTTATTAAATTAGTTATAAACTATATACAGATTGGACACCAAATAGTTGATTGACGATGTACCACGCAAGACCATACCCGGACCTTTTCCGGGGTATGGTCTTAAAAAAAGTAGCATTATATTTTATAACTTCAGAATCCATAACTTCAGAATGGGTTTTTACGCCTTGACGGGTATATTGATTGCTTTTTTTTTATTTGCCACGTATAGTAAAAGCGGATAACTTTTAATATAAAAAAAATATTTCACTAAGAGGAAATTTTCAACCTCGGTAGGAATCCGAAACCACACTCCAACCAAGGTAGGATAATGACAAATGACATATAAACCAAACTCCTCGGTTGACCCATTCGATTGACTCGATTGAGCTATGGACCCAAATATAATGTTATTTTTTCCGAGTTCTAACTCTATGTATAGATAGAATGAGTTCTAACGTAAAATGAAAGCGCCCCTGGAAATTGCTCATCGTATGATAAAGTGCCTGTCGATAATTTATTTAGTGACCACCCTGTACATACTAGAAAATACATCTTATAGGTGTATTATGCTATATTTTATTTAGTTTGTAAATCAATTAAAATTCCTAAAAATTATTTTCGATTAAAATTTAACTTTATTTTATCTTTAACAAACAATATCTGACTGAAAGAAAATTCCAACCAATTTTCATTTAAACTAACAAAAGCCAATTAAAAGTTTCATTAAACTTATCCGCGCCTCTTTAATTTTGTGTCATGTCATTTATTTTATTTCTACTTCCAAAACTTTTTACACAAAACGGAAAATAATAAAAATCAATTATTCCAAAAGAAAAAGTTTACTTATAGGCCAATTTCGCATATTGTGGATTAATATTATTAATAGAAATTGTACTATTGCAGGCAATTTCTTCGAAGAAAAATAGCATTACAGATTACAGCATACAGCAATATCTGCCGAAGTTAACTATAAAATTATGTACTTTAAAATGAACAAATTATTGCAAGGGTTGGTCAAGATATGATTAGTTTCTTACTGTGAATATTACCCGAAATAGGCTGCAATGCTTCTGAACACACAAAGATTATGTATTATAATTATACGAAAGTTAGAAGTTACTACATTTAATTCCTAAAATATTAAATTCAGTTACACGTGCTGAAAGCACTCAAATAAACATAAATGGACTAATATTTAAATTGTGATAAACATAAAGATTAAAAAAATATACTTTGCAATTTGCAATATTAAACAAAATACGGTAATATCATGCTCTGTGGCTATGAGTTTTTTATGTATCTAGTTTGATATATTAATAAAAATGTTATATCTTTTTTATTTTAAAATTAATAAAATATTGATATTACGAACTAACCTGAAAATGAACGTTCATTTGGAGATAAGCCAAACTATTTTTATTTTTATTTTTGATGCACTATAGTTTGAATATTTTCTAAAGAAGGATATACGAAAAATATAATTTATAAAAATATAAATAATATTTCTTTGTATCTATTTAACTTACATATGTACATATATATATAAAAAAAATATTTAATATTACAACAAAATTTTAATAGAAAATTCAGATTTTATTATGTGATACTCTGTAAAATAAACTTTGTCATTATCTTGTCATTATGATTATAAAATTGAAAAATTGTAAGTAATAAAAACCAGACTATAATCAATTTTATTTTTAATTAATTAAGGAATACTTTTTTTTTACATAGATGATTATAATTTTTATTTAATATTTAAGTCTGGAATTTCTAATAGTCTGCGATACACAGACACAGTAAATTTTATAAATACATTATTGATATTTTATATTAAGCTTTTTGGTGAAAATCAAAATTATTATTTTCTCTAGGTTTCAAGTATGCCGTTTGCCGGCCAGAAAATGTATGTAAAAAAGGCTGTATGCATCAAATAAAAAAAATGAGTTTTTCAATCGCTTACAAATAATAGCAAGACCATCCTAATTGTTCTGAAAATTTGGGAGTATGTAGAAATTGTTATTTTTTATTAAACAACTACAAGCCCTCTTCGGTGGGCGTTTGAGTTTTGCTTTTATCACTTGAATAACTTTCCAAAAATTACGCTTCAGGCCATAAATCTTGATGTCAATTTAATAAAGACACACTTGGATAAACTTTCGGATAATTCATGTCCTGCGCCTGATGGTATTCCATCGTTCAAAAAAATTGTTCTGGTTCATTAACTCTGCCTCTCACTTTACTGTTTCGGCGCTCTTTATCTACTGGTATTTTTCCTGGCAAAATTCATCATTTGAAGCTACCTCAGGGAAGTCATCTTGGTCAATCAACATGGTTTCATAAAACACAGATCGACTTTGACTAATATGGTTGAGTCAACGTCTACATTTATTAATAATATGGAAGCTGGGTCTCAACAGACGTTCTATTTAGTAATTTAAGTAAAGCATTTGACCTCCTACCCCAAAGTGTGATTTTATTTAAACATAGAAAATTAGGATTTCCTGCTTTCTTCATAAAATGGATGATTAAGTTCTGCTTAACTAATAGAACATATAGTATATTTTTTAAATCAGTAATAGCTTCATCATTTGAAGCTACCTCAGGGAAGTCATCTTGGTCATGTGTTATTTGTTATCTCTAATAATGATGTAGTGCATATTTATTCAAAATATGAACATAAATATTTATGCAAACGTTATGAAAATATGTAAAAAAATAACTTCTTTGAATGACTCAATTTCACTTCAAGAAGACTTAAATCGTTTTTCTATGTGATTTAATTTTAATTTTTTGAAAATTAATGTTGAGAAATCTGCTATTATGACATTTGCTAGACAAAATTCCCAAATTAAATTTAATTACACACTATTTGATAAAAATTAAGGATTTGGGTGTTTATTTGAACTCAAAACTTAACTTTTGGCTCCGAAAAAGGTTTGGAAGTGGATGGAAGATTTAATGTTTTTGAAAGATGTTTCTTTAGGAAATGAACTGTAATAAATATAAGAATTAAGATTTTTTTTATTAATTTTTATAAATTTTGTTCTGTATAGCACATCTGGAAATTTTAATAAAGATGTTTATTTAGCAGCAGAAATAGGGTTTGAATAGCACGAATATTCGTTAGGTGGTAATTTTGATGAAGAAGATATAATTTGCTGCTTCACACAGACTACTCCCCAAACGGAGATTGCTGAATTGACAAATATTGATTCGAGTACAAGCAATAATATAAGTTCTAAAAAAGCATCTAAAACCTAAAAAAAAAATATTTGAACATGTATAGAAAGCCCATAACGAGATGTCGCAGCTTGTTAAATATAGCTAAAACTGCTATCTTAGTAGATGCCAGTAGTACATTAAAGAAGTAACCATCAGCACAACTTTTTTTTGAGTCTTTAGCCAATCAAGTGGACAACGCTAATGTAGACCCACAACAATTTGTACATCTCCAAATGGAAATTTAAAAAAAAAAACATAACGAAATTCTATATTCGTGAAATTTATTTTATTAAAACTACGTACAATTTTAAAACTTATATAATAAATTTGATTTTTATTATAAAATTTCTATTTTTAATTATTTATTTAAATAATCTTTCAGGATATCTCTTAAGGCGAAAACACTTCTAGGAGCATTAAATCTGGTAAAAAACCGGTGTGGGATTAGTGGATTATCTACTTCTTGTCGCCACAAACCATTGACTAACTCATTATTATCATTGTTGTTTGGAGTGCAGTAGGTGGAATCATGCATTTTTACAAAATTGTGTAGCAGAATTGTGGCTTTCACTATCCATGCACTCTCCAAACTGTTATCAATTTTTACGCGAGCGCTGGATAACTTTTTATAAAATTTGTCCTTGTCTCGTGGTAACTTGTAATTTTAATTTTTCCTAGATACGGTAGCATTATATATGTTCTTATATGGAAAAGCAGCATCTCCCACAATATAATACTGAAATTCCATATCAGAATTTAGTATTTTTTTGGTTTTGGTAAATTTAGCTTTTCTATAATATTTTACTTCAAAAACCCCTCCTCTGTAGAGTTCCACCATCACTTCATCATGTGGCATCCATGTTTTTTTATAAAAGTATTTTCTTCTGTAGTATCGACCAAAAAGTGCGAATATAACCAAAAAATTTAGGTTGAATATTCGTTATGAAACTATATACTTCCAATGTTGTTCCAAAACAGAGATAATTATCATTTATGATTGTTTTGGAATTATATTTATTTTTTCTAGTTTTATATAATAATATAAAAAATAAAATTATGATTCACAAAACATAAACTTGAATATGTGGCTCAGATCTTAGAAACATTATGTGGCTTAAATTTATTTCATAACTGCTTTGCTTATGTATAATTTATAACCAAAAAAACATTTCCATTTAAGAACTAGTTATACTTTACTTATACTCCCGATCCTTGAACATAATCACATTGAATTTATGCCATTAAAAATAAATAAAATAAGTTCTTTAACACCAACAAATTCATATCATAAGACTAAATTACAAAAATAATTAAAACAAAAAGAGTACCTAATACTAATAATTATTCGTGTTTTATTAATAAGAAATACCATATAAAATATTATAAAAGTTATAACTTAAGTAAGTGTTCTTAATGTCTCATTAAGATTTTATTTCAGGGACAAACAATAATAATTTCATTTTGTCATAATGTAAAAGCTAAATTAAAATCATTAAGACTCTTAACAAATATTATTTACTTAAAACATTTACCGATTTGTTCAATACAAATCAGGATAGGACAGCATATTATTATATATTTGTTTCATTTTTTGTTCGTGCTTGTTACTGATATTGATAATGTTTTTTTTTCTTCTAACACCTATTACAAGGTAAAAGAGGCTTTGAATATAATGTTGTATTTTTGTAATTTTGTTTTCCACATCATCTAAAAACTTCCTAGGAGAATAAAATTTTACTAAGTTAAAAAAAAAAAATAAACTTCACGTTTAACCTTCCCCAAAATTATAATGGAATTTACTTGTTTTTTTTTTTTTTTGAATATTGTAATACTTATTTCTCTACCTTTGTAATATTCCACATAATCAAACATAATACAACATTAATACAAAACAGATTTCCCTCGCATATAATTTTTGTAATATTTTACGTTTCAAAAAAAAAAAATGTTTCTTTTGATTTAGTTTTCATATTAAAAGTTGAAAATTCAGAAATGTCAAGTTTTCAAACTTCAAAGTGTAAGTTATTTCTTTAAATACATAATTGATTAGTCCCCTGTCAATGTGGTGCAAATAATTTTGCCACCAGCATTGTAAGTCAAGAATTAAAATTACAAGTTTTAGAATTATGTATTGTAAGAAAGAAATTTAAATGTGTTTATATAGGTAGCTAATAATATTATGGTAATGCTGTTAAGTTTGTATTTTGAAATAATCCAATATATTATTAGTATCATACTGGAACGGAATAAAGGTTGAAGTTATGGCGATTAGATCATGTACTGTATTTCCTAAAACCATAAGTATGTACAACACTAACACCTAAGTCGATCTGTGATGCTTTATTGTTAGTGGTAGATTATAGTGAGACTGCTATAAATATACTATATGGATTCATTCGTATTTTTATTATTATATTAAATATAGTATTGTTAAATAATCTTAATCAAGAATTAAGTTAGTTCACCTTTTGGGCTCTTAGATGAATGGATGGCTGTACCAGTTGCAAGTTTATCAACTGTATGAGTTTTGTAGACCAGAGTAGAATTCCGTTAGAATACCAGGTTGTCTCAAACACCGACGGGGATGCATTACATTGTCTCATCTACAGTCGCGGTCGCATTACGAAGTAAATATATTTGTAGAACATGCTAAAACGACGCGAGTTTCGGTTCCTACTACATGAACTAACTGCATATTAAGTATACAAAAATAATTATTGGTTGGAAACGAATTTTAAAATTAGGTCAAAATATAGCTAGTTGCTGGTTAACTCAGTTACCGCGACATGTGTAATGTGCAAGGTACGAGTGGTTGATTGGTCCTCGCGGGCCCCCTTTCAAATTCTGCTACCTGATTTCCTCCTATATATATTTCGGTAAAAATATGTTGAAATTAAACATAATGAGGTATCATAAAAAGTTTGACTATCATAAAATAATCAAAAATGTACTACCTACCTGTAATGTATATACTTATATATGTATGTATATATGTATATATAATACATTGTATTTAAATTTAATGTAAATTCCAGTGTATAATATTATATTTTTGTTTAATTTTAACATGCTATTAAATAAAAATCAAAGTATGAATACAGGGTCGCGTCGCTGAGTTATTTTGTGTTCATTCCCGATTTTTTTTTGAAACCAAAGTGTAACTGATACAACTCATATCTCATATTTAAATACATATAGCTTTGTAAATGTCATATCAAGCATGTCTTTGAAGACATGCCTTGGAAAAAGAGATGAGTAAATTATTAACATTAACTAATAATAGTTCTTTAGAATCAGACACAAGTAATAGTTTTTTGGCAGGTTATTCAATTCGGTTGGGAGTAGTTGTGTATAGCGGATATTTTGTAATATTTAGTAACTTAAGTTTTGGCGGTCCGTTCAGTGAGCACTATATATACACGTTTCTGCATAATTTTAAAACATATATAATATAGTATAACATATTTATTTGGTTAAAATAATTTTTTTACAGCATCCAATTAACAGAAGCCGCAGTTTATGAAAAACTATTTGAGTTAAATCTATAAGATTGTATAGTAAAAATTCGTGGTCGTGGTTTCTGGTTTCTGTGGTGTAGCCAATTTATTACATTATGTTTTCAAAATTTGACCATTAACATTATAATTTGTTGTAACATAAAAGAGTAATTTGTATAGTTCAATATGAAATTTTTACATAAATGAAACAGAATTTAAATTTTATGATATAGTATTATATTTTGAGTGGCATTATCCCAAGTCTTGATAACCCGAATTTCTTTTTGTGTCGTTTATTTTTGGTATTGGACACACATTTTTTCGGTACTGTATGGTAACAAAAAATGGAACAAAATGGAACAAAAAATGTTTCTTAAAAAATAATTCCCTCCAATCAATTTCGTTTATTAAAATTAAAATATCATTGTACATTCAACATAAACAAATTCAAATTTAAAATTCTGAACTCAGAACTCGAAATTCCAAACAAAATCGGAAATCATTGGAAAAGTTTCTAAATCGTCATATTTTTTTTAAATAATATTTCTTTTTAATTTGGACATAAATAATAACAGAAAAAAAAGCTGCTAACTAGGGGGAGCAGATAACTCATAGTATGTTGTTTAACAGCGATTTATGTCCAAAAGTTTTTTGTTATTAACATTATCTTTGTAACAAACAGTGGTTTCTTCAAAAATTGCTAATCTTTATTATTTATTGATTTAATTTTATATTTTTATTTGTTTAATAATAAATAATATTATTAAAATAACTATAATAAGTATAAATATGCGTAATCACGAATCCAACCTGTGTACAAAATTTCATTGAAATTGAATAATATTTACCATATGTTCTAGAACATATGAAATATTAATCGGAAATTTTAGCATGGACCCCCTCAGGCTACTAACTTCTACCTTAGTCTACACATGCGTAATCACGAATCCAACCTGTGTACAAAATTTCATTGAAATTGAATAATATTTACCATATGTTATAGAACATATGAAATATTAATCGGAAATTTAAGCATGGACCCCCTCAGGCTACTAACTTCTACCTTAGTCTACACATGCGTAATCACGAATCCAACCTGTGTACAAAATTTCATTGAAATTGAATAATATTTACCATATGTTCTAGAACATATGAAATATTAATCGGAAATTTTAGCATGGACCCCCTCAGGCTACTAACTTCTACCTTGTCTACACATGCGTAATCACGAATCCAACCTGTGTACAAAATTTCATTGAAATTGAATAATATTTACCATATGTTCTAGAACATATGAAATATTAATCGGAAATTTTAGCATGGACCCCCTCAGGCTACTAACTTCTACCTTAGTCTACACATGCGTAATCACGAATCCAACCTGTGTACAAAATTTAATTGAAATTGAATAATATTTACCATATGTTCTAGAACATATGAAATATTAATCGGAAATTTTAGCATGGACCCCCTGAAGGTATTAACTTCTAACATGGCCAACACATGCATAATCAGAAGGTCTACCTTTGTACCAAATTTCATTAAAATCAGATAATAATTACATGCTATAAAACACGTAATTATATAAAATTCGGAAACTAAAACTGTTTTCTAGGAACCCCCTGAAGGTCTCCAAATTTCGGGAGAGCCAACTAGATCCCAAAATTAGCCTATATATAAAATATCTTTGAAATCGGTTAACAATTACTATATGCTGTAGAACATATGAAAAAAAAAAAATTAAAAATTAAATCGGAAATTTAACATCCTACTAACCTGTAATTTGGTCAACCAATGTAGAATCATGAACTCAACCTGTGTACCAAATTTCATTGAAATCGGATAATAATTACATGCTGTAGAGTAGAGCATAAAGAAAATATTCTTCGGAAACTAAGTTGCTCATATATTAGTTTCCCATGAACGTACTGTACCTACCAACTACAAATTTGTGGAGTATCAAATAGATAACTAAATGAAACTGTGTGTTCAATATCATTGAAATTGGGTGAAAGGTACTGTAGATATAGATAGTTGAACTTATGAAAAGTAATTACGGATTTTTACATGGACCCACTGAAGTATTGACTTCAAATTTTACAGACACCAAGTACATACGGAAACTATCATATGTACCAAAATTTATGCTAATTAGATAAAAATTACTATATGCTCTAGAGTATACGAAATTTTAATCGGAAATTTTACCAGGGACCCCCTGAAGTTACAGACCTGTATCTTGGTAGGCTTGTGGACAATAATGATACCAACCTATGTTTTAAATTTCATCCAAATCTGAGACATGAAATTTTTTTTTACATTTTCCCGTAGAACAAAAACACGTAGGTTGCCACATAAATGGGGAAATCTAACATGGTCCCACTGAAAGGATCGATCTCATCTTGTACCGGCACCTGCGCGAGGTATGTTAGAGCCTGTGTGCCAAATTTCATTAAAATCGGACAAGCGGTTCTAGGAGATGTTGCTGCGCACATAAAAAGCGTACGCGTACGCGTCCCCCGGACACTTTTTTTTTTTGCATTTTCGGACTCCCCGACCTCGGAAACCCTTGAAAAAAATTTTGAGCGAACTTTTTTTTTTGACCATCCAACCCATCACCAGACTTCATAGTATTTCATACTATTCGTAATACTAAATTTGCTGACAGGTTGGAAGAATCTTTTTAAATAAATATCAATTTTGACACTTAAAAATGGAATTTAATTTAAATATAAATAGTATCTTTAGTGAATACTGATTCCGATAAGTTTAACTGAAAAATCAAAGAATGTAAAATGAATATTAATAGGTATATGATTTAAAAGAACATCTTAAATAGGTCAAAATTCAGAAAAACAAAATTATATGTTTTTAATTGAACATTTAATAGAAAGGCTTAATTCATAGCGACTAATCATAGCATTACATATTTCCAACGGTTATTATTAATATATTTTTTATTTATTTGAAGGGAATTATTTACTATATCAGAATCATTTTAAACATGCAGACCATTAAGTGTTGAACAAAAGCCTAACGTGCTTGTTTCCCTTAATATTTTTGAAGAATGTCGTGAAAGCAATTTATTTGATAAATAATTCATTTAATACGCGTGAATATATCGTTGCCATTTCCACTATACTAATGTATATATTTAGGAATTTTCTCACTTTTAAATTTATACCAGAGATAAAAAACATTGTTTGCCATTGAAATGGATTTTATTTATGTATAACTTTTTTAAACAAATTTCCATTTTCAAAATTTCAAATGTGGAAATTAATTTAAATATTATTTTGGTTTTTTTAGTCACACTATATGAAATGAATTATGTTGATTGTTGAGAATAAACTACTTACGATTAATTATGAAATTATTTTGAATTATGTATAATATAAATTCTTTTTATATAAATGGAATTCTATTTTGTATTATATTTTTAAATTAAATAATTTCTTTAATAAATGTACACAAACTAAAATTTTAAGTCATACGTTTTCTGTTTTGGATTTTATTTGAATCTAATTGTATTTAATTTATTGAAGACTATTTATTATAAGAACGTTGTGTTGACTAAATTATATTTTTAGTTTCCTTTTACACATAATATAAATATAGTTTTTTTTTTTTTGGTTTTCAGCTGCTTGTGAACTAAAATTATTACATAATTGGATAAATCAATAATGTTAAATATAACATCAAAATTAGCAATAAAAAAAATATTTTGAATGAATTGTTTACTACTTAAATACTATATTTATGAAATTTTATTAGTGTTTTCATATTGTCAGAAAGAACAGAATTAAGAATAATATCCCAAACTATATTCCTTAACTTAAATTAAATTTGAACAAAAAATTCGAAATATAACCCATGACAAAGACCAATCAAAACAAATTGAAATATTAATGTAAATTATTTAAATGTTGTGAGAAGTTTTAAATGTCGAATTTTGAACGACTTCTTAATTAGTTTTAATAAGGTAGCTCTATATCAGTGGTGCCCATAAGGTCGATCGCATAATAATTTAAAGTCGATCGCCACCGAATATGAAATTATGTATAGAAAAACTAAGTTTTCACCGTCTTATGGCAAAAAAATAATTCTTTCCTATGTGAAATTTTATAATTGTTATATTTTTTTTATTTCATATTTCCAAACTATTATAAAAATCGTTATGTGGAGTTTGTTTTTATATTAAGTACATATGTATGGTACACAATATTTAAAAAATCTATCAGCTGAACAAAAAATACATAAATAGTCTGTGGTCTGTGGAAGTTAAAGTTATTATTTCTAATTTGAAAGTTTTGTGAGTATAACGGCCAGCAGTTTATTTTTTTTTCGTTGATACATACTTTGTTATTTTCTGTGAAGTTAAAATTGCTATGCTAAGTTTAGTGGTAAGTTGATTTAATCAAATTTATGAATATTTTATTAAAAATAAGAGATTTTATTTATGACTAATCCATTTGCTACAGAAAATAATAAAATGAACTAACTAAATAATAATTTAACTAAAATAATAAAATGAAATTAAAATAATTTTGATTTTATTTTATTATTATCACATATACCAATAATTTATTTCAGTTCAACGGTTGAGATCAATTGCTGACAGCAAAAGTAATACTCTATTAAAAGCCAAAATAGTAGGTCCTTACGAAACCTACTGGAAGAGGCTAAGGCTCGATTTGGGCTGTAGCGCCATTGTATAAATATTATATATATCGGAATCCATACTAAAACATTTGTAATAAATACAATATTTAAAACTTCAGAGCTGCATTACCCCTTCTAAAGTTATAAGAAAACAGACCAGTTCAAAAAATTAGATAATACAAATAATTTTGTAGGTACCAGAACAAATATGCAGTGCATTTAAATGAATGAATAAATGTTGCACTTGGTCGGATTTGAGTATGGAGACTATAGTACGCTGATAATAATTAGTAACTTTGAAACAACCTTATTTTGAGTAATTTCCCTTTCACCAACACATCTTTTCCATCACAACACTTCATAATTAATATATAGTTCATCTTAAAAAATAGTAACTATACAGTTTCTTATGTACAATTTAACAACTAAATTCAAAATTTATTTGAATTTATTAGTTAGCATTTTTCAAATTTAAATTTTATTATTCTTTAAAGCTTGAACTTTATTATATTGCGTTCTTTATTATCATTTAATGCGTCATGATATATATAATCTTTCATTTTTGATGAAGACTCATATATTGATATTCTAAAAAGCTACGAGGCAGCGCGTATACCATATTGTGGCAAGTATATGCAGTCTCATATTCTAAATTTCAATTTTCATGAACATTTAATATTTTAAATTCAATGCGGATTAACGGAGTATTCACAACTGTATCTTAGTAAAAAAATTATAATAATCAAATTTAGGTCTTAATTGGTTGAATTTCTTTCTTAGAGAGTAAAATGAAAGATTATTAAAACATTATACACTTTAAATATAAAACGAACGATATTGGATCTAGTTGTAGTATCAGCAAAACTAATATAATTAACACAATATATTATGAATCACGCTTTGGAAACTGATACATTTTATTCCATATTTAAAATATATACTGTAATCAATGATGGATTGAAAATATTTTATTGGCACATAAACAATAACGTTCTTTGAAACAACCTTATTAACATTCCAACCAAAGAATTTTCGCACCTGTTTTTTTATTTTTTTGAGAAATGATTTCACACAAACCGTAAATTTGTATAAATTTGGAACAATAAAGATTTTACAAAATTATATCGTGCAATAATGAAAATCTTTTTATAGATACTAGATACTTAAGTTTTTCAAGTTACCTACCGCTGTTACCTGCCACTGAGATACAATGTTATTATTGAAATATAGACGAGGACTTCATGTGTTAGTCAAATATATCATATAAAAGGAGTAAACGCTTCCTTTACATGAAAGTGTATATAATATTAATACCTCCTAAGTATTTTGTTGGAATTGGAAATAAAAATTAGTATAGAAATAATCGGTATACCTAAATATTTTTCAAATCAGTTGTGTCATATTTCGGAATGGCTCAATATTATATTATGTATATCTCTTTTGTAGAAGTATGTATTTAATTTATTAACTTTTTGAAATCTTTACATTTATGTTTCTTAGGAGTTGATTTAATTTCAGGAGTAAGAGTTGCTATTATTTAATTTTATCTTGATCAGAAATTTTGGTTTGAATTTATGTATACAAAACAAAAAAATGGTTGTTACTAAAAAAATTAAAAGTACTTTCATAATATTTTAAGAAAAAATTGTTTTAAATAAAAAAAATTAACGCACAATTAATTAAGAATAATTTTTTAATCATAATAACTTTATAAATTAAAAATGTAACAATGATTATTATGTCATCTGTCACTAATCACTAGGTACGGAATATCATTGCTCGTTATATGTGACAAAAAAATTATACAATTTTATATACCCTTAAAACTTGACTTAAATATGGTTCATTTAAGAACGTAAAATGTTGTAGACCACTGGTACATTACTCAGTACACCATAAAAAAATTTACAACAGTAAAAATCGGGTTACTCCGTTTATCTATAAATTATATATAGTTAAATTGTAGTTACCAATTATTGTTAGAACTATTTTATGTTTGCTATACAATATAATTAGTTTTTTTGAAATTATTTCTTTTGCAACAACATAAATCAAATGAATATACACATTTATAAAACAATAAAATAAATCTTTGCTCTTGTAAAATATTAAATTATTTAAATATTGTAAATTTTGAATAGTTTAAATTATTTTATATGAAATTTATTTTTTTAAATTAAAGTATTGAAAATGGGAACGAAGAAACTTCCGAAAACATTGAAAGCAAATACCGATAGCAAAAATATAAATATAATTATTGTATACCATGCCAAAGTATAGCAAGTACTTTATTCAAAGATATTAGATACTCGTATATCATATTTCATAAAAAAAATTATTTTAAAAAAAGCGTAAACTGCTAAAAATAGTGTAAACTAAAAAGCACAAAAAAAAAAAAATGTTTTGTAAAGTAAACGGTAAAATATAACTATAAATCACTAGGCTTCAATGGCACGGATGTGAACGAGATCTTCCGTTTTCACTCTATAATAATTGTGTTTGTTTAAACTTTTCGAGGTCGACGACTTCTACTTCTTTGATTTCTACAAATGAATAAAAGTACCATATAAAATCCGCCAGAGTTATTTACAGACTATAACTGGAACTAAGGATATACACTTAAACCTCATAGCCCTACTTTTCTAATAGGTCGAGTAGTTGACATACTTCGGACGTAGATGTTACAAATGGTAAGTATATACATATAAGTATAAAAAAATTCTAAATTTATTGTCAAAATAGCTCACATAAAATTAATTTTATTTAATTTTGAACAAAAAAAAAAATCAATTAATCTAATATTTGACCATTTAGTATTAAAATATTATAATGGCTTAGGGATAGAAAGCAACCTGTCTCACATGAGAAGATGAAATTTATTACACAATAAAAATTATTTAAATACTCTTTGCGATAAAAAAAACTTGTAACGCTTATCCGCTAAAACCTTAATATTTGAAATAAAATAGCTTAGGAAATATTTTGCATACTAAATCCTTTAATAGTGTCCTGTTGATATGTATGAAATAAAGGGTGTTGTTTTAGAATGATAGAATTTCCAATAGGGATAACTGTCATTGAACAGATGGTGTATATGCCATTTTGTTTTGACATTTCTATTCAGTAAAGGCATTGACAAATTATCATGGAAAGACTCAAGCCGCAACAACGTTTACAAATTCTTCAAATTTATTTTTAAAATCAGTGTTTTATTCGCAAACTTATAGAGCCACTTCCCGAGATTTATGGTTTACATTTACGTAATCGTCCATCAGAGCAGATAATTCGTCGAATTATGGATTTTCTCTGCTGGATGCAACAACAACGACAAGACAAAGAACTGTACATACAGAAGAAAATATCGGTGCTGTAAGAGCTAGTGTTGATGAAGATCCAAATTTGTCTATTCATAGCCGTTTAGAAACAGTTGGACTATGTCCAAGCACTACATGGCAAATTTTGCATAAAAATATTGGTCTACACCCATACAAGATTTAACTAGTTAAAGACTAAAGCCACTTGTCCATGATAAGTGTCGTTTGTTTGCTCAAGAAATTCTGGAGGTTTCATTGCAGGTATCATCGGTACATATTTCTTTAAAAACGATGCTAGATCTAATGTTTCAGTGAATGGTGCTCGATACAATAGACGCTTTGGAAGCAAACATAATCCGTGTTACTGATGAAATAAGGCCTAAATTACTCGAAAAAGTGGTCCAAAATTGGTCTGATCGAATACGGATCTTCAGAGTTAGTCATGGTTGCCATATGCCGGAAATTATATTTAAAACATATAAGTCATAAAGTTATCTTTCATATAACAAAAAAAAAAAAGGTTTTCAATCTGAATTTAAGAGTGTTTTATATCAATTTAAAATTCTATTTTTCTAAAAGAAAACGCCCCATATACCATATATAAATATATCTAAAACTATACATGTGGCGTAACAAATTTTCGTGTGGCAATACAAATTATTGTGAAAATACTTGAGAACGTTTCTTACTTTGCTTTTAAATTTATATAATTTTTATCGATTATTAAAAATATCCCGGCAGAATATCTCAGCATATTTTTTTTTGAATCTGTAAAAATATTCGCGGAAATTTTAAAGTAATGCACAGATTTAAACCATTTCAAACTATTAAATAAGATACATTTTATCATTATTTATATTCCCTTTTTAAACCTTTTGAAGATTCTCTCCTTTATATTGGGGAATTTTATTAAAGAAAAGCAAAGAAGAAATTGTGGTTTAAAATTGAATTGTCGAGATGAATTTATTACTTTTTTTTTTTAACAAAAGTACATCGCAAGTAGCTAGTAGGTGTTAAAAGCAAGAAAAAAATAATCATTCAAAAAAAAAAGGGGGGGGATTGAGAGATTTAGTAATACAATTTAAACATATACATAAGACGTACTTTTACATAATTATATACATAGTATATATATTATGTATGAATATTTTTTTATATTTTTATTGTAGATTCATAGAAAAATAAAATTCAAAAAGTAATACAACTGGGGAGAAAATAAGATTTACAAATTTTATTAAATTTGGAAGGGATGAGATATTTGTTTAATAAATTAATATGTCAGTTTGATAAATAATATTTATATTATGATGTTAATAAAAAAATATTTTATAAATTTATATAGATAGTTAATTTTATGGTACAATAACAAATTTTCATAAATGCTAGATTTAAATTAATTTGATTTGGTTTTTTTGGTTTAATATAAAACTTTGCCCATTTAATAATACACCCATCCCCCGATTTGCGTCTAGATTGGTTTCAACAAAAGTGAACGCAAATCGAAAAGACGCAAATCGAAACTCATTTTGCCATATATTTGCATACAAAATTCTTGGATCGGTTCCAAAGGAAAAAAAATAAATGAAATTAGTATTAAAATTCAGTATTAAATTAAAATAAATTTTATTTCTTAGTAGTTCATGATATATTAAATAAATATAAATAATAAAATAAATATAATAGTTCACTTTATATATAACAAAACATACAATTATAATTAAACAAAAAATTATAATTAAACAAAAAACTTGAATTCAACAAAAAATAACAAAATTTTTGGATTATAACATTACAATTACAAAATTTCTTCACAATCACTATCATTATCATTATTTGGTGAGTTATCATTTAATGGTAAAAAAAAGCAGTCTAGTTTTGATTGAACATTTTCTTTTTGCATTTCTTTGAGCATTTCTTTGTAGCATGTAATTGATTGCTGAATTTTCTGTCCCGTGGTCCAACTGCGCGATTCATCGCAGTCATTGGCAGTGATAATTCCCATGGCCTCATCAATTAATGAAAATGCTTTAAATAAATCTTTTCTACTTAACTTTTTTGGAATTTCCATATCTTTTTGACTATCTGTATCACATTCCTTTTCTTCGTTCAACATTTCAAGTAAGTCATCATTAGTTAATTCATGGTCATGTGAATTCATTACTTCCTCTACATCACTTCTGTTGAGTCCTTCAAAACCTACCGCTTGTGCATTATCTTCAATTTCATTGATCACATTATTGTACTCAGTGGATGCTGGATTTGTGGTAATTTCTAATAAAGATGGTATTAACGGTCGCCAAACACCTTTCATACATTGAACTGTTACTGTTTTCCAAGCCTCTACAATATTTTGCACACCATTTAAAATGTTGTAATTTTTCCACAATGTTTTTAAATTTTCTGCATTTTGATCTTCCTTTAGCACTTGAGCATAACTTCTACGTAAATAATACGCTTTAAATGTCGAAATAGCGCCTTGGTCCATAGGTTGGATGATGGCGGTTGTATTTGGTGGCATGAACAAAAATTTAACATTTTCGTCAATTTCATTAATGTACGCTGGATGTGAAGGTGCATTATCAAGCAAAATTATAAATTTAAAATCCAAATTTTCCTTCTTACTATAGGTTTTAAGCTCTGGAATACAACAATTTTTCACCCAGTCTACAAATAATATAGCAGTCATCCACGATTTACTGTTGGATCGCCAATACACACCTAATCTGTCTTTATTAATTTTTTTCATTGCTCGCGGATTTTGAGATTTATAAATCAAAAATGGCTTAAATTTAAAATCACCATTTGCATTGCCACCAAGTAACAGTGTTAGCCTCTCTTTATCAACTTTATATCCGCCAGCAGATTTCGTTGCCTTTGAAATAAACGTACGTGTTGGCAGTCTTTTCCAGCACAAGCCAGTTTCATCCACGTTTAATATTTGTTTTAATGAATAATCATTTTCAGAAAGAAATTTATTAAATGTATCCTTAAATTTTGTTGCCCCCAAAGAATCACCACTTGCAATTTCGCCTTTCAATGAAAGACTATGAATCTGTGACCTTTTTTTAAATCGGTTAAACCAACCGTGGCTTGCAACAAAATTTTCAGAACATCCATCCTTAGATTTTAAATCTTTAAATAAAGTTAAAGCTTTTTGGCATATCAACTCGCTACTTAATGGCAAATTTCTTTGATTTTTGTCCGTAATCCATATAAACAACAATTTTTCCATTTTTTCAATTATGGTTGATCTAATTTTTAAACAAAAATTTGATGTTGATGGTTCGATTTGTGATACACTATCACGAATTTTCTTGATATCCCTGGTACATATAGTTTTGATTGTAGAAACAGCCATATTCATCGTTTTTGCTATTTTTAATGGTTTTTCACCTTCATCAAATCGTCTCAAAATATCTTTTTTCACACTCAGTGAAATAGCTTGTCTTTTTTTACGTTCAGTCATGGCTACAAAATATTTACTAAATTTTATAATATTTTTTGGAGAATTTAAATTACTCTTACCGTGATCCTTTTTTCTAATTGTTTAATTTTAAATTTTATTTCTAATTTGAATAGTCAAATTGGAAAATTCGAATTGTTTACTGGCAATTTAAGTCAAACACCAACCAGTAATTTGAATTGCAAAACACTAACTTAATAATAACAAAAAGTTATATAGAATTGTCAATTGAATTGTCAAACACCAACTTAATTATCAAAAAGTGGTAAGCGATTTGTAGTTTAATATTTTAATTGTCAAAATAAAAAAAATTGAATGCGGTCGTCTCTTACTACATATTCCTGTTAACTTTTAACAAGACAAACTGAAGAGCGTAACAAATGCGAAAAAAAAAAAAAATTTTTCAAAGGTGCAAATCGAATTTAAGACGCAAATCGAAAAAATGGTGTCATTTTTGGTGAGGGCGCAAATCGAATCGTCGCAAATCGAAACGGCGCAAATCGGGGGATGGGTGTATATAAAATTTAAATTAATTTTGAATTGGACATTTATCATTTATGGTTATATGTATATAATAAAGCAAAAATATCGTGAATAAATTTCTGAAATTGTGGTAATCAAGCACGAACAAAAATATCATGATAATATTATTTGAAATATTTATATATAATTGGTGTTTCAGTCTCATCCCATCCCATTTTAATACTTTTATATTTTTAAATTAAGTTATATAATAAAATTAAATTAAAGAAATTCGTAAATAGTATTAGTACATATACAAAGCACAATTTTGCATTTATTTTAAATTAATATTTCGTCACCTCAATACTTAAGTGCCACCGTATACATATTTGTCATATTTAGAAAATTAAATTAAAAGAAACAATTTTTAATAGTAGTAATAAATTTTAACGCAATTTACTTCCAGTCTCAGTTTCTTAATATAGTATAAAACATAACCTATAACGACCTGTCAAGTTTCTGATTAAAAATATTTAATTATTGGAACAATTTGTTTTTTGTACAATTAAATTTGACGTTATTAATTACAAATTAATTATTAACTGTATTTCCGAAATTAATATATTTTGACTTTCTAGTATACTCAGGCGAAGATTTTTCTAATGAATCGAATATGTTAAATTTATAACCGACCCAGTTTATTTAAATTTTTATAATATGTCGCATATATATTCTGATGTATTTATTTAAATGTTCTTTCTTCCAGTTCCAGTGTCAAATAGTTTAGACACAAAATAGCAAAATTTGTGAAATATATGGAAAATATTTGCAACAAACTGGGATAGGTAGCTAATTATAAAATATCACTTAAAATATTAATTATATAGCTATATCATACAGAAGAAGGTAATTATTATATTACAAATTACAACGGTAAGCGAAATGCAAAAAAGCGGATAAATTTATTTTTGTCGTTGTCTCTAAAAGGTCCTTTATTCTATTGTCGGGAAAAAGCCATTAACTACTATTAATTTCCAGAAAACACGTCCCTAATCCACTTTTAACAATACTAAATGGGTTATAATTGTGCAATAACATAATTTCCAAAACCTGAAAATATAAAATTATGGTATCATGGAGTTCTGATTTCTGATATTAGGTAAAACTAAATTGCTTTGAAATTCTAACAGTTTCCATTTGATATTATGAGTGATCTATTTTATTTTGATATATATATATATATATTCAGAAGGATTGTCTGCACTGCATGATTTTCATTACTTATAAAAAGTAATGTAGATTAATTTTTTTTTTATTTTTTTAATTTTAAAATATTGTATAAATTAATTATTATTAAACCTAACTTAACATTTTCGATCAATTTCGAAATAAATCCCTCATTATAAGATAACATTATAAGACCATACAAAAACAATCAAAATTTCCATTCACCCTGTAAAATACACATACATACAACGTAGAATATTTATTAAAAATGGAAATGGCCATTTCCATTGAATATAAATCGATCAAAATCTTTTGTTATCTCTAAGACCTACGTCAATTATACTTCCCATAAGAATTCTTAGTAAATTATTGAATGTCAGCAAACAGCAAATAAAAATATATAATGAAAAATATATTTTTCAAGCTGATTTTACGTTTATCATCACCTGCTTTTCTCTAGAGAACAACAGTAAATTCGATTAGTTAAAACCACCTTCTTTAAAAATGTTGTCCTTCTATTCGTTAAATAATAAATTCAACCAAATATTATATAATTTCTATTAATTTGTAATTCAAAATAAAAAATCTTAAAATATACCTCGGCTATAAATCATTACAGAAATACAATTGATTTATCTGTCAAACTTTGGAAATTTAATAAACATATTATAAGGATCGAGAAGACATAGTATAAAAAGATATTTTTGAGTTATTGTTGAGATGGGAATAGGTTTGGACACTTCAAAATAAATATTATAAATGAAAAGAAAGAATAAATTTAAGAATGGGAAATTTGTATTCCCATTAGAAATATCTCTTTCCCAGTATTTATTTTAACGTCTACTCACTTAATTTTCTATAAGTATTATTTTCTTAAAATATTTTAGATTTCATTTTATATGTAGTACAATTATATTCAGAAAATTTAATTTAAGTAATTTTTATTGATTTTCAAAATTTTGTCCTTACATGATTATAATTGAAATTAATATTTTATATATAAATTCATTTCATAAGATATTATATATAAAAAATTAATTATGTACAATTAATTATTCGAGTTATAAACTCAATTTAAGCAATTAAATAGTTTTGGTTTTGATTATCAGTCAATTTTAAGTGAAAAAAATCTATATTTTTATTTATACAAAATTCGTTTATAGAACAGTTTATTGAATCTGATATAATTAAAATAAAAGATGAAATACTGAGTACACGGTTAAAATAAGAGTACACGGTTTATCTTTTTATTGTATTCTTACTGCATACTTAAAATAGTTCTTGAAATTCATAGTTGTGTAATTCATTATTTCATTTATTATCGCAATTGTAATTAATTTAGTTGCTATTTTTGTTCCCTGTCATATTATTTTAAGTGTAGAAACTATAACTTAATATATTTTTTTGTGCTATTATTCATCGAATATATACGATAATATGAGATGTTAATTTTAATTTCACTAATTAACAACTAGTTTCAGGATTGAATTATGTATGCATAATACTAATACCGCATCACAATGTGTATTTATGCGTGCTATTTTGGTTATGTCAATTTAACTCGGAAATGTTCGAAAACGTTGATTTATATAATAAATTTTTACTATATATTTCAAATCAAAATTCAGAAATCTGATCATTAATTAAATTATTTCTGTAAAAGCGGGTTTCTAAAATTAGAATTCAAAAATTTGAATTTGTTTTCTGAACACAATTTTATCAAAAGTTTTTACACTCGTTGAGAACAAAATCAGTTGGATTTGGATTTTATTGCTGGCAAAAAAAAAAAAAAATATAAAAATTGTGCAAAATAAAATAAGTACTTTTTGAAACTTATGATGAAATATTAACTGAAGCCATAGAAATTGCATCTAAATGGAATATAGATCCTTGTTTTAAAAAAGTTTGAATTTCATGATGAGTTTTATACTAAGACCACAGATTGTCAAGCGCAGAAGAAAATTCTAGAGCATGAAATATGTCATTGATAAATTTCATTTTGGACTTTCACAAAATATTAGCACAATGGATTTAGTTGACATAAAAAACCAGGGTAAAAATTTCGAAATTTACGCAACCGATTTTGGACCAGGATTTGAGATAGTGATAATATTGTTAAAGGAAATATATTTGCATCACGATTATCAGAAGTAACAAGTATTATGGATTTCATCATTTTTTTTTAAATTAAACTTTGGTGAAGTAATAATAGCGCTTCAACTTTTTATTACCTTGGCTGTAATAGTGTGTTTTTTTCAAAAAGTTTAAAAGTTATCTTGGAAAGAAAATTGGACAAGGAATAGACTAAAAGATGTAGCATTATACTCTCTATTGAAACTGAAGAAGTAGATAAAATAGACATGAAGGTACTTATAGAAGATTTTGTTACTTTGTTAAAATAATATAAGCTTATATGATAGTTAAGTGTAGACTATACTATCCATATTATAAAAATGTGTTTCCACTTATTTTATTTACATAATGCATTATTTAGTCACTTAGAACTATCATTATAAATAAATAACTGGAAAGTACAGAGTATTGTAAATATGTATAATATAATAATTTATACTTATTTGATTTGATTTACAAAATTTAAATAATTTCATTATTGATTAAATCATTAAATATATAATATACTTGTATGAATTTGGTTATAGTTCAGGAATTTTTTTTCCATTAATGTACTCAACATATTTCAAACTGAAATCGTTGTGATCTAACTTGCCTTAAAATACTTCATTATTTTCATCAGATTGAGTTACATTATAAATATTATATGTGTAATGCACCTCAAGATAGAATACTTTTCATATATTATTATGGAACGGTGACATGACATCGATAATTTGCTTCCCGGTTCTTTAAAAACTCAACTAACAAGGACAAGCTAATTTAACAACAGATTATAATGAACCTTTACTAGGTCTTCATAAAAAGAAAATATGTATATCACTATGTATATACACATATGTACTAAATTTAGTAGAAAGATTCATTTTTTTAATTATAACCATGACGAAAGAACTGATAATTTAGGTTAAGAGCACTACGAGAAAAAAAAATAATTGTTGATATATGTACATATTTAACAACATAATTTTCACAATTGAAAAAATGTATATGTATATATCAAGATATTTAAAAAAATATATATATTTATTAGATCGAAATGTTTGTATGTAAGTTTTATAGGTAAGGTACTAATCTATAATCGCTAAAACTCGTCATGATTAGGAAAAATATCTATTTAAGTTTAATTCAGACTAAAATTATTTGAATTAATTAATTTCTAATAGAAGAAATATATTGCTCGTATTTGAAGATTAAACTACATAGTTATAATAACTTGAAATTGTGTGATATTAAAATGCCGTAACATAAAATACTCCGTCAAATCTCGTCTAAATAATATCAAGGATTAATAAAATCCTGAATAAATAAAATTCTCAAAATCTTTTTTAAAAATTAAATTATAAACAATACTTTATAAGAAATGCACTTAATAGATTATTGTGAGTGAATTCAAAACCAACAATATTATACGAAATAATAAAACAAGATAAATCTTTATGAAATATGCTTCGTATTTTTCCAAATTTAACATAAATACTCTTTTTTTTAGACTTAAACTATGCTTCAGAAACATATCCTAATATTTTTCAGATACTTTATTTTATATCCTAATATTAATTATTTTATACAAATTTTATTATATAATAAATTTGGTATCTTCACAAAATAAAAATTATTTCTGTTCTACTGTTCTTTAGATTGGCAGCCAAGTTTAATAAAGAAATAACAACATTCAGTCAAGTGAATTTAATTTAAAAAAAAAAAAGCGAAGTAAGTCTAAGTGTGTACAAAACAAATTGAGTTTTAGATTTTCTCTACAATATGGTAAATTTTTTGCGTTTGTTTTGTTCCTTATTTTAGTATTACATAATAATAAAAAAAAAACTGTAAAGATATTTTTTTATTTGTATTCAGAAATGTTTATTCATGTAATAAATTGAAAAATTTAATAGGTTTTCAAAAACTTTTTTATTTTAATTCAATGCAAGTTTTTCGCAAATATACATTAATAAATTAATCAGTGCTACTTTTTCATATGCCAGTTACAAAAATGATAACTGACAGTCAGTAAAGCTTCACCTGTATAGCTAATTTAAGTGTCAGTTAAAATAAAAATGTAAGAAAATCTTACACACACGCATATAATTATAATATATCTTTAGCATTTTTTTAATGTAAGAAAATATTTTTTTAAATTTTGATTTTCTAATAATTTGGCAATAATTCACTAACTTTAAGTTATCGAAAGTATTGACATCAAAATTATAAAAATACTAATAAAAAAATAACTAAAATAACTGAACCAATAAAAATTCGTACTGTAGTATGTCATTCATTAAGATTGTATATGAATAAATTCTTCCATTACAAATTTGTCTTTTTTTACAAAACAATCTCTGCTTTGGAAATTTTTATATCACTGAGTTTTTCTCCATTAGCGGAACCCAAACTGGTGTTTCTTACTTATGCGGTAACCAAAAATACATATGCGGCGATGAATTGTAAATTGACTATCAACTAGCTTAATTGGAAAACTATATATGGCTTTGCCGTTGCATAGTTCCAAATATTGTATACTACCGTACACACTAAGTGTAAATTGTAAGATGTTAACTTGACAAGTGTTTACTGACGAGTGCGGCATTAAAAAAAATAGAAGAATTTCAATTCTATGCTATAACTAATTTCAAAAAATGATTATGGAATTCTAGCTCAAGCGGCAATTTAATAACAAAAACAATAATTTATATTTTTTCTAATTTTTGAAAATTCAGAGAAACTAATTAAAGAAGTTAGTCTATTTAAATAAAATTACAAGATTACATTTATGAGTATTATACAACGAATTAGAATATATGGAGGGAGCATAAATGTTCCATCTCTTTTTAACTCATAGTAAATTCCATATATCAAAAAAATTGTTTATGAAGCCGTGAAAAAATTACTTCCTTTTCTTCTGCTACCAACCTGTCAAAATCAAATCGTCTACCGAATTCTTAAAAACCTCATATGCCATTTTCATATTTATTGACTATTGAATCAGGTACTTGAATATATGGATAGGAGCATAATTAAATCTGATAAAAAGTTTTTACTAATCGTAAAAATTAAAATTAAATTACTGTGTGCACTCTTTTTTTGATACTTAGATAAATTTTAGTCGAAACTGAGTTGATGTCGTGTGGATCTTTTCAAAACTCATCCGACGAAATTTTTTGTCAAAATATCAGCTGATAATTTTTATACCAGGGTCGGTTCTTTTTTATTTAGTCTATTAATTTTTATAAAGAGAAATATGAATAATTAAATAAAATTTTAAAATACTGTAATTATTTCAATATTTCCTATTGTTCATGCTTCATAAATATGATTACATCAGCAGATAATGAAGTACATCTGCAGTCTGTGTTTGCAAGATATAATTATTTTATATTTTTCTATGTAAATATATTTATGCAAATTAAATTTTACTACTTTGTTATGAGGAATATTAGTAGTTCTTGTTTTTGCTTAACTCTTTTTATTAACCTTTAATTTCAATTTTATTTTTATTTTTTGTTGCTGGAGGTAAAAGACATATTTGATGCATCTGTAGTTATTTTGTTATAATTTAAATATCAAGAAGGAAAACGCATTTTAATATTTTTCTACAAATAATATTCAGTATTTTTTATTTACTTTTTTCAAAAATTTTTACATATTGAATTATTATATATAAATAATTCCATAATTCCATAGGCCCGGATTAAAATAAAAACCTAGTCCGTCGCTTATTACAATTTTTTAAATTTTGACAGGTTGGTTAGCAAAAAAGCGAGACGACTATACCCGGCGTGGCTTCAATTTTTTATCTTTAGGCTCCATCCATATATTCTATATCGTTGGTATTATATCTTATTTCTTATAACATAATACAGCCAAGGTGACACTTATAATAGATCTTCCTAAATTTATGAAAATGCATTTCTCATTCTCTATTTATGTTACGCAAATTAAGTGGGGAAGGCGGTAATCTTTTTGGAAGACTACATATACACAGGAACACAGGTCATTATGATCTAGATAGAGTATTAGCATAGAATAAAGAATTTGAAGAAGCTTCAAGCAGAAGAAAAGTGTAAAATTCAAAAATGAAAACTGGGTACCAAAATCGTAGTATATATAATAAAATTAGCAGAGATAGAGTAAATTTCTTTTTTCTATGGTCATGATGATCCGAGAGACATTCATACAACTGTATTCATGAATCATGTGTATAAAAATATATAAATTATGAATGTATGCGTACCGAAATTTTCTTGAATTTGAAAAAGAATTTTATTTTATATTTTCAATTCTTATGGATTTTCACAATATTTTAGGGGTCTGCTAATATTTAGGGGTAGGTTAAAAGTTGATTTATGAGTGTCAGTATGGAAAATATGTATGTAATTTTACGAAAGATTTTTTTAAAAAATTTTAATCCTTAAAATTTATTTTAATCTTTATATATTTATTTATTGAAAATACTGAATTTTATGATATATAAAGAATTTATTATTTTAAAGAAATAATTATATATGAAATCGGCGATCGATGAGGTTGTTCGTGATTGTATACATTTGCCGTTACATCACATTTAAAATTATCAAAAATTCCGTATTTTCAATAAATAAATATACAAAAATTAAAATAAATTTTAAATATTAAATTTTGTTAAGAAAAGTTTTCGTAAAATTACATACATATTTTCCATACTGACGCTCATAAATCAACTTTTAACCGACAAGACAGAAATTTCGCACATTTATAACTATAATTAGCAGACCCCTAAAATATTCTAAAATATTGCGAAAATCCAGTAGATTTGAAAATATAAAATAAAATTCTTTTTCAAATTTAAGTTAAAGAAATTTTCGGTACGCATACATTCATAATTTATATATTTTCATTTCAAATTATATCACAATTTTAATAAAAAAAATCTATACTTGTACTTTTTTGACTGAAAAAATACATATGTAGAGTGAGAAATTGCACAAAAAAATAATATGAGTGTAAATTGTAAATACGCAATTATAAATATAAAATGCAATACAAAACAATTACAAGTTACATTTGTTTTTTTCTTGTTTAGCTCTCTATCCCCTCTACATATTTTTTAAAAAGAGAAATAAATTTATTCTTCTTTGTTCTTTCCTTTGGTTTTACTATATATAATATATGCTAAGGCTCTGGTACCTAGTTTTTAAATTTTTTTTTTGAAAATTTTTCTGTTGAATCCTCTTCAAATTCTTTACTCTATGGTATTAGGTACTTAACTTTTATTTGGAACACAAATGACATGAAAAACAATAATCTTTTATAAGAAAAGTTATCTATCACTGTTCGCAAATCATTCACTAATGGCGTTTCAATAATTTCCAGTTATACAAATAGAAGCATTTCGACTATCGACAGCATTTTAAAAAAGAACACGCTTAATCTAGGACAACGATCAGGCAGGCCAAAAAAACTGAGAGTTGCGATAAGTCTATTATATTAAGAAAAATTGAAGTGAAGCCCCGAACCTCTGCCGCAGAGCTTAATAGGAACCTCTCCGAAGATCTTAATGTTTATGTTCAGCGTTGCCAGACCTGAGAGCCAACATTATGCTATTTTCTCAAAAATAATATGCCAAGTTGGCATACATACATTAAACCAATTTATATCTACTCTACACTCACAAAAATGACCTTATAAATATTTTTTGGTAATCTGTCTTAATTGGATTACTTCTATTTTTAAAGTTTGAATTATATTTTCTTCAGTATATCCTAAGAATGGTGAACAAATAAGATTTTATTTTTCTATCGGTGTATATAATGGATCAAAATCCGCTATGTCTTTGGCTTTGGGTTCAATATAAGCACGATTTTTTTGGTCTGAATACAAATTATTAAATTTGCGGTTTAATCAGAATAAATATATTGCGTTACTACAGAGAAAAAGTAATTACAACAACTATGCCAAGTTAATGCTAACATCAAAAAAATTATGCCACTTCAATGCCAGCATAATTTTTCAAATAAATTATGCATTCTACACTTTTGAAATGCCATTTGTGCATCAAATTATTCCATGATGGCAACGCTGTTTATGTTACTGATGAAACTATTCGCAGGACGCTTAAAGGTTAGAGCTTCTGGTTACAATGGAAGAACTCCCCGAATAAAACGACTTATAAACCGTACGTTTTATTTTAAACCGTATTTTGCCGTACGCGCCAAATTTCAAAAACTGACTTAATTATGGGGTTCTGATTTTTTTGAAAGCCCTATCGATCTGTGTAATCCTCATACCTCTAGCTATTACAGTTTCAGAGATATCTAGCGCGAACTTTGACGTATATTACCACAAAAAATGTAAAATTATTCTTATATTGTGTACGCGCCAAAATTTTGGAAATACGGCAAATATTGGTGTTAAAAATATAAAAAAAAACACCCAGAATTATTTTGACGTATATATACAAAACAGCTAAATAATATTTTTTTATATTTAGTATTATTTTGCCGTACGTACGTATTTTTAGTGATATACGGCACTATAATATTATATGCAAGTAAAATATTAGTTAGCCGTACGTAGTTGAAATTACCGTTGTTCTATCATGCATTCATACGAAATGCATAGTACATAGTTTATTTTAGTTGAAATTTTATAGTCACAATAAACATTAGAATTATGGAATCGCCACCACCGGTACTGTCACCAGCACTAATTAAGTAAGTTTTTTGGATTAAATTTAAATTATTATTCGATTTTTACCTAACAAATTTAAATTTAGAATGGCAGATGAGATATTAGGTGAAGAAGAATTTTCAGGCAATTCCAACTCAACAGGTAAAAATAAATTTATACAAATAATTAAACATCATTAACACAACAACTTTTGATACAGATCCATTTGCTACGGATGACTCGAGAGAAGACCCTGATTTCAATATTAATGAAGAAATAGCCAATTTGGGAGAAAGTAATAATATTCTCAAAAACTTTTATGAAAACTTCTCAGTTGGTATGTGAGAAATTATATTTACTTTTTATTATTTTGTAAAATATAGTTAATTTTATTTAAATTTTTAATAATTCTGTTTTGCAGGATCCAGTAAAACAACTTTTTCTCGTCAAGAAGCAGGTTCTCATCATAATGATGAAAATTTGGTGTCGAATAAGCAGGATAATGAAATTATTTCACGAAGTGTACCATCCAGCTATATTTCTTCTGGTAAGAATATTTTAGGAAATAAAATATTGAAATATAAGATATTTATTTATCTTAAATATAAATATATATATATTAGTTTTATATAATGTATAATTAATTTATTATCTATAATTTATATTTATATTATTTCGGAATCAGATTTCGGTACACCGAAACACAGTTGAAAGAGACAAATTAATGCTGATAACTGGAAGCAAAATATCCGCAAAAAACTTCGTCAGCAAGATGCTGCTTACATTTCATCAAAAGGGGCACCAATATCTGAGAAGAAAATGAAGCCATCATGTAAAATGAGTTGTTTTTATCTCTGCAATAACAACTTTACAGAAAAAGATCGAAATGAAATTTAAAAAAACTTTTGGTTACTTCAGGACGAGCAAAAAAATGCATTTTATAGTCAATTTATACGTAAAAAAGAAGTGCTAAGACGACGAATACAAAAATACACATTAAAACAGAATACGTTTTTGTACTATTTTGAAAAAAATAACAATATGCACCAAGTATGCAAGACTTTTTTCCTTAACACTCTTAATATATCTGATTAACGTGTATACTACCATTTTAAACATCTTCGTAATGAAGTAACTGATGGAGTACCTAAAAGTTTGAAAAAGGCAAACATGTAAAACGATGCACTAGCGAAGAAAGTATTAAAAATCATATTTCTGGATTTCCCACTATTGACTCTCATTATTGTAGAGCAAATACGTCAAGAAAATATTTATAACAAGGTTTAACAATCCAGAAAATGTTCGATCTTTTTCAACAAGAGTATCCTGAAGATTCTACCAAACTGTATACATATTCTAAAATATTTAATAACAGTTTTAATTTCAGTTTTTATAAGCCGAAAAAAGATCAATGCGATCGGTGTCTTATATATAAAAATAAAGAAAATCTACTTAATGAAAATGAAAAAACAAAGTATGAAAATCATAGAAATGAACATCGGTTAATTAAAGTTGAACGTGATATGGACAGAAATAATATTAATCAGGATACAGTCGTTATATGTTTTGAATTGCAAAGTATTTTTAGTTTGCCAAAAGGTTTTGCTTCCAGTTATTATTATAAAAGAAAACTTACAGTATTTAATCTAACCGCCACAATATGCTTAAAAAAAAAACCTAATATAACATATTGCCCAATATGGAATGAAATACATAGTGGTAGGGCAGGAAATGACATAGCTAGTGCATTAGTTAGAATTTTGGATAAAATTATGAATGATTTCAGTGACATTCAACATATTATATTATGGAGTGACTCATGTGTGCCACAAAATAAAAATAAAATCATGACAAGTGCATTACTTCAATTTATTTTTGATCACACAAAAATAAAATCTATTACGCAAAAGTTTTCTGAGCCATGACATTCCCAAGTACAAGAAGTAGATGCAGTCCACAGCGCTATTGATAGATATTTAAAGGGAAAAGAAATTCATAGTCCTTTAGATTTGATAAAAAAATTACAAAATTTAAATTATCCTAATGTACAACTTAAAATTATACAAATGGCTAAAACAGATTTTAAAAATTATTCGAAAAAAGCTGGTGATTTTAATTTTCAAAATGTTCCTTTTACTAAAAGAAAAGTGATAAAATGTACATCTGATGATCTATTGTCAATCAATTATAAGATATCTGAGCAGAAATTGAATTCGTGCTTTCGTCGTTAAAACAAAAAGCCAAAAAATCGAACTTATCAACATCAGTGAATGTATTTAGTTCGTGCTTAAGAGTTGTGGACAGTAAAAAAATATCTAAAGACAAAATTCGAGACATTAAAAGTCTTTATATTTTTTTACCTAAAATAGATATTCAGTACTACAATTGCTTAATAAATTCTCAGTAGCTTTTATAATGTTACAATTTCAAAAAATTTATGTTTAACTAAAATGAAGAATTTTTATTTTATAAAATATGTTTATGTTTGTTTTTTTTTTTTTTATTATTATTTAATTGTTATGATGTAACAAAAATGAATTATTTGAATTTGTTTAAGTTTATTTAAATTAAGTTTATTTTGTATAAAATTACTGAGAAAATAAACTTAAATTTTTTTTTCTAATCTATATATTTTATTTATAAAGGCCTGTACGGAGGTCGAAGGTCGAGTGAAATGAAATTTTAACGCGATCTCCAAAGCTCTCCAAAGTCTCCGGTGAAATAGTCGTGAAAAAGTTGTGAAAAATAGACAGGTTAATTTGACATTTTGATAATTCAAATATTTTGATAATATTTTGATAATTCAAATGTTTGTTTATGTTTATAATTTTTTTAAAATTTAAATTTGACTTAAAAATAAAATTTGAGCAAATTTAAAAAACAAATTTAAATTATTGAAAAAAAAAAATGTAAATGTCACAATTTCATCGTGAAATAATGTTCAGAACATTATTTCGCTATGAAAAATAATTGTAGACTTTTTGCGCTCCATCTGTTGTAAAAAAAAATCATTTTTTATCACGACTTTTTCAAACGACCTTCGTACGACCAGAGCGAAATCATAAGCGTAAATTTTCATTGCTGATTTCACGATGTAAAATTTGTATGAAAATTTCATTTCACTCGACTTCCGTACAGGCCTTAACACTATTATTACATAATTTTTAATTTTTATAGGATTATTATTCATTATTCATATTTTCTAAAGCTATCTTAAAGAACGATATATCGGAATTCTTCTTAAAGGATTATTCTTTAGAAAAATATTATTTTGCCGTATGTCGCTTTTATTTGACGTACGTGTATGGAAGAAAATTAATTTCTTTGAAACTGGCGTATACCTATACGGCAAGATATTTTAGAAATAAATTCCCTGCTACAACCGATTTTTACTCTAGCCATTTTTTAATTTTTACGCTAAAATGTAGCTTGTAGATTGTACTATTGCTACTGAAAAAATGGACAAATCCTATCGAGCCAATTTTTTTTAGCCTACCTCAAACTTCAAATCAATTTTGCCAACAATCGGTTTTTTGGATATACGGCAAAATAATTCTGGGGCAACGAAAAACCTTTGGAATTTGCAAATAATATAAAAATCACACAAATGAGTTTTGTTCACGCGTTATATTCAGCGATGAAACGAAATTTAACATTTTTGGACCGGATTATGGAAATAAAGTATGGAGAAAGAAGAATACAGAATTGGATCCAAAAAATACATGTCCGACTGTAAAACATGGAGGTGGAAATGATGTTGGCAACATCCAGGTCATAACTGACAGAATATGAACCATCAGCAGTATATCGAGATTTTAAAGGACAATTTGGAAGTTAGCGCCCAAAAACTTGGGATTTCGGGTCGGTATATATTTCAACATGAAAACGCCCCAAGGCATACAGCTCAGAATACTCGACTTGGGTTCCCAAAATATTCAGCATACTATACAGGATTGAGCATTTATGGGCGGACTTGGAACGATCTATACGAAAGCATCCTATAACATCAAAGGACATTTTAAAACGAGTCAAAATAGAAGAATGGGCAAAAATTTCAGCAGAAAGAACTCGTAGGCTTGCTCTGTCGATGCCAAATCGCATTAAAGGAGTTATTAGGCTGAAGGGATACTGCACACGATATTAACTTGTTATTTTCTCTATTTTAATATTATTTTAATTTTGAATTCCGAATAGTTTGGTGAGTTAATTTTTTGATTAATATTGTTTTTGATGTGAATGTTCCAAAAATGTATTTCTTTAAAATTCATTTATTTTGTGCTTAAATAAATCTAATACATCACTTAAATAAGTTGATTGATTTTTATTTTAAATGTTTCATAAATATTTCGAAATATATATGAATTTGAATCGAAAAAATTGTAATTCCGAATTCTTTTGTGAGGCACTGTATATGATAGGGCTAAAATTCAAAATATATTTTATATATTTTTAAATATGTATATATTTTAATGCGGAAAATGTGAATTGTAAAATTAATGTGAAAACTCCACGGAAAACAAATACTATTCGATTTTTTGACACAATTTACAACTTTGTAAACCATGTTATAGATATAAACAAAGACTACTTTTATAAATATACAAATGAGGTACGCCTCGCAATGTATTTGTTTTGAATTTTCATTATATTATTTATATACATAAGTTGACTTTTATCAACTAAAGATAGCAAAAATAAATTTTTCATACTACACGCGCATCCGTAATAATCAAAAATTATTTTCAATTATATTAAATTACATTTAGAATAATTAAATATTTCCACAATTTTTACATAAGACTTTTGTTAATTTAGGATTTTTATTATTAAAATTAAGATCCCACATTTTTTCTATCTTTGGGTTTTAGATAATTTAGCATTTTATATAATTATAAATAGTTTACATTCATATTTCATATTAAGTATTTTCAGTTACACATAAATCATATAAAAAGAGATTTATCAATTAAATGGGTAGTCTAATAACAGATTCGAAGAAATCACGATCATTTTAATAATAAAATAATTAACTTATTTCTTATGCAGGTGGTTATTAAAATTAGTTGGTTAAATTTTTGCACAAATTTACTTAATAAAATCAAATGCCTAGATATTTTAAAGATTTATATGTCCATATTTTATCATCTCAGAGTTTAAAATTTCCTTTCTAAATTAAATTCTTCAATCAAATTATTTTGAAGAAACTTAATTAACAGTTTTTTCTTCCATTTAGCAAATTTTATAAATAATATTTAAGAATTTAAAAGCAATAAATTGATATTTATAATTAAATATTATATACCTATAATTTATTTTTGTATCAATAAAAGATACAAAAAATGGGGAATTAATTTATGATACTGTCATATATGCATTAATCCTTTAAATTTTTGCTATCCATATTTTATATATAATATGAAAATAATAATTTAATAATTTGCAAAACATTTTTGACTACAAATTCATTTTGACTGCATATCAAACTCACTTCGTTAATATAGTAAAACTTTATACAGATAGTTTTCTTGCTATCAAAATTTAATTTAATTTTTATATATACAAACTAAATAATAATATTAAATTATAAAAAATATCATAAATCTACCAAGATTTTATATTAGGACCATAGAAAAATATGAATCATAAATTACATTTTCTTCTATTTCTGTCTGTAAGTTGAAAAAAAAATTACAATAACGAAAAATTAACTATAATTTATGAAAGAAACTGTATTTTTTTAATAAAAAATTAGATAAAATTTGTGTACTCAAAATTTATCTGTGTATATTAATCAGTTATTTTGTTACTAATTATATTTGTACATAATCTTGTCCTGCAAAATCTCGCAATTTAAATGATTTTATTGAAATTTTACACACAGTTCCGCTGGGGCAGCGTTTCCCAAAGTTTTATAGCCGCGGCACCCTTTTTGATTTCAAATTTTTGACGGAAATCTATTTCAAAATCTTAGAATTTTAATATCGGGAATATTAATAAGAGAAGAGCTATAGCCTATAGTCCTATAGTATTACAGAAAATTATAGTATTTATTAAAAAAATAACAATAATACAAAAAATAAAATGAATTCATTCGATTGTTGATTAATTTCAAATTCGTATTTAAAACAATATAATTAAAAAAACTGTGGTTTCCCTTTTTTGTTTTATTGACTTTAAAATCTATAACGGCAATAAAAAGATTGTTCGCGCAATGCAAATGTTGCCAGATCTAGTTTTTATATAGTGAATGAAATGGAATTGGCACATATGAAATACAATGGAAATGCATTTTTGACGGCAATATCAATGGAATTGAAAAAGAATTTTAAATTGGATCGAATAAAATCGAGAATTATTTATTAATCTTTATTTAGGCTAGGGTTTCTCCGTTTCTCGTTTAGGTCTTAGCTTTAGTGCAGTATTAAAATGTCCGATTTATGTTTCAAAGCATGTATGGAAATTATTCTCTCATTTCAATAAAATTTGGCACATGTAGGTTCATTTCATAATCTATTTGACAAATTTAAATGAAATATGACAATGGCAAACATGTTAATATTATGTAATTTCTTTAATTCTTTAATATTATTGCTGGAAGTATATCGCATGGGCGTGGTAAAGTAATCGTTAGGAAGAGATATATTTTAAAATATATTACGAAAGTTAATATAATATTTTCAAATAGTGTATCGGAGAGAAATAAATTACTTTAAAACTTTATTAATTTATTTCATTTAACTCCGAATTATTTATTTTATTATAATTCGTATTTGGAAGGAATTAAATTATTTATCTAAGTAGTACAATTAACTTAACTTAATAATTTAATTAAATATAATATTCGAAATTTACTAGATATTTATTTCGAGATTATGATGAAATTGTAATGAAAAATACTTTGTTATATTTATGTAATAAATAACATTAAACTATACGAGTTCATATCATATTTTGAAAACTTTAGAACCCTGATAAACCCATCAGAGTTTATAAATCCAAAAGTAATTTCATTATATTTTGATATATTATGAATGAGATACTATTTATATTAGATTAGTTAGTTTAAAAGAGGGAGATGAATACAACATTGTATATTCATTCCATTTGAAGTTATCGTGTGTTCTCAATGAATTTAACGAGATTTTTTAACTATCGAAATCAACTGCTCTATGGAATTTTGTAAACAATTGAACTTCATTGGCTTTATTTACTTATACATATACTGTTGGACCAAAAATAAAACATGTTGTCAGTTCTAAGTTCTAATTGTACGTGTTTCTTAAATTAAATATAATACATAGCTGGTTGCAATTGGATATACATAGTATTCAATCTGGATAATATCATAAACATTATTTTTATTCGTCATTACTGCACGTTGTAATAAAACCAACTTATAAATTATATGAAGAAAGCACCATATGATATTTTTTTTTAGAAATATATACCAGAAAAATAAAAAAACTCAGAAATATATATATAAAAAAAAAAACATGTCGTAGCATAAATTTTTTTTATAAGTATCTCACTCCACAATAAACATTTATTGCAGAGTTAAAGTATATGCACGTTTTAAAACCATAAAAAAAATATTAAAATCATAAAAATATTTCCGTGAAAAATGGTTCATAACTTATGTAAAAGGATCAAGAAAGAGATCACTTCTTGAATTTAAATATATGGGGTAAGCAAAATAATAAAATTAAAAGAACATTAATAATAAAATTATATGGATTTATTAATAAAAATGAGATACTGCGTTTAAATATTAATTTCATTACGATATATTTAAAAGGAAGTAAAAGCACTGATTTGATTTACATCGAAACAAATAATTTAATTACAAGATTTTTTTGATACTCATATAGGATATAGCTAAGCTAGTATAAATATATAATTTAGAGTAACTTTTATTACTAGAAATGAAACCCAGTTTTTATCTTTATTGTAGGAAAAATATTAAGTTGTCTTATGTAGTAGAGTGTAGTGTCTTGCATTTTATTTATATTTTGAGGATATTTATTTTCTTTTTACTGCTTCGTTATTCTAATTAATATTAAATTTATTTTATTTTTATATAAAACTTGAGTAGAACATGAAACTGAACAAATATGACAAAGCTATTCATTAACAACGAAATGGATTTGAATATCGTCGGGTGAGTGTTATTTTGAACCATACGCCATCTACTTCATTTCGAGAAAAACGACTTGGAAGTTAAAATGTAAATAAAAAAAATTGTTTTTTTGTTTTTGTAGATATTACAAATGAAACTAAGCTCCCAATTAAGAAAATTTAGGGACTTGTTCCCATTTTTGTGGATCTTATGAAACATTTCAGATGCAACTTCCCTTTAGCACTAACATTGTAGTACAAAAGTGGATACGGAGCATGGTTGCTAACTATATAACTCAAAAACGGCTGCTTATAGGGGAAAACGGAGTACAGGGATAGAAAGAGCCCATTCCAAAATCCCAGAATATACTTCTAAGTCAAAAAACACGAAAAACGGCGTATGGGCCAAAATAGCACTCACCCGACGATATTGAGTAATGTTTACCAACTCTCTAGCATACCCCTGATTTCAAATTTGCTGCTCAACTGAAGCGGCAATTAAAATAGAGCTAGTGCACTGACATTGTTAATGAAATAAATGATAGGATTAATTTGACAATGTTTGTTTCTTTCCAAATAATAAATTTTATAGAAATTTTATATTACATATGTTTTAGATTTCTATATTGGATGACAGAATAAAATTTGGGACATTGGCTAAAATACACGATTATTGCCACTTTTAGATTATTAAATTTAAATATATGACAATAATATAAAACCATTTTTATATTAACATATATTTCTATTAATAGTAGCCAATTAAACTATGTATACTAATTATATTAAAAAAAAAAAGTTTCAAAATTGCTGATGTTTCATCGTGCACATTTCTTTTACAAATTTTTCCACTTTACTAATTAAATAAGGAAGTTTTTCTTTCAAATAATAAACACTTTTTCAAAAATTTCCAATTTTGTGTAATGAATATTTTATTTTTGCTCCGTTAAGAATGATTTTTATTAATTTTCTTGCTGTCAATTTTTCCACGAATATTAAATTAAACTTCTAATACAAGTTATATAAGTCTTGTTTCCATAGCATTTGAAGAATTTAATATAAAGGCTTTTATTATCGGCATAAAGTAAAGTTACAAATACTCTCCACAAAAAAAATATCCTATGTTACATAACAAATTTTAATGTAAAATTGAATAGAATTTTTCTTTTGAAAATAAAAACCGAAGTTTTTCTTTTTAGTTGAAACTTTTCTTTTATATGTACCTGTTTTCACTTAAATATATAATGAATTTTATTTTCACATTGACAGTTCAAATTCTTTTTATTGGCTTTTGGTTTTGTATGTGAAAATTGAGAATTAATTTTATATAACCATAATATGTACTTAAATTAAAATGTGAATATGTATTCAATTTCTTTCTTTTAAAACTTTTTTTTTATTAAATTCATAAATAGCTTTAACGTGATGTAGAATAATATCGGTGGTAGTAGAAGTTCTATCAAATTCTCTACAGAGGCTCGGTAGAATTTTTGTTAGTGAAAAAATGGTCGTGAAGGTGCACCGTCTAACATGTAAACAAATAATGTAATTTAGGTGAGCACTCTACATCTATCCTACAGATTTGTTTCGCTAAAGTTTACAGTAGAATAATAACACCAGAACACCACGAATATCGACAATAAAATGAGTGTGATGGTGGTCAAAAGCAGAATCTATTGCAAATTAAAGCAAACTTTGATGAAAGACCGAAATAAATAAAACGCAAACAAAAATAAAATAACCGAGTTCTGTCAAATTCAGTTTTTCGTCTATATAGGTATTTTAACTATGTCGGACTCTTGTCCATATCTGCCGTTTAGCCATAGCCATGCTATTTTTTTATAACTATATCGTCTTTTTATACGTTTTATTTATATCCACTTTTCAGTTAGGTCAGTCTTTTGTATATTTTACCTTTTAGTAAAATTTACAAACATTGAAAACATAGCGAATGTTGGAGGTATGGAAACAAATATCTCTACTAAATTGTTAGGTAGAGAAATATCTCAGTCTAGCTATGTTTCGAATTCGTCTATTCGTTGTGGATAGGTCTAAACTAGAAATTCAAAATAATATTATAAAGTAGTTTATATAACGTTTAATGATAGAAACTGTAATATCACAGAAACAAAAGATAATTTCAAAAAATTCTTTCAGACCCTATGAGAAAATTCCCGAATGGAATTTGATCCGATTTCTTCATTTTATATAATCAATAAAAATTAATAAAATCGATAAAAATAACTTCAAATTAATTTATATACATACATACATTCTTACTGACAATAGAAATCATTTTCCCATCATTCGGGTTATTTTGTTTAGGTTCTTTGATTTCTTTCATTTAGTTGAACTTATTTATATTATTTAATAAATTACAATTAACTCAACATGGAAAAACATGAACTTGTAAAATAAATAGTCAAATAAACCTGAATAGCTAGTTATAAAAATAATAAAATAAAAAATGTAACTCATACTTAGGTTCAACAGTGATGTATTATATCTAAGTTTCTCATGAACCAACTGAATATACCGACTTTAAATTTCATGTTTGTCAAATTCAAATATAATTAAAATCTGTGTGTCAAATGTAATTAATATAACGTGTTGCTTCTGTTCTACTAAAGGTAACTGCGCTACAGCTTAATTTTGCGTACGTGAGTTGTACATGATGTTTATATATTGCATTTTTTAAGTCGAAAACGCTCAGAAAAAAAAGTTTCGGAAAAATCAAAATTTTTAATATAAATTGTAATACAACCATCCTATAGTTATTCTAACTAGTCGTATAATATATATTTCTAATATAAAAAAGTTGCGTCATTAATGGATTAGATATGCACTTTTTCCTAATTATGAAATATTAGCCAACATTATTAAAATGTAATATGCTATATGTGCGATGATATTTATTTATGTGAGTTGTGATAAATAAATATTCGTACCCCAATACTATTCTCAATAAATGTTTACTTTCCACTTCTTCAATATAATTTAATGTCCTGCTAAAGTAAAATTTGTTCCGATAATGACAGCAAATAATTTCAAATTTCAATATAAACACCACCTCGTCCAGCTAAATTGATAATTTTTGATTTACTTTCTATTTAATACCCTCCTATTATACATACCACAAGTATTATTTGTTCAAAATATTCATTTTAAAATCATTCTAACAAATTTCATGTTGAAAATATCTTTTAATTTAAAACATGTAAAAAACATTTTTTTTAAATTAAAAGTTATGCGAAATTGAAAAGAACGAAATTTCAAATAAAAGTTATAAGAATAAAAACAATTTCAAAAATTTCAGGGGTTTGTGGAATCAAATTTAAAATTTTGTAATTTAATCAATTCGTAATTTATTGTGTATTTTTATTTTATTATGAAATTCGTAAAACAAATTGGAAGTATAATAAAGTTTTGGAAACACTGTCGGTGATGAGAAGGAACTTTTTGTTGTTATTTTATTGTTGATGGTTTTAAAAAAGTTGGACTTCTTGAAATATCTCATAAAACCCCCCTAGATATAGAGATATATCAAGAAGTCCAACTTATTTTCATCTTATTTAAAAACTTTAATTTACTTTTATACTATTATTTATTGAACTCGAAATTTTAAGTACGTTGAGAGGAAGTAAATAAAGATTCTATATATGTACGTAATTGTAATACTAAAATTATGTATAAATAATTTTAAGTGGGGGTTCCTGTCAATTAATTTTAATCGAATACCGCATATACAAGTTTCTGAAGCATCTTCTTCGTTTGAAGTATATATGTACATTTACATATACATATATAGTTAGAACTATAGAGATGTGATTGAAAACCTAATTTTATTTATTAGAAATGTTAGATTGAAAAATTATTATTTTAAGAACAACATTTTTATGTATTCGCACGTGTTTCAGCTAGATTTATAATAAATTTTACCATGTTATTAAAATAAAAATTAATTTTATTAAATTTGCCATTACTTAACTCTTTAAATTTTGTAAGAGTATTTAAATAATTATTTAACTTTAATCCAGTGAAATACATTATTTGTATTTGTACCCAGAATACAAGAGCCAATAATTAAAAATATTGACCTAATAATTTAATAATAAAATAAATAATTTAAATTTGGAATATAATCAATTTGAATTTAAAGTTAGTTTTCTAAAACTATATATTTTATAATAAAAAGATTAACTAAGTAAATTAAATATTATTCAGCATTAAATTGATTTCGTATTAACAAATCTTTGATAATTTTATTTTTTGCATAATGTGAAGAATTACTTTTTTCTGGTGCTAATCTCAATCTCAATATAAAGAAAAGTAATTTTCAACTTATATTATTATATAGAGAGAGAAACCTAGAGAGAGATAGACTATCAAAATGTGTAAATAAATCTTGAAAAATCATTTATTTATTTGTATTATAATTACAATGTTATTCTATATTACGTAAATTTGTAAATTAATTTGAATTGTAGGTAAATGAATTAAAATTTTCTGAATTCTATATTTTTAATAATTTTGAAAAAGTTTATATAATCCAAATTACTAAAAGAAAACAAATAGTTAAATTTAAAATAAACAATATTTCCAAATTACCTCTTCTTATTGATGATTATTAAATCCTTTATATTTAGCTATCCACATAAATAATGAATAAAACTTTTCAATAATTGAATACTTGTATATTTTATTTAAATTATACTTAAGAACACAAAAATTCTTGCACCATTCACTTTAATTATCAGCTATAAAAATTCATTAACTTCATTAAAGAAAGTGATGATGAACAATTAGGGAAATTGATTAGGTGCAAATATTTTACCTTTATTCCTATCTATAAGCTAAAATTATGATGTTCTTGTAATTTGTAATACTTTCAATTAATTTAACAGTTTATGCAAATCTGATTTTTTCATATTAACCAAAAAGATGGTAAAAAAATGTATATAAGTTTTCTCATCTTATATTAATATAGATATACATATTAATATAAAAATTATTTTAATCATTTCGGGTTATGGTATTTTCCAGAGTGGTTTTATGTATTTTGCAATTTAGCTCTTCCAATATTGTATACAAAATTTTTATAAATCTGAATATTTATTTTATTATTGCCATTTTCTTTTGTCTTTTTATTCGTTATTTATTAAAATCTTCACAAATATATTATTTTTTGGCTGTATGGCGACGGATATATAAGTACTTATCCAAATTATAAATGTAAGTAAAAAAAATGAATTGAGTAGAATTTGTGGCAAAGAATATGTTTCCTATATAATAAATTTAACATATAAATAGTTCTAAATAATATTATAATATATAATATTGTTAATTGGAATTGATTATATAAAAGATTGTCGGAAATTGTTAGTTACCAAAATAATTTTGATATAATACATGACATGCAAGATGCAACTATCTATAACGTAAGATGATGATGAAGCTTATATGGGTTTCAACAATTTTAGATTTAAGTTATAATTATCTGTAAATTGAATTAAGAAAATATATTCAAATTTGTGAAAAAAAAGCTTGAACTCAGTTTAGTAGCCGGCTTCATATTTTTTTTTATATATAAATTTATACAATGAAATTATATATGACTCTATAAGGTGACATATAAATGTTATTGTTTGCAGATTGTAGGAATTATGTTTATTTTGCGGTATAATATATATTTGTCGAAATACATTACGTAGATCATTTTTGTTCATTGTTAATTTCATATTCAAAATAAGTAATCAATTAACATTCCTTAGTAAATATTTTAGTACACTTTTATATACCCAAACATAATATTTTATATTTAATTTTATTTAATTATTAAAAAGGTACATGAACAAATAAGATAGAATGTCCTGAAACTATAATAAATTGAACATTTATTTTGAAATAAATAAAGATAAACAAATAATATAATAACAAAATAATAATTTTATCGTTATTATAATATTCTTTTAAATTATTAAAGTTTATAAATATATTTAATTATCTTAATAATTTTGATTATAATCAGTATACACACATTTATAAAAATATAATAAATATTTACAAAAAATTAAATTAAATTTAAAATTACGATAATTAATTTAAAATTCCATTTACCTTTAAATATTTTCAATCAAATTTTTTAAATAATATTATAGCAAATCCAATTTTTGATCATAATAATTTCACTTTAAATTAAAATTTATAGTTTTTATTATAAAAATATTTAATTGAAATACCTATTATAATTAATATTATATATAGATCTAATATTAGTAACGCACAAAAATCTTTTAATATCCGAAAAGTTATAAATTTTTAAACCGTACACGATTGCTACAAAAAGAATACTAAATAGAAAATTGTAGAATCCTTGTTGAGTTGAGAAAATCATTTCGTTCAGTTTTAACAAAAACAGAGTTTTAATATATAATTTATAAATATTTCCATATAAATATAATATTATGTATAGGATATATAAACATAAATAATTTTTTATGGATATATAAAAACAGATTTTTGATGATGTTTTTAGTTGTCTTTGATGTTTTAGATAAAAAAAATATTTCTCCGCAAAATATCAATTAAAAAATCAATCCAGCATCTTCGTTAAAAAATAATTTAAGAGGAAAAAAATCTCTTACAAATTTTATTAAGAGATTCAAAATTGTTAAAAATTTCTTTGTAGTACAATACCGCAGCCGCAGATAAATTTTATTAAGAGAACAACAATGACAAAAGTGCTGACGAAGCTATAGAGATTTAGGGGATATTAATTAACTTTATTTTTTAAATCTTTGGGAAAATTATAACGTTGAATTTTTGAATAGCCAAAAACAAAAATATGTTTTTTTTTTTAAAAAAAATCACTTGTTACAAAAATACTGTTTATTACAAATCAGCTCCTTCTAAAATATATTTAACATATAATTTTTTTTTTCTCACTTCTGGTCTATATGATTCACATTTGCCACTTATTAATGAACTATTAATAAATTAAATCACGCTGTAATGATTATCAACTAAAAACGACATGCTAAGATGAAATGCTTGGTAACAATTTGTGATGGTTTTAAGAGATCAGTGCATCATATTATCTATAAATCTACTGAAATCTACATAATCCTCCCTTTATGTTATCCTCAATATAAAAGCGAGAAGTAGAAAGATATAACTTAAAAATAGTTTGTTTTCAGAGACAACAGGAACAGTTTTGTGCTTTGCATCCAATTAATAAAAAATATGGTGAAACCAGGATTAATGTATATACATACATATGTGTCAATGTACAATATGTATAACAACTGATTTATTTAGAATATAATGGCATAGGAAATATTGATATTTTAAGTATATATATGATATGATGGTGATAGAATTTATAAAAATATGTTGATTATTTACAAATTAAAGGTTTAGATATTTACAATATTCACGTTTTTCGATTTTTTTTTCTAATTATGAAATAATTATATATTTAATAATAATACCGTATATGAATATATAAGTGATTGAAAATACAGCACATATATACATAAGTAATATTTTAACTATAGTAAAGGAAATAAATATGTATCATAAGAAAGATATACACATTCAAGTATGTACAAATAATCTTCGAGTATATATTTCTTTAACGACCTGAAGCTCTTTCAATCCTTAGTCCCGGGATGGCGCCAGGGGTATCGAAATGAAACTTATTTTCAAATTTAAAAATATTTTTAAAATTATGGTTCGAATATCCACTAAGAAAATTGTTCACTTATTTTATTTATCCTATTAAATCAAATTATAATAAATTTTATATGCTGCGTTGCAAAACAAAATATTCATAAATATTTCATCAAATTTAAATCTTCAAAAGTAGATATTTGCACTGTATGCGAAACATATATATAACAAAATTACGAAATGTGATGGAAGAAACAACTAAACCTAGCATTTAAATGATCGAGTCTTCACAGATGCAGAATATTCATCTAAAAAACGGGACAAACGTTGTTGCAAAGACAATGTACATTTTAAAGTTTCTCATTTGACTTGCAGTATTGTTTACCGATCCCGAATTTACAAATTACTAATGCTTTCTATAAACGTTTGTTATGGACTTACAGTTTTAGTGTGAATGACTCCAATTCGAGTGATGCTCATAGCTAATTGCTATGTGTGGCATGAAGCGGAAGCTTACAGAGGCGGCAACAAAATTTCATCTAGTCTTTCGAAATATCTGAAATCTATAGAACTAACTATAAATCATATTATATTCTACAGCGATAGCTGTGTCGGGCATAATAAAAATTCTGATGTTCGTACCATGTATCATATTTTTATGCAAGATGATCAAAGTCAAATAAGTATTCTAGTTTATAAATTTATGTTTCCTGGACATGGTCATATGAAATATGACTCCGATCATGCCTAGATTGAAAGAAAAAAGAACACTTCAATGGAAGATTCAAGAACCAAGAGACTGGTATCAATTGATTCGTTCGATAGCAAATCGTTTCGCAGTTTATTAAGTGAAGCAAAACGAAATATTTGATTTCGCCTATATTTCAAAAAATATAAATTCGTGCGGCGTAAAGAAAATGAGGACAATGAGAAAACCAATTGGATCCGATTTAATAAAAAACCAATAGGATCTCCGATGGATCCGATTTAATAAAGAATTTAGAAAAATATTTTATAAATATACTTACGATCCTGAAAAGCCGTTCAGAGAACTAAATAGAAGACGCTGTGGTATAAACCATACTAACATTGATGCTTTGCAGCAATGCTACTTTAAACCAATCAAGATTTCTGATGCAAAAAAGAAATACCTCAGCATAACTCAATCATTTTAAAATAACTTAAAAGTTGTAAGTATCTAAGAGATGTAATTTATCATCTGCCTCTCATTTTATTCATTCGGCATATGGAAGGAATCTCACATAGAACCAATCAATAAGAAAGGATTAAAAAAGAAATAATTAATTACCGTCCAATAGCCAAACTATCCAGTATACCGAAATTATTTGAGTTATTAGTTTTTGATAGTAAATGATCATTGTCCAAATGGTTTAATGAAACACAGATCGACTATGACTAATCTGGTTGAGTCAACGTCTACATTTATTAATAATATGGAACATGGAAGCTTTTATTGTATGTATAAAAACGTAGGAACTTTAGTTACATTTTACATACTATATGTAATACTAATTTATAAAATATAATATCTAGCTATATGCATTAATATTATTCAACAAAGTCGACATCGGGTTTTCATCACTGGTTATTTCCTTCGCATTTCTTTGAGATGCAGTTGCAGGACGGAAAGATATTAAAAATGTCTCTACACACTTATCAGGCTGTAAATTCGCAAATGATGGGATATTTAAATTTATTGTCATTAAATCGGATAAATATTCAATGGAGAGACAGTTTCTTTTTAAAATTCTTGGAGTATGTCTATCATAATTGCCAAGTCATTAAAAAATTCTAAATTCTTTAAGCGATTCAGAATAATCAGGAAAATGTTTCGTTCGACTTAAAATGTTTACATAAAGGTGCATAATTTTTCCACACTGGCTTTGTTGAACAGAAGCTACATGCCGTCCATCGGGGTCCTAATACGCGTCTAATTTCAGTTCTTCAATCGGTAACAATTTCATTTAGTTTTCGTTGATTTTTTGGAGACTGGATGATAAATAGCATAAAGCTTATCATTAAAAAACTTGAAATTGTTAATTCCTTTTTTCATCTTTTATAGCATGAGCATCATCTAGGAATAGTTGCAGTCGATGATTGAAACAATGCCATACTAAAATAATAGGAAACTTTTCAACCAATTTTGTCGAAACTCCGGATATATTTTTTTTAAATGGCGCGTATTTTAAAATAACTGTAAAATATTGAAAAAATAGTTGGATATGGAATAAAATGCATACTGGGTTATATTAGTGATACTAGATGAAAACAGATGAATAAAATTAAAAAGCCCAGGTCTCAAATCCCATGACTCAATAATAAATAGCTTGAAATGCTCAAATATGGCTTATGGACTAAGGTAATTCTCAGGCGACGATAGCAATAGTAAATATATATGTTTAAGAGTATGTGCAACTGTTGAAGTAAATTACCCAAAAATAGAATAGAATATAAATAAACTATTTTTAATATTACAATAAAAATAAACATGCTAAATATTAGAACAATTACGGCATTACTTATGAATTTGTTAACATTTAAAATATTCGTATAAAACTTCTTTGAATATAAGTTTTAATAAAATTATTTCTATTTTATAAAACATCAGGCAACTAACAATTTTAAATTTAATAAATTAGCGCAAAATGACAAATATTGTGGTATTAAATTGTTTGTTATGTTTTAATGCCAGTGTTTTTATAAAAGCTTAAGTACTTTGAAGAAATACGTGTAGCTATATACATACTTCTAACATTTGTATATGAGAATTTCTACATTTTATTTTAAGAATTATAAGTAAGAGGTTTCCTTTACTTATTATTTAACTACATACAACAAAAAAATCCAAATGCGTAGGTTACGTATTAAAAAAAATATATTTTGCCAGTTGGATTTTGTGAAATAAATATTTTTAAGGAAAAAAGAAATATTTATAATAATTTAAATAATATCTGTATGTTATTACATCGCTTTTGGAAATTTCAAAATTTGTTTTGGAATGCTAATATTAAATATATACATATAAAATACGAAGCTTTTTGTGTTGACTTGACGTTTAGAATTTAAATTAATGAAAATGATTGTAAATACTATAGCACCATTTGTTACTTTATAATGAATATTAATATACGAATAATAAGCTTTACTGTACTGTTAGTCTATGTTAATTATTTCTGAAAAATTATGAAGTCTAATAAAGTATAAATATTTGTACAATTTTATATGTAACAATAATTATACATATTAAGATGTCTCTAAAATAAAAAGTTTAATAAAAATTTCATGAGTAAATATATTTTGAAGTTAACAGAAGTATAGAAATTAAAAGTAAAGATTATGCTCATATTTGAGTGAAATATTTTTTTATTAACATTATTCCAAAATTAATTATTTGTTTTGAAATTATGGCGATTAATCCCAACAATCTATATACATAGCTATGTATAATTTTGATTATCTCTTGCATAACTTATTGCAAATATTAGATGTATGTATATCTATGCTTATTGCATTTTCTCTTCCTGTTGACACCAAGGCTTCTGCTAAAATCCAAGTAATTAAGTTTTTTGTCTTTGCGAATTATCCAAGAATTTACCATTAGAAGTTTATAGAAAACTTTCTTCCACCACTGACTTTCGGTTAATATCATATACTGCAGCCATTTGGTCCGAAAGATCCACACCACCCATAAAATCAACATAATATGAAATTGATTTTGGGCATTAAATTGAGAGCTTTCCGCCAGTTTTAACTTTTCTTTGTACTTCGGTAAGATCAATATAATGACAGTTGCTGTAGTTCCAAATTGATTATTAAATATTTTGCTCTCGCCTCTACTCTATTTAGTTTTTGATTAAATTTAGGTATAAATTATTTCTATTTGACATGATTGTACGAACAACTGAATATGATATAGTATTTATAAGATTCACTGTAGAAAAGAACCGATCGAAACAAAAATATACATCTGAATTTCTAACGGATCTTACTAATGTGTGTATAACTATTTCACCCAATGGTCCTTTTTGAATAATATTTTCTTTTCTGCTGTAAATATTTAGATCATAGGTGTATCCTGTATATGAATCACAACGTTCCCATATCTTTATAATGCGTTTTATTGGTTTCATCGGTAGATATTGCTTCATTACTGATCTACCCTTGAATTTAGCCATAGATTCGTCTATTGATAGAAGTTAACTCTCTTCTCTGCATTTCAAGTATGTATGTTTTAGACATGCCACAACCTCGTCAATATAATATGTTTTTGAACAATTTACAGGTTTTTCTGCATCATTTCAATGATAATTTTGAGACAAGTAAACGATATCTATCTCGTGATATAGAATTTTTTATCAGGTAATTTTCTTGTGATTTTTTCTTTGACCAGTATGATTGATAATTTGGTAAGCGATTGTAGCTCATTATTAGAGTAATTCCTATAATAATCATAATTTCATGATAATCAGTTTTTGGAATTTTCTTAGAATTGGGAAGCATATCAAGTCTTTTGTTAGTAAAATCACTTATCATCATAAATAAGATTTTTGGAAACCGCTTTAGAAATATTTCTATTACGATACTTAATCTATCTAAACTCACCAATATCGATGGAATATTTTTAGTTGGTATATTTTTTCTCGGTCGAAAATTTTGTAAATGTTCTTTCCATAGATATCTGGTGGATGAGCACTTACAGTTGGTGGTACAATCTCTATTATATTTGGTGAAATATTGTCATCAACGTCATCAATTTGGTCCAAAATGGAACTACAATAGCTTGATAAATGTTCTACCGAATCAACTTCTCCATCACTCGGTAAATACTCAGAGCCAGATTCTGAAAAATCGAAAGCGTTTTCTTTATCAGATGATCCTATCATGGCTCGAATTTGCTCTTCTGTGAAGCTTTCCATTTTTAAATTATAAGAACTGAAAATATAAAAACAGCGATTTTCAAAACTATTAAGATGTATTGTACCAGGCAATATAACCTTTGGGATATTATGTTCCAATTTCCAAAAAAAAAAAACCCTAAAAGTTTACGTTCTGGTTATAATATAGTTCTTTTATAGTTCTAAATAGGTTTCCTATTGTAAAATTTAAAAAAATCTACTTACTAGTGAATAATACCGCTAAAACACATAATTTTGTCGAACAAAATCACTTCACTAAAAAACACGCCTACATTCAACAAGTATTTCGGCACTACTAATAGAATTTTTTGCAAAAGAACGAAGTGAAAAGAAAATAATTTGATCATAAAACACTAAAAACTTCGGATTACATAGTTTTAATATAAAAAAAAACCAACAGCTAAAAACATTTTTTTTTGGGATTCATTATACCATTAGACGCGAAAGGGTTATAAAAAATATGCTAATAAACATTTGTAATCAGGATGTATCAGTATCATGAATCATATATGTATTCTATACTACTTCATACTTGCTTACATTAATACATACGCGTCATATTTTGGACTGTACGCAGTTGTTTTTAAAATTAAGTTTGAATAATTTACTAGAGAATGAAAATGTAATTTACTATTGAATTATATCATTAATTATAAAAAACTTAGCTAGAAAAAGTTCTAAGTGAACAGTTTATAACAATATTTAGTTGCGAGGCATTGAAAAATAAGTTTTTTTTAATCATATTTGTATGTAACAGAAATTATTTTCGATTCGGGTAAAGATTTATTTTATATATATCAAAATGATATCATAATAAATTAGACACCAATCATATTGATAACTATATCGATATCAACCATTGTATAAACCAGTAGTTGTTTTGAGTTTAAGGGCTTAATAAATAAATCAATTCGTATTATTACTTAACATATTTATACATAATATACTAAAAAAAAAATATTTTTTACAAAATGTAATAAATATCCACTTTAATTAAATTTAATAGATCTATTAGGCATTGTTTAGTTTTAAGTTTTTTTTTAAAAAAAAAAAAGAAAAAAAAAGGGATTTTTTTATATAAAAATATTTTTCACCCTTAAATGTTAAAATAGGTTAAATCTATATGATTAAAATAAAATTAATAAAAAAAAAAAAAGACAAATAAAAAAAAATTTAAATTTATCTTAAAAATAATTGATAGAACTAAGTCCTTATTTTGGCAGTAGTCTAAGAAAAAACAAAAAAAAAGCAAATAAATATTCTAGCTTTAAGAATTATTGTAAAATGTACAACATAAATATAAAAAATAAAGCACTTTTGAAATTGAAAAAAATTGAAAAATTAAATTTAATAGATACTTATTAATTACTAATTTTAAAAGAAACAGCAATCACGACCTTTGAAAAATTAAATTTTAAAGATATTAAAAATGGTGCTATCAGCAGGAAAGGTTATGGCATATTAGATTTTTGTTGATCGATTATCTTCAGATTTTTGTTGATCAATTATCTTAAGAGGCAGGCGTTGTTTATTATTTATTTTAAAGCAATAAGTTTAAAATGTAATTAACATTACTTTTGTTTGTAACAAATAAACGTTACGGAATGTTTTGTTAAAAATATCACATTTTTTAAGACACCAAGAAAGTATTGTTTTACTTCGAAATTTGAAAAGGTACAAATTTTATAGAATTTTATAAGCCCAAACTATAGATAACCAAATTCATTGTGTACCAAATTTTGTTGAAATCAAATGATAATAACAAAAAGTTCTAGAATTTAATGAAACATACTTCGGGAACTAAACTGTATATGTGTTAGTTTAACATATAACCACTGAAGAAACTAAATTCAAATTTCAGGAGCACCAACAATATGACGGAACCAACCGTTGTGGGGTAACAATTGCATATATGTAATGTGTTATTGTTAATTCGAAATGGTATAGCAAGTATTGTATATTGTGCGTAGAATATGTAACGTTTGAAATATAATCCGGGAATGTTAACATGGACCCACTGAATAGAACAATACATAATTTATTTATATACATATATTCCTACTCCTAGTATATTATTAAACTTGCAAGCAAATAATGTAGAATAAGAGACCCGGATAGTCGGTTTCAGCCTTGTCAGCATAAGTGTAAATGCAGAATTAAGTGCAAGAGCGATTAGGTAACCAAATAACCAACCTATGTACTAACTAAGTATCCAAGCGAACCTGTTTGTTAAATTTCAATGAAATCGTATATAAATGGTTCAAGGAGGTGTTGGCGTGCACACACCATGTATTCTCTGTAGTTTATTTTTTCAGATTTGGAGTTTTAGATCGACTTTATAGTTATTCCATATATATATACTAAATATTTATGATATGATGTTGTTACCAAGCGAGCAGAGAAATTGCTTTAACTTTAATGTTAAGTTATATGAAAATTAGAAAAATTACATATTTTCATAGTTTATGAATGACTGTTTTTGAGTGTTTGGTATTAAAATAAATGTGGAAATATTAAAAGTAAAATTCAAAATATGTTGAAGTAAATGTAAGCAAGAAAATTTTCTGTGCGATTACCAATAATAATTAATTGATTGAAAAAATTCTCTGTGGAATACCAGTTAAAACAATATTATGAATATTATTATGTCTTCTGCACATATCATATACAGGGTGTCACAGTATCTATAGTGGACAACGGAATATGAGATATACATGAGTTAATTTCAAGAAAAAAATTCCACTGCAGAAATTATCTGAGTTTTTGAATTATGCATTTAAAAAAAAAAATGAATTTTAATCATTTTGTGTTAAAGAAAAATAGTACATTAAGTACAATAAGAGCTAGTCATAACTAATTTCGTTGATTTTCTGTAGCAGTTGTAGGAAGTTTTTATTTATAGTGATTTACAAAATTAAAAAAAAAAAAAATATTTTTAAAACCACTGCCATTCTGTGACGGTACATTTCTGGACATTTTACAGTGGATGTTTTTTTATTTAACTCAGTTATATATCTCATGCCTTTGTTCACTAGGACTCCCTGACCCTGTATATTAGGGAATACAACTTTTCTCTAAATAAATAAGAAAACCCAAAAAATCCTAAACTGTATGAATATTGCATTATCTATTATAACCTTAATCAATAATATATACAATATACTATTAATATTAAATTAATTGAATATGTGCATCTTTTTTAATATATATACATACGTACATTTACTTGATAAAAGGACAAATATTTGAGAAATTCGTGACGAGACCAATAATAACAAGTATATCAGTCAGACGCTTCTTAAGCAGATATTGATTAGATACATTTAACTAAAGGTTTCAGGTGTGGAAAGGAACTACAAATGTTTTTTGTAACAAAACAGGGCCCTTGGTTCACACTAATGCATTTGTAGCTTATGACACACATGTTGTAAACTCCAAAAATCTATTTAAAATAACGTGTAAAGCGACTACTGATATACCTTCTTCTCAAATAATAAGAAATTGTATCATAGTTAACATTGTCTTATATTTGTCTTATAAAGATTTAAAAAAACAATCGTGTGGTTTCAAATTACATTAAAGAGCAGGAGTGGTAGCCCCAAAAACGTGACGACTGTTTTTTTTGATGATTCGTCGTATTTGGTAGCCTTAAAAGCGTTTTCGACCGTTTTGATAGTCGAAAACGTCAAATTTTTGGTCGATACATAATTATGTATCGCTATTGTGTTTTTTGTTTTGTTTATTATTTAATATTTGATAATTTTCCCGCGCTACTCAATATTGTGTGATTTATTGAATTATATTTATAAAATGTAAGTATACAAAATAATTTAAATTAATAAAATGTTTATTTATCGAAATAATGTGTATTATTCCTTAGAGAATCAAAGAAAATTATTACCAAAAAACAACGGAAAGAAGGCGGACAGTCAAATATTAATATGATTCAAGTGGATGTCTTGACCCAATTTATGGAGGAGCACACAGACCTTGCAAGAGGTTTACTAAATGCTCCCAATGCTCGTTCCAAGTGCAACGGTTTGTGGAGAAATCTTTCCGAAAGGTTAAATGCATTAGGACCTCCAACTAAGGATCTGCATGAATGGAAAAAAGTATAAATATATACATTTTAAACAGATAATTAATACAGAAAAAATAATTGAATTAAATAATATTTTAGTGCTGGGCCGACTACAAATACAAAATAAAAAAACGTTTACGTGATAATAAAACAAGCATTAAAAAAACTGGTGGAGGAGCATATAGCTGCAAACCTCTTAACACATTTCAAGAAATAGCTGCCAATGCTGCAGGAATATATGCTGCAGTTGAACGTATTAATAATGCACAGCGTTTTGGATCCAAGGCACCTTTACCCTCATCATCAACTGGTAATCCATCAACATCAACTGCTATTCCATCAACATCAACTGCTAATCCTTTACCCTCAACATCAACTGGTAAAAAAAAAAAAAAATATTTATATAGGTATTTAATTAATTGATTTTTAATAGCAGGGCAAACGGAAGATGATGATTTATTTACTTTTGATGAAATGATGAGTGATGACAATAGTGGTGATGAAATTTACCATGGAAATCGTCAGCAACTAACATCTCCAAGATTATCACCAATTTTACCTGCATCAGCAAATGTTGTAGTAGCACCACCAACTTCAGCAACACCTAGATCTAGAAGAAATGTTACGAAAAGCAGCCAGTTAGAAAAATACGTCGGTAACCAAGAAAAAATGGTGAACACATTAAATGATATTAAAGATATATTAAAAGAAAATCAAATAATTGAAAAAGAAAAATTAAATCTTGAAAGAGATAAATTTAATTTTGAAAAGGAAAAATTTTTGTTCCAAAAACAAAATATGTTAGAACAGACGAAAAACGTGGCCGAAAAGCTAAAGTTAAAATTAATGCAAATAGATCTAAATATTGAAAACAATAATATGAAAAGAGCAGCTGCTGAAAAAAATTTAAAAATTAAATAATTATTTAGGTACATATAATTATAATTTATTGACAAAGTATTGGGCGATAAACCAATGGACTTGTTTCTAGATGGAAACCAATATGTGATTTATTTATATCTTTTAGTAATTATTATTTTTAAAAAAATGTGATAAATGAATTAAATAATTCATAATTTAATGTTTAATATATTTTTTATAATATTTAAGAAAAATGTGATAATTAATTGACTGACAATATAAATTTTTAATGTTTTTTATTTTTAAATATTTAAGAAAAAAAATGTGATGATCGTACAATATTGAATTTAAAGTTTTTTTTAGTCACAAATGCAATATTATTAAATTTTTTAAACTAATACATAATACATAATAAAATTAATAATAAATAACATTATCTATTCCGAAACATTGAATTTTTTATTTTGTCTCTGATGACTGCTGCCCTTTTGTGAAGAGGTAGAGATATATTTTCTTCACATGGCACGTTTATATTTTCAGAAATAAAAAATAGGTTTTCATTAAATGGTTCATTATAATATACGCATATATTATGTAGAGCTGCGCAAACATTCACCACAACAGTCATTTTTTCAGTAGAATACCTCATCTTTCGTTCGCCACATAAGCATCTCCACCTTCCCTTCAAAACTCCAATCGTGTGTTCAACACAAGATCTACCCTTTGCGAGTACATCATTAAATGCTTTTTCAGTACTAGCGTCTCGTGCTGCACGATATGGAGTTAACATCCAAGGCTCCAGTGGATAGGCACTATCACCTTAAAGCATAAATATTGGAAATTTAATTTATTATAATTATAAAATAATTAATTTATTATAATTATGTGGACATGGTACAAACCTATAAGAAGTGACTTGTTCCCACTTTGGATATGATGTGCTTCGCAAAAATTTCTTTCTGTGCTCAAAGCCCAAATCCCTGCGTCGTGGTTAGCACCACCGTAGCCTGGATCAATAGCTAATATATTATAATTTTGATCGCAAATCTAGAAAAGAAGGACTTCTTTATTTTAACAAAAAAAAAATGTATTTTATTCTTACTATCATGACGTTGAGACTGTGCCATCCTTTTCTATTTAAATAGATATGCTCATTCAATTTTGGTTTCAAAATGGGTACGTGCGTCCCGTCAATGCACCCAATTATGCCAGGCAACTTGTATTTTTCATAAAAATGAATTTTCGTGGCCATGAAGTTTTCTTCCTCAAAATTAATCCATTTCGAGCAAAGACGTTGCTGCATCGCATAAATAGTTTCTTGAAATATTCTTGAAACCGTTCTCTGAGACATTCCAATCAAAAAATTACTTCCCACATCTCGTTGATAGGATCCTGTAGCTAACAAACTCAAAGTTGCTGTTAATTTTAAAATGGGGGGAACTGCCGAACTTTTGTGTATCGGATGAAGTTGTATTTCATCTAGTATTTTACAAAAAACTTCTTTGCTTACTCTGTAATATCCCTGAAAACTATAAAATAATTATTGTATATCAGTTACAAAAAAATAATAACAATTATTTACACTTTTTTCTTTAAGTCAAGTGGGTTGCTTCGATCTCTTAAAATTCTACGTTCAAGCGTTAAATCTACACATTCGTCTTCACTACTATCCACGAAAAAAAACATATTTAATTAGCTTATAATTTTATTTAATAAAATACAAATATATCAACTTTTTTTAAATATATAAATATTTACTTTTTTTTATTTCACATAAACGTCAAATTGAAAATCGTAGTAAATTGTATAAATTGTAGTAGAATACCAAGATTTTCTAATGGCAGCACTACATAAAAAGCGTTTCGTTTTTAAGGCTACCGCACAAGTAGTCGTAACGCCTTTCCTATCGACTAAAAATATCAGTCGTTCACGCTTTTGAGGCTACCACTCCAGTTAACCTTTGGAAGATATTAATATTTCAGAAATAATATCTTTATGTGCTAAGAAGAGAAGGAATTTAGTGGTGAAAAAATATTTTATTGTGTAAACGTTCTGCTTTAAAGCTATTGGCAAAAATACTACGTTTATGACTATGACTGTCCATGTCGCTCCATATATTATGATTTAACTATTTAGCATCCATGGATATATATTCAAGACCAAATTGTCCATTTAATATTTTGTTTGATGAATCGGAAAATTACACAGAGTTTGTTATTAATTTTTATGTACTAGCTTGTAAATGGGATATAGATTTGAAGCCACTTAAACTAATATCCGATTTTGAAAGGCAATTATAAACAAATCGAAAGTATTCTTTCCAATTTAAATGTTATATGGATGCCAATTTCATTTTCACTAAAAAAAATATCGGGAAAACAGGGTATGATTTATGTACGGTAATTCTGAAGAATTCAGTTTAAAAGCTAACGGCACTGAAAAACTATTTTGGTGAAAATACTAAAAAATACTGCTTGGGTAAAATTACATTGGTGAATGGTATTTAATAGAATTTTGGTCGGTTTGTGTGAATTAATAAAAGTGTGTTCTGAGTAGACATTTTTAAAATAAATTAGGGAATTTACTTATCCTAAGTTTAAGCTTTTCTTTCTTTACAAGTACATACATTTTTTTAATTAAAGCCTATTAAAGCCAATGAAATTAACTATACTTCTATACTTATCCATTGTCTTAAAAAATGGATAGTTCTAATTGATCTAATCTATATTTATTTTCAAAATTGGCTAATTTATTCATAAACACAATTTTACTTTGAAAGCTTTTAACATCGAATATATTTTTATACATGTTTCAGAATAATTTAAATCAATTTAAAAAAATTATAAATTACAAAATAGGACAATAAAAAAATACATATTGATGAAGTAAACATTTTTTTAACCTTAATAAAAGTCTCTAATTAATCCCATAATTCTTAATAATATAGGTAATAGCTAACCACAGTAAATAAATTGGGTAATAGCCCATTTTTACCAAATATTTGTATTTTCTAATCTTTCAAATTAATATAGAGCCACGTAGAACGTATCAGCATTTAAAAAAATTAATTTTAATGGTTTTAAGTTTAATTGTAATATTAATTAATAACTTTCTTATCATTCCAAATTTAGAGTGGGGCAGAATCGATTTTAAATTCAATAATTATGTTATTATGTACTAATTTAATTTCTTATTCCTTTATAAACATATTACATGGATAGGGAATTTTTATAAATTACATGAAAAGTTATATCTTTTAAGTGATGGGTATTTTTGGCGTTGCAATGTTGAGTTCTTTCTTCAGCATTTTCCATAACATTACGTTATTTTGCAGAACTTTTTGTTATAACATTAATTCTTGTTAAGTTACCTTTTAGTGGCAACTTTTTATTGCAGCACAATTTCGAGTGGTAGTGGTGCCAAAATTATTAGAATATTATTATTCTGAAATTTAGCTATTACATTAATTAGAAATTAGCAAATCAATTTGAAGAGAGGGAATTTTGTAATTTATTATTCGCTAAATGGGTTTCCTAACTGGAATGACAGAAAAATAATTGACGTATGGAAATCAAAAATTTAACACCAAAAAAGTGTGGTTTTAATGTGTGTATACGTAAATTCAAATATTTTGTTTAGAAGTTCACATATAACGAGATAAAATTGTTGTCACGTATCAAAATATCAAATATTTAGTAGCATTACATACTCGTACATTATGTGAAAAGATTAAAATACGTAAATTCATAGTGTATCGAATAGCTAATTTAGAATGATTTTCTTTCGCATCTTAAAATTCTTGATTTAATGCATTTTGTTGCAAAACTCGCAAACAATGAAAATAGTTCACATATAAAAATGTAAATTCGCACATTTTAAATTTGTAAACCCATCGTCTTTATTTTCACCATCATCTGAACTATTTTCAGTTGATGGATATTCTTCATATTTTATGCCATAACTAAATCATATGTTATGTAAGGCACAACGCACAATATACATTTCCACATTTTTATTATGAAAGTAAGAGTAATGAAGTTCCGTGCCACAAACAAGAAACGAAAACTGTTTTTTATCAATCTAATTTTTCTATAATGTTTCTTGTTTTAGAATGTTGGGTGTTATAAAAATTTTCTGGCGTGATGACGCAGTTGATGAAAAGGTGTTTAATGGTATCCAGCATCACCTGAAAAATATATATGTATATAAAATATTTTCTAGCAGTACTTGTCTTCCACACATGTACATCATGGTTACTGCCAGGGTATCGGCCATCAACAAACATAAATTTAATATTATGATTTTATGATCATAAAAAATATAAATAGTATACAATTGAATTTTACAACTATTATCATTTATATTGTACAATCGTTGCATTCACGCTAAAAAAATATTTTCATAAAGATGTTCATCTATTAGTTTAGTGGTTTAATTATTTTTATGCATCAATTGACAAAATATCCTGATTCCACTTGCAATTTTGAAAAGTACAAAGTAGAAATTGAAATTGTTATGGCAGATTTTGGCGTTAGATTCAGTGATTTTTAGAAAAGTAGAAGATGTTGTTCAGTATCTTTTGTTTCAATTTAGATCTAATTTAAATGCAAAATCTATTACGAAAGAAGTTGCTGCACGTGTATTCCTGAAAACGTAACGTTTTTCCAATCGAAACGTATTTGATTTACGTTCGTTTTTAAAAGCTCAATTATAGAAAACGTTCGTAAACGTTAAACAAGGTGCCGTTGGAGCCTTAAAAATTTGCTATCTTTACAGAAATAAATGATTATTAATTGTCAATTTTTAAAAATAAAAATAAAATAATAAATAATATATTAATATTTTGAAATTTTATTAATTATAATGAATTAATGAACCACATAAAAATACTATAAATTAAAAATGTTCTCTAGCATAGAATTATTTTACGATAATAGTGGTAGTGATAGTTAGTCACATAAAATTCTCCATTTTTCTACCTCGACCATTTTTCGTTGTGAGGAATCCACTGGCCAAATCTTTATGTTCATGAAATCAAAATATCATATTGTTTTGTCGTTGTTGTTTTAGACCTATAACCTATTATATTAAAATTTTAGTTTATATTTTTTCATGTACATATGTATATTTTGTATATTTCTGTAGTTGGTAACATAAAAACTTGTTTCTACATTAAAACTTGTTTAGTTGTATAAAGAGTATTATTGATTTTAATACTTTTACTACTTATATTATTTTTTAAACTTAACAAATTTCATTAATTTCGGTTGATATAGATTGTATTTCGCTTGATAAAAATGTAGATTGAGCGATTTGAATATTTGATTCCGATTTCTTTCGTAAATGCATATTGAGACTAAACAAAAATTGTAATTTTGTTGCTGAATTTAAAAAACATATATGTATTTTTTTCTAGATGTTATAACATTGGAATACGATTTTTAATTCTTTATGTTTAGCCTCAAATATCTTTTTCCACAATGCTTTCGATGGTCCTAATTTTACATTACTGTGAGGTAATAAATCATAAAATGTTGAATGCTTAGGTATGAAATGGCATTTGAAAATTCGTATGTCCATATCGTGTTGCTTTTTTATAATTTTTTGATAGATTGGAAAGATTGGACCCTTTGAATAGTGCAAAATCTTTAATCGAAACAGCATTAATTAGAGATTGGCACATAATTTTAAACGATAATTTCATGGGAATAAAAAATGCTCAAGACACCTCTCATGTCATTTGTACAAGAAATCATTTCTTACTACTCTCAGATTTGATATATCAAAGATTCACAATTTTATTCACGATATTGTTATCTTCTTTAAGTCATGAAAACCAAACAATGATCACTTCAGACCAATTATTTAAACCTTTATCATGGAGTGATTGGATCATAGGAACATTAGGGAATGAAGGATACAACAGTTTACCTCTTTGGGAAAGCTTGTGCACAGTAATTATTTTACAGCTTGAAGAAGATCAAGCAACAAATTAGAATGAATTTTGGAATCAAATGGTCAGAGAGTTCATAAGTCACAAGGAATTAGAGAAGCAAAAATCTTAAAAATTATGTTACAGCATTTACTTAACATATTTGACTCTATAACATCAGTGCACCAACTATGTCAGATGTTCGCTGATTATTTGGTCCCATTTTTTTTTTCATTTTTTTATGTTTTTTTATTTATTTTTTTGTTTTTTGTAAGTTTTTTTATTTTTTTATTTTTTTTATTTTTTATGGTTTTTGTAAATAACATTAAATTAAAAATTATTAGAAAATAATGTAGTTCAACTTTTTTATTTAGAAATTGTAAAAAAAAAATTAAATTATAAAAATTTATTCAGAAATAGAAAGTGTAAAAAAAATTAAGCCAAAGATTCGTTATATGAAATTCCCGACAGAAATTCCTATTTTGGTGTGTTATTTCGGTTTTCCAGTAAGATTTTTATGCGGGCCTCCTTTTGAACGTATATTTTGGCTTTTTAGGTTGTCGATAGCCATATTTAATTTTGGCTATTCTAGTTTTTCCACAACCCAATCTTTATCAAAGTTCTGAAATTAGCTTATGCAGACAGTAATTTTCTTTCGCCGGCCAACTAATATACCAAGCCGTGCCAATGACAAGCCTCTAAACAATTTTGAGTGCGTGCTAACTGATTACCGATTGCATCCGCTTATGACCAACATTTTGATTCAGATTTTGGACGTGGACTACTTCTATTTGATTTTGTTTTCTTGTCAGTTATATAATTTTCTTTAAACCAATTTCCATTTTTTTCCATCTTTATCAAAAGAACTGTATAATTCAAAAAAAACGGGTCAATATCTTCCGCTGGGACAAAGGCAAGACTCATCAACATTCGCATTTTAATCGCAAATTCTTCGTCAGTACCATACCTACGCGATAGTCCTTGTTTTTGAATTTGTCGCCAAATGATTTGACCTAAATGAAATGGTAACCTTTATAACTACAAATAGGGGAAAATTCTCTTCCTGCATAACTAATAGTTTTCTCAAAATCTGAAATTATACGTTCAGGTTTTAAATATTGGCAGCAATGTGCAATGTTTCGTAAAAAAACTCATTGTATAATGCTTTGCTTTTACTTGTCATAAAGCAAAATATTAAAGGAGCTATTACCGAAACAATTTTTCCATGGATAACAAAAACCTGATAAAAAAGTACAGGTACAACTTTGAATGTACCATACATCAACCATACATGTATTTTAGCAAGTAACTTCAGGGTTGAAATAGTTCCTAAAATAATAATATGGTCATTACCAATAGTTTTTTACGACAAAACAAATAACTCGCTTCATTTAATATTATTAGGAATATCAATACATTCAAGAGTCTGTGGCTCTTTAAAAATGTTTTTATTTCTACATCTTTTAATTTTAGATTCTATGCTAATTTTTTTGGAAGTTCCACTAGAGAATTAGCTTTGCAATCAACAATGCTGTCCCTTATAATTTGTGAAGGAGCTACTTCTAGATGTTGAGCAAGTTCTTTAATAAAAGCATTCGCTTTATAATTTTTTTTTATTTGCAACAGGTGCATGACTATGTTCCGATGGCCTCTTTCTTATTTTATATTTATTATTTTCATCCAAAATCGTTGTAACCCGACTTTTACATAATAACGATTTATTTTTTTCACATTTCCACCAGTATATATATCATCACGTTTTTTTTGGTTCAGCATAAACATTTTTGTCCTTTAGAAATTATTTCATTTAATATTCTGAAGATATATATTGTGAAAGGAAAAATCTGATAAATTTTCATCAAAAAAACTAAGAAATGGATCAAAAATATCATTTTTAATATCAGATATAAGATATAATATCTTGTGATACTTTTCTACTTAAATTCATTTTACCGTACAATTTTAATCCGATTTCATTTATTTTTGTAATAATATCTCTTGTTATTATTTCTGATTTATTTTCTGCAGAGTAATTTTTGGAAGAGTCATTTACATCACTTTCTTATATCCTCTTCAATGTTACATTACTATTATGTTCTTCAGTATCAATGTTTTAAATATATACATAAGTGTTAATTGAGTTTCTTTTTTTCTTTTCAAATGGTGTTTAAATGAATACACTAAATTAAAGAATTGAGGACAAAAAGATCATACATATGATAAATTTTTGTAAACAAGTTTAATATGACTTATAATTTTGAAGTAATTTTATTTACAAACAAAACAATCAATCATTTTCTGTTAGAATGAATAAACAATAAATTAATAAAAATTAAAATATAATATAACTATTTCTTATAAATTGTCACAAATATTAATAAAATAAAATATTACTTTCAAAAAAGTTAAATTAGAATGAATGAAAATATTCAATAATTAATAAAAATATTAATAAATATTAGCAAAATATAAAAATTTAAAGTAATAAAATTTTACTAAGTTTTAGTTACTTAAATTATTTATTAAATTAATTAAAGCATTACTTTTTCCAGAGATTGGAAAATCAAAGAAATATAGCTCAATAAAATGCTTAATCTGTAAACGTCATTTGCATTATATATCTGGCACTTGAACTTGATGAAACTGATATTGCCCTGAAAACAAGAAGTATCGTGAAAGTGAAAGCTTTGTTTTGGAAAATGAAAAGAAATTTTTAAATTTAATAATTTTGTATACGGTATATATTTATATTATTTTATAGTACTTATTTATTGTAAAAATCACATTACTTTCTTAATATAAGTCTTCGAGTCAGATTTAAAGTGGACTGTATAAATTGTGTTGATGAATTTCTGCTCGAATCTATATGATTTTATTTTTACCATTAAAGTTTGATTAAATTAAAAGATGATATATTTTGTATTGTTTTAAAGCTATGTATCCTACACATGAATTATTTTAGTAATTCATGTGTATAAAAAAACGTCATGTGTATAAAAAAACGTCAAATTTTTACCAGACATTTTAATAGGCAGGCTGATAAAAAGTGGGTAAATTTATTTTACTCAGTCTTGTCAATAGATTTGATAGTTTTGATATATTTATTAATTCTATTGTTTTGATTATTATTTAAAAAAAATATTATAGTAAATCGTATTATTTTAATATATATATAAAATATAAAATGTATTCCAATAAATGGAATAAAAATAAATAAATGGTTTTACGAGTAGTATGAAATGCTATGAAGTCAGGTGATGGGTTGGATGGTCAAAAAAAAAAGTTCGCTCAAAATTTTTTTCTAGGCGTTTCCGAGGTCGGGGAGTCCGAAAATGCAAAAAAAAAGTGTCCGGGGGACGCGTACGCATATACGTACGCTTTTTATGTGCGCAGCAACATCTCCTAGAACCGCTCGTCCGCTTTTAATGAAATTTGGTACACAGGCTCTAACAGACTTCGCGCAGGTGCCGGTACAAGATGAGATTGATCCTTTCAGTGGGACCATGTTAGATTCCCCCCTTTATGTGGGAACCTACGTGTTTTTGTTCTACGGAAAAATGTTCCGATTAAAATTTCATATACTCTAGCTAGAGCATATAGTAAATTCTATCTAATTAGCATAAATTTTGGTACATATGATAGTTTCCGTATGTACTTGGTGTCTGTAAAATTTGCAGTCGATACTTCAGTGGGTCCATGTAAAAATCCGTAATTACTTTTCATAAGTTCAACTCTCTATATCTAGAGTACCTTTCATCCAATTTCAATGATATTGAACACACAGTTTCATTTAGTTATCTATTTGATACTCCACAAATTTGTAGTTGGTAGGTATAGTACGTTCATGGGAAACTAATATATGAGCAACTTAGTTTCCGAAGAATATTTTCTTTATATTCTACAGCTTGTAATTATTGTCCGATTTCAATGAAATTTGGTACACAGGTTGAGTTCATGATTCTGCATAGGTTGACCAAATAACAGGTTAGTAGGATTAGGGGGTCCATGTTAAATTTCCGATTTAAATTTTTTCATATGTTCTACAGCATATAGTAATTGTTAACCGATTTCAAAGATATTTTATATATAGGCTAATTTTGTGATCTAGTTGGCTCTCCTGAAATTTGGAGACCTTCAGGGGGTTCCTAGAAAACAGTTTTAGTTTCCGAATTTTATATAATTACGTGTTTTATAGCATGTAATTATTATCTGATTTTAATGAAATTTGGTACAAAGATAGACCTTCTGATTATGCATGTGTTGGCCATGATAGAAGTTAATACCTTCAGGGGGTCCATACTAAAATGTCCGATTAAAATTTCATATGCTCTAATCTAGAGCATATGGTATTTATTATCTGATTTGAATGAAATTTGACACACATAGTAGCTTACTTATGTACTTACAGCATGCAAAGTTTAAAGTCGGTAATTCAGTGTGTCCATGTTAAAATTTCCAATTATATTTCACAAGTTCAATACTCTACCTACATCATACAGTAATTGGCACCCAATTACAATTATATTTCAAACACAGGTTGAATTTGTGACCTACTTATTGCTCCAAAAATTTGTATCAGGTAGTTTTATTGTGTTCATGGGAAACTAATATTTGAGCAACTTAGTTTCCAAAGAATATTTCATATGTTCTACACCATATAGTAATTATTATCAGTTTGTAATAAAATTTGGTACATAGGTTGGATTCGTGATTACGCATGTGTAGACTAAGGTAGAAGTTAGTAGCCTGAGGGGGTCCATGCTAAAATTTCCGATTAATATTTCATATGTTCTAGAACATATGGTAAATATTATTCAATTTCAATGAAATTTTGTACACAGGTTGGATTCGTGATTACGCATGTGTAGACTAAGGTAGAAGTTAGTAGCCTGAGGGGGTCCATGCTAAAATTTCCGATTAATATTTCATATGTTCTAGAACATATGGTAAATATTATCCAATTTCAATGAAATTTTGTACACAGGTTGGATTCGTGATTACGCATATTTATACTTATTATAGTTATTTTAATAATATTATTTATTATTAAAGAAATAAAAATATAAAATTAAATCAATAAATAATAAAGATGAGCAATTTTTGAAGAAAGCACTGTTTGTTTCAAAGATAATGTTAATTACAAAAAACTTTTGGACATAAATAGCTGTTAAACAACATATTACGAGTTATCGGCTCCCCCTAGTTAGCAGCTTTTTTTGAAATAACAATTAGTCCTATTAATATTTTTTTTTCAAGTCCAGGGAAAATTTAAAATAATATTGAAGACAATGCAAACAAAATACTTTATATTAAAACTTGGCAATCACTTTTTTTATTTTAATTCAGACAATCAGCTGATTTAGAAATTACCGCCATCTATTTCCCAATCCGCTCAAACTTAGTTTTCTTTTTAATGAATATTATTTTCTTTAGTTTTAGTTAATTTTTTTCTCATTTAATTTATTTTTGTTGTATGACCCCTTCACCAAATATTTAATTTATAATTTTGTAATAGTACATTCGTCTCTTGTCCTTTTGACAATTTAATGTCCCTAACTAATTGTCCAAAACTAGTTTGCTTAAGTTTTTAGTACTTCTCATTATTCTCTACAATTTTCTAACGAAGAAAGAGAAAGATTTATACATTGGACATTAATTTATAAGATTTCAAATATAATTCAAATTACGTTAGTTTTAATTAAATGTAAAAATATAATACATTTAAAAAATATAATAGATTATGTGGTGAATTTCATTTCTCTGCACAGAAAAAAATCGGCTTGTTTAAAACAACTATTAAAAATAGTTGATCGAGAATTTCATGAAAATAGTATTATTAACTATATAGTTTATGGTTAATTTTATAAAGAAATGTGTGATAAATTCAACCAAGTAAAAATTCTTAAAAAGTATGTTTAATTCAACATGTAAAAACATTTGCCCAATCTTCTTTGCGTAATTAAATTAACTATACTACATAATATCATTTGACTATTTAATAGTTAATTTCATAGTTAATCAACTATACACAAAATTCAATTGCGACATGGTTAAATTAACCACAAAAAAAACTTGGTATACATATTTTCGTAGTAGTGCGTTCCTTAAATATAGTTGACCAAACAAGTTTCCTTGCTAATAAAACTATCCAGAAACAGAAAGTAATTATTTATAAAATTTTAATTGTACATAAAATCAAAACTCAAAATACATTATTTCAAAATTGTCTTCAAATTAAAAAGATAATTAAAATTATTCAAACAAGTCCCACTACATTACGCACAAAACTAAGTAAGTGATATTTAAATGTTATTCATTAATTTTATCCAATATTTGCAAATATTTATAAATAAAATATTTCAGATTTCACAGTTTGTGCAATGATACGAGATATCCCAACTTATTCAAACCTATCAAATTATATCAATAACTCAATGAATGACAATAACATTTCTCAAGAAGAAAACAATAACATTTACGAAGATCTCTTAGAAGTACTAAACAATTTAAATTGCAAGAATTATACAACCATTTTTGTTTGGAAGAAATTACCTTAGAAAGATTAAAACATTTCACAAAAAATGATCTACAAAAACTATTTAAAAATTATTCCACTGGAATTCAATCGGAGTTCCCTCATAAATTGATACAATGGCGTAAGAACAATGTAAGTCCCATTTAATGTTCTGCAAAAAATTTTTTTTTTATATTTTGGAATTACAGAACTATTCTGACGTATTTAGCATTCCAACATCCACAGAATTACAAACATACATATCCAATTGGCTGGAAGCCAGCCAACTATAAGAATAATTCTCTAAGCACGTGTATACTATAGTCCGTGCACTAGTGCTTTAACTGAAATAAGTGAAGATTTTGTTTTGTAATGTTAGCAAAAATAACTTCTTTTTTATTTAAATTTGTAACAATATTTAATTAAGAATTAATAAAATAAAATTTTCCCAATAAATCAAAAAAAATTTCTTTAACTAAATATATATATATATATATATATATATATATATATATATATATTAATGGAGATGTCCATGGTTCAAAAACATTTTTAGCGGATGTTTAATTACGGTGCATGTTAGAAAACTATTTGAAATAGTTGGTATAGCATCATAAATAGTTCACTAACAATTAAAATGGTTAAATAATTATTCTACTATTTTTCCTGGTCAAAATAATTATTTTGATACGTATTTCATTAACCATGTCGTCATAATTTAACTAGAAAATAGTTCATAAACTATTTAAATAGTTGATTGACATTTGTAAATGTTAATCAATAATCAAATTAACTATTAAATGATTGGTTAACAAGAAATATTGTTGTTTCTATAAAATGAATAGTGAATAGAAATTCAACTATTCCAACTATATTGAATTAACCATGAGTCTTAGTAGACGCATTTTTAATCTAGTTTTGTGGTTGATTTTACCAAGTTTTTTTTTTGTGTGTGAAATATAAAATAGTAAGCATTAAAAGTATTCATTCTCATAAAATCTTTCTTCTGTGGCATTTGGCAGTGATCAGACATAAGAGAAAGAGTTACTCAGCAAAAAAGGTTAAGTAGTAAGTACTCAGTTACTCAGCAAAAAAGGTTAAGTAGTAACGTGTACGTGTACGTGTTTCTTGATATTTATTATAGTGATTGTATTGTGTGGATACCGGGATTTATACACAAATAAAATAGAGTTTATTTTATTTGTGGAAAATTTATGCCTTGTTCCTACAATATGTTTAATAAATATCAACACCGTTAAAGGAAGATAAAATTAACTTAAATAAAATCGGGATAAGTACATAATTTTTTTAAATAAAATTCAATAATTCTTTTCATTAAACTATACGATTAAAACCGTTATTTTTAATTCATGGGATTTACAATTAAGAACACTTATTCAAAACAGGAAAAATTAAATTGTTATAAACCATACGGCATACGTATTTTAGTTTCTATAATTTAAAAAAATCAATTTGTTAATTAAACTCGGTCATAAAGATTCAAACAAAAAAATCGTTTAATTATAAAAACTTATCAATATATAAATGATTAAAAAAATTTCATATACGATTAGAATTAATTCACGTGTATTTTCATTCACGTTCACGTGTGTAATAGCGTTATGACAGTTGCTTTTTTTCAAGCTAGTTTTCAGACTTTCTATGAACTTAGAAAGAGAAAAAAAAAAAATATAGAAAAATTACACTAGAGTGAATGATGCACTATAGAGCTCTTTATCAAAGCTTTATCGTAAATAGAAGCTACAAATTTGTTGCCAACTATGGATTTACCGTAAATTGAACGCGACAAAAAAGAAAAATAATCCAATTATATTCTTTTTAGCCTGTAGAAACTTTTTTTTTGACATTTCAGAAAATAATTACAAATTTTTGACAGAATTGTATAATTATGTTATGGATTGGTTTAAATGAGGATAGACTGACGAGATTATTTCAATAATTAAATTTTATTCCGAATAAAATGGAATACAAATTTTTTGCGTCATTATAAGACAAAATGCTGTGAAATGAAATTTATTGTATATAATAATGAATATTATTTAGTTTTTAATTTTAACGAATATAAGTTTAAAAATATAAATATATATATATATATAAAAATTTATATAATTATTATAAGTTTTTATTTATGTAGTTGTTTTTGATGAAAAAGGTGGAAAGACTGATTAAGCACTACAATATTTTTTTTAGGAATCAAAAACCATTTTATATTTATCAAAATATTCTGGATCAAATAATACTATCCTAGCTATTTATAGCCCAAAACTTGGAGTTTGTTTGATACAGAATGTAGTATAAAATCATTACAATAATTACAAATTTTTGACGGAATTGAAAAAATATAATTTAAAATATATAATTTTTGAAATGTTGAACATAAGATTTTCTTATTTTTTTTATTCGGTCAAAAATTTATATTTATATTTTTCAAATATATATAAAAAAAATATTTTTTTTATATCTATGTTTTATTATTCAAAATTATACTATCTCTGTCTTGCGAAAACTATCTATCTCTTTTATTCCCGACTAGGATTTATCGTAAAAAACTAGCCTGAAAAAAGTAACTGTCATAACGCCATAAGAATCAATCACGTGTGTAAAATTTGGTATAACACAATTGCCGCTTTCAAAAAAATAATTATAGTCTTTATGAAATTTAATCCGTGGTTCATTTTATTAAAATTGGAAATATAATAACGTTAAACGTGCATGAAAATTAAATAAATTTAATAATTCTTGAATCGTGAATTTTATTAGCTGAAATTAAAAGAAATTATATTGGTTAGAAGAAAAACCATAATTTGTAACTTAAATTCCATGAATTGGTAAATTGTTAATAATAGTTAAATTTGCAATATTAAATAGCTGTACTGTAACGCGAAATATTTATATAACTGCGTATCTACTAGTAAAATTAAACAACAACCATAAAATTTGCTAGTCCTTTATACACACATAAAATTCATGATCATTCATTTATTTTTGATAATGAAATTCTTATGAATTTTTAACACGATCCTTTGTTAAGATATTTATGTGCAATATATTTACAATCCTTTGTAAAAATAATTATGCGTAATGCTTGCATAAAAGGTTCTTTGTTGCAGCATCATTAGAAAATCTATATTCAATTTTATTTTGGACGCCTGACGAACGAATTCAATAAATTTAAAATTTAAGTTTTTTTTTAAAAATAAATGTGTATAATTTAAATTAAAAATTTTAATAATAATAATAATTTAATAATACGAAAAAATTGGCTTTTATATTATTTGTTTAAAGAGAATCTACATTATTTAACAAAGTATTAAAAGATATACTTTACAGTACAAATTAAAATCAACGAATATTAAAGTAAAATCACCAATATTTAAAATATTAATAAATTAAATTTATAAATATTAAATACAGCGCCGGCGGATGATATGTGCGGTCTGTACATCTGCACAGGGCGCAAATTTTGAAAGGGCGCAAAAAATAATAGAATCATAGCAAGTAAAATGTAGTGAATGAAAAGAAAATCATACTAAGTAAAATGTAGTGAATGAAAAAGTTTTTATTTAATTTTTTTTTTCACCTTTATAAAAATTGCATTTCATTATGTAAACAAAATTAAAAATCTGACTTAAAATGTTAAATTCTTCCGTTTCTTCCGTGCTTTTATATCCGCGAATTTTGTAATGGCATCACCTACTTCAATATCCTTTAAAATCTCTTGCTCAATGGAGATTATAGCTAGGGAATTCTGAATATTATATCGCACATGCAAAATTTAACGAAGTGTAAAGTTTAATGGTGCACAAACAGATGATACTTTAGAATTATTGTATAATGTGATTTTTTAAATGTGCATTTCTCATGGCATTCTACAATTTTCAACGGATATTTTTTTAAATTTTTTTTTCAACGGATATTTTTTTATATTTTTTCAAAGTGCTATAATTTAACGATTGATTTGTGAAGTTTGTGTTAAATAGGGATAAAGTTTTAATTTTCCTGCTAAAAATTGTGAATTTAAAAAAAATATGAAAGTTTAGAAGCTCAAAATTTATTTTTCACAGGGCGCCAATATATCTTCCGCCGGCGCTGATTAAATATATTAAGAGATTTAAATCAACTATTAAAATTATCAATAAATTAAAATCAAACATTAAATATATTTAAACAAAATAAATGTAATGAAAGAATATTGAATACATATATTAGTTAATACATTCACAAATAAATATTAATAAATTAAATTTACAAAAATTAAATATAGTACTAACTGAAATACATAAATTACATAAAATAATTAAAGCATTTAATTGAATATTACTAAACATTTCAGGTTTTAATTTAAATAAATAATTGATTGAAAGTGACAAGATACTTTCTTTCATGTGGTACAAGTTATTGGGGTATGCTGATAACTAAAGGGTTATTACTATAAAAAGATATTTTCTCTACACGAAATATTTTATAAGTAATTGTCAAGGAAATTTTCGTGACACAAATTAGCACTTTTCAGCCATCTTGTGAAGAGATTTTCTATAGACAATATTATTGAACAATCAACATATCAAAGTCAAAGGATACTATTAATCCTTGCACCCTCAGCGCACATTTTATGGTCCTTCGAACCGGATCTTGTAAAACTTAATCAATTGCCTGTCAGTGAACGACATAAAGGGTTTTATGAAGTACAAAGTACGAAATTAAAAAATCAGTGGATTCAGTACGACGAAATTAACACCACATTGGGAGAAATAATAGAAGAAGCCCAGGTAGATTCTATTAACAAATATTTTGTTGACGGAGAGTATTCACCACTAGAAAAACAATATACGAAATGTCTTGGAGATTTAATTAATGGATTATTAGTAGAATGAACAGAAATTGTAACAACACCTCCGACTACAAGCGAAGAAGTGCAACTAGTGCACACCCACTTTACCAAACTTTAATGGTGGCTATAGCGGATGGTGATCATTTAATGATTTGTTTATCTCATTACTATATAATAATACACATTTGCAGCCAGTACAAAAGTTGCAATATTTGAAAGGATGCTTAACAGGAGAAGCAGAAAGATTATTAAAAAACATTTCTGTTACTGATCATGATTATGAAACACGATATGAAAATAAACGTGTACTGGTGAACTTTGAAATAAAAAGTTTAATTAACCAACGTAAAATTACAAACGAAAGTAGTAAATCTATAAAACTATTAGCTGATACAACAGAAGAATGTTTACAATAATTAAACATTACCTTAGATTTAGACGTGTCAACATAGGACCTATTAGTAATTTATTTAATGGTGCAAAAATTGCCATTTAGTACATTAAAATTGTGGGAGGAAGAACTTGATGATTCTCAAACATTACCAACTGTTGAAAAGTTTGTAAATTTTTTAAATACAAGATTTAGAATATTGGAATCTGTTTCGCATTCAACAGCGACATCTAAACCACAGACGCAGAGTACGAAAGCATATCATGTTACAAATAATTCAGGTTGCCCAGCGTGTAAAGGTGCACATTACGTAGCAACGTGTAAAATGTTTTTAGAAATGGAAATAGCTAATCGTTGAAGTCATATAAACAATTCAGGACGATCATTTAATTGTTTATCCAGTAAACACATAGTACATCAATGCACAAGTAAACAAACATGTCGACAATGTAATGGAAAACATCATATACACTACTACATGTAGCAAAATCAACGTCGCCAAAAAATCAACAATTTAAGCCACATTATAACTCGCGAAACAATCAAGGAAGCAGTGATAAATTACAACAAAATCAATCAAGAGCATTAGATTCAAATCAAACACAAGAAACTGCTAATTTTTTTGTGACGGAACAACATAATGCGTTATTAGCCACAGCGCTAGTTCAGGTAAAAAATAAATTTGGAAAACCAATACAATTACGATGCTTAGTCGATCCAGGATCGCAATCTTCGTTTATTACGGAGAATAGTTGTAAAAAATTAGGAATTTATGGAACACCAATCAAGGTAGAAATAACAGGGTTGAACAAAAGTCAAACTACTCTACCAAATAGACAAATCAAGGTTCAATTGACATCATGCACTTCAGAGTATGCAGCAATTGAAGTCAACATATTAGTAATTAAAAGAATTACTGATTTATTGCCATCAAGTCCAATAACGATGCGACAATGGCAGCACATTGAATCATTAACACTTGCAGATCCAACATATTGGAATCCAGCTCCAATTGATATATTATTAGATGTCAAAGTCTTTTCAGAAATGTTACACGGAAAAATCATTAAAGGACCTCCAGAGGCACCGGTAGCATTAGAAACTATATTTGGATGGATATTACTGGGAAATGGACAAACTTCAACTACACAGATGTAACATCGGAAATTTGCTGAAATGAAAATAAATAAAATCTTATTAGAAAATAAATAAAACTAATAAAAATTATATATAAATAGTTGTTTACCTTTCTGTATTGAATCCATGATGGTTGTACATGCACTTGACGTTCGTTCGTTCGTTGACAGAATTATTGTTTTTTTTATCTATAAAATTGTAGCAGTTTAAAACTAAACACCTAGCGGTTAAATAAAGAACTAGCAATACATAGGCGCCCACCACGTTTACTTATTATGCTATTTATGTATAGATGTCGCGGCACTGCATCTAGTAAATATAGATTCGGTATCGATTACTTTAGATCAATTTCCCCTTTTGTATCCAAAATTGAATCCGAAGTTAATCAGCCCTTCGGATGAAAATTATTTCTGATTGGAAGAAAAAGATAATTTTATTAAAACTTTCGGATGGGGGTGATTGCTTCGGATTGAATTTCGGAGACAACAAAGGGATTGATGTGGGGTGATCGATATCGATCTATGTTGCTAGGTTTAGTGGACAAGAAAAAAGATCAGTATGTAACTAGACCAGTGGTATTCTAAAATTATTTTTATTAGAATGTAGCTAGTTTTTAAATTAAATTTAGTATAGTAATTAGCTAAGTGTATCGAAATTTGTTAAAGATTAGTTTATTTTATTAAAAATAATAATTAATATAGTTATTACAACAACAATGAGTTGCTGATCCAGAGCAGATAGTGGAACAACATCGGGAAGGTCATTTAAGGACACCTTCAACATAAATTTATATATTTTTTTGGTTGGTGATAATAGTAGTTTTTTTTGTAAAGTAAAGTAGCTTGATTTTAAATTTAAATTTTTTGTTTGTTTATAAAATTAGTTTTTTTTGTAAAGTAGTTTAAATTTTAAAGATTTTACTTTTGTATTTAAAGTAAATTTGAAAATTGTAAATATAATATAAATAAATTAATAAAAAGTGGGTAATCGTCGGCTGCTGAAGCTTCAGGAGCTGATCCCAAGTAATTAATTATAATTAATTTTTTTATTTTGTTATCTAAATTCTAAATTAAAAATTAAAAAGTAGAGTAGTATTTTAAAATATTTTTTTTTGTATTGATTTTTTTTTATATTGATTATTAGTAGAGTAGTATATTTTTTTTTCTCTTTTGTTTAAATAATAAATAAAGTAATGATTAATTGTGCCAACCAAATAATTTTCTTTTATTTAAAAATAACAATAATTATGGAACAATTTAGAAAAGCTATGTGATTGAACGTCCTAGATATTTAACCTTCACCATTCCTTTTCCCCATCCTTTCCTTTTCTAGGTGATGTTATACCCTATGTAAGTATCATTCTTGAATGGAAAAATTTGGTCCTGGATATTGCCCACGCCCAACCGCGTAACTAGGCCTGGCTGAGAAGGAGGACGTGAGCAATATCCTAAATCTGTTTTGTTGTTGTAAATATTCCTTCCTGACAGAATTTTATGGCGTGGAAAGGGGTAATTTTTATTACATCAGTTCGAGCATCATCTCATGAGGAAAATCTCAAGATGACCTCATGAGACCACTTTTCTGCGTTACACAGGTAGTAGAAACATTTGCAGTAATAGAAAGGCCAAATGATGATCTTACAAATTAATTAAGAAAATTTTGGGAATTGAAAGAAATACCTTCAAAAACAATTTTGACAAACGATGAAAAATTATGTGAGCAATACTTTGATTCAACACATGAACGACTCGTGGATCAAAGTCAAACTGCCATTTATAGATAATAAATTACCAGTTTTAGGTTCATCCAGAGAGATGGCGTTACGACGTTTTTACACAATGCAAAAACGTTTTACTGAAAATTATGCAGCCACATTTGTTCGGATCAAGGAACAAATTTCAAAGGTGCCCACATAATTTTAGAAAAGGATATTACCAAAGCCATAAAAGAAGCAACACCGCTATTGAAAACGTACTTAATTTCAAAGGGAGTGACTTGGCATTTCAACGCTCCAGGGGCTCCACATTTTGGGGGAATGTGGGAAGCAGGTGTAAAGGCTGTTAAGTAACATTTACGTTAAGTAGTCGGAAAAACATGCTGTACATATGAAGAATATGCAACTTTGTTATGCCAAATTAAAGCATGTTTAAATTCCAGACCTTTATGTGCAATACCAAATAACACGGATGAAATGGAAGTGTTAACTACTGGTCATTTTTTGATCGGAAAGCCACTCAACGCAGTTCCAGAACCTGAATTTGGTAACGAATAAGCGGTATTAGGACCACGATGGCGCCACATGCAGTATATGACGCAGCAGTTTTGGAATCAATGTCATAAAAATTATTTAATCCAACTTCAACAACGTCCAAAATGGTGCACAGCTCAGTCAAACATAAATGTGGGAGACATAGTGATTTTAAAGGAAGAAAATACATCTCAAACCGTTTGGCCAATAGGCCGTATACAACAAATATATCCTGGAAAAGATGGTTTGGTTCGGGTGGTAGAGCTGGTAACTGAACATGGAACTTTGAAAAGAGCAGTTGTAAAAATATGGCCATTAATAACACAACAACCAGATTAATTGTTGAATTAATTAATAAAATGATATGTTGTGTTATGGTGTATATGTTCTGTCTATTGAGTGTTTTGTGTAATATATTAAACTATTTCATAAATAATTAACAATTTTCTTTCGTTAACAGGTTAAAGAAAAAAGAACAAGAAAAAAAAAACATGACTAACCAACTTGACTGGGATGGGTTAACGATTTGGGAAGATGTAATATTTAAAGCCCCTGATCAAGACTTACTTCAATTATTGATTGATCCAGACGTAACGTTTTAACAGGATTTCCGAAAAACCCAGAATCAGTACCGACACCAAATAGTCAGCAAAAGGGACGTAATACAAAGCAGCAAACAACAAATACAACTGCTCAAGAACTGAAAAATCAACCACCAGTAAAAATCAATGGCGGATGGGAAAGAGAATGGAATAAGTTGAGGTCATCTACAACCATTTCAGATATTCAAATGCGACTGGAAAATGATATCCAAAAATTTGTTACTCGAGAAGGAGAAGAATTTTTTATACAAAAGAATATTTTAAAACGAATGAATTTTAAAAGGATTCAAGAATCCAAATCAAGGGAGTTTAAAATTAATTTGCCAGATCGACGCGAAGTAACAGCTCGTGTATAAATTGATGGGAAGGTGATGTTTCACCATCATCGAAAACGAAAGCGATCCACACCTAATGGGAAGAAAAATGTTGAACATAATCGTTCAATGGGGGGTGGGGGGGGGGTGTGGGTAGGTAGAATGTTCAGGCAGAATGTAATAAAATATAATTAATTTAAATTGATTTAAATTAACAAGAGAACATTAATTTTATAAATTTCAAGTCTCCAAACATAAGTAACGCCATCCTGTGGAATCTAGATTGTACGAAAAGGTTTCGTATAATTCCGATAGGGCATTGTAACGAAGTATTGACACATGTATAATAGATTTGCAATAAGGGCTTATTGGCGCATGTTTAGATTTGCAGTGATCAGACATAAGAGTTACTCAGCAAAAAAGGTTAAGTAGTAAGTACTACAACGTGTACGTGTTTCTTGATATTTATTATAGTGATTGTATTATGTGGATACCGGGATTTATACACAAATAAAATAGAGTTTATTTTATTTGTAGAAAATTTATGCCTTGTTCCTACAATATGTTTAATAAATATCAACACCATTAAAGAAAGATAAAATTAACTTAAATAAAATCGGGATAAGTACATAATTTTTTAAAATAAAATTCAATAATTCTTTTCGTTAAACTATACGATTAAAACCGTTATTTTTAATTCATGGGATTTACAATTAAGAATAGTTATTCAAAACAGGAAAAATTAAATTGTTATAAACCATACGTATTTTAGTTTCTATAATTTAAAAAAATCAATTTGTTAATTAAACTCGGTCATAAAGATTCAAACAAAAAAATCGTTTAATTATAAAAACTTATCAATATATAAATGATTAAAAAAATTTCATATACGATTAGAATTAATGCACGTGTATTTTCATTCACGTGTGTAAGAATCAATCACGTGTGTAAAATTAGGTATAACAGAATTGCCGCTTTCAAAAAAATAATTATAGTCTTTATGAAATTTAATCCGTGGTTTATTTTCTTAAAATTTGAAATATAGTAACGTTAAACGTGCATGAAAATTAAATAAATTTAATAATTCTTGAATCGCGAATTTTTTTAGCTGAAATTAAAAGAAATTATATTGATTAGAAGAAAAACCATAATTTCTAACTTAAATTCCATGAATTGGTAAATTGTTAATAATAGTTATCTACTACAACATTAGCTATCATGAGACAAGTCATACAATGATCAGATAAGAGTAAATCAGAAACACATGAATTTTGAGTATACCGATTGCTTCTATTCAATCTAACAAAAATATGGTCAATGCAAGAAGAAACAGTATCGGAATAACGTGCGGGAAGATTTATTTTTCATTCTAAGCCATGCGAAGCCATTAAAAGAATATAATCAACAGCAACCATATTCTGCGACAAAATGCCGATATTAAAATCACCCATTAAAATTAATTTGTTACATTTTAAGTTATCAAGAAAACAAGAAAATTCATCTAACATTTGATGAATTTTGCAATCTATAAATGCCAACAAAACAAATACATAACATTTAACATTTTGCAATCTATAAATGCCAACAAAACAAAAAATTTCATTATTAATTTTGCAATTAATTTTCAATATATCGACACCAACAATATTATAATATTCTACTTCACAATTATAAATATCATTATCAATAAACACTGCAACACTGCAACAGGTGGCATAGAAATTATAGCCAGGAATAGTATTATCAAGCTTTTCGCTGTCACAAATCCAAATTAAAATTATCAATAAATTAAAATCAAACATTATATATATTTGTGGGGTTATATTTAGTTTGGTGATTATGAATTGAAAACGCACCTTTTTTATATCCACATTTTATAATTCATTTATTTATTAACTAGGTGCCTTATCTAATTATTGTCTAAGTTATTCTAATTTTAATTTTATGCCAAGTATATTTAATATTAATTCATTATAATTTATATTGTATTCTAAGTTTATAAATTGTGGTATTATTTTATTTATTTAATTTAATTTTAATTGTTCTTAAAAGTTTATTATTTCACACACCATATATTATATTATATTTAATTTGTATTTTAAACGACCGATTCCAATTCTATATTTATTTTTTTAAAACTATTTTACTATTGACTTTGATTATAAATTTCCGCTTTTTTACACGCACTTCTAAACTCGTTGATTGTAGATTTCAGAGTGTAAAAAATTAGACAAATTATTTCCATCATGGTGCGACGTAGATGTTAAAAATAGCGGTACCGTTAGGATTGCTCATAATGAGAAATTACCGGCATTCCTATTGGTGAACCGAAATCACACCATGATAGACTGCAATACTAGATTATTTTTGTAGGGTTGCGACGATTGACGGTTCCGCCGACAAACGCGTGGTGACAGCTTCTCAGTGGAAACGTAAATTGCCGCAACCGCTACAGTACCCCCCCTTCAAGCATTGACGCCCCCTCGACAAAGGCTGGTTTCAATCTATCGACGGAGACAGATGTTTCTTTGCTGTTTACGTTGATTATGTAATTGTTGCGCAGTCTACGAATTACCTTGTGCGGTCCGGTGTATGGTTTTGTTAAACCCGATTTTATGGTGCCTGTTCGTAGGAACACGAACTCGCACGTCTTTAGGTCGTACGAAGTACGAATTCTGTGAATGCCTAGTAGCTTTGTTAGTTCTGTGAAAAGTTTGGATTCGAATTGCCTGCCTTGGTCGGTGGTGATGGTGGCGGGTACTCCGAATCTTGAAATGTAATTTTGAATAAATCTTTTTGCTACAGTCACTGCTGTCATATCTTTAATTGGATATGTTTCGGGCCACCTAGTGAAACGGTCAACGATGGTCAGGAGGTAGCTGAAATAATCGCTAGTTGGCAAGGGGCATACAATATAAATGTGAATATGCTCAAACCTGGAATTAGGGAGTGAAAATGTACCCTGCTGACTCTATGTGTGCCAGTGTATTTTGCATTTTTGGCACTCGACACAACTTCTTGACCAGCGGGCGATATCTTTATTTAGGCCGGGCCAGAAATATCGTGAGGCAATTAATTTACGAGAGGTTCGGATACCAGGATGTGACAGGTTGTGCATCATATTAAAAACTGAAAGTCCCAACTGTTCTGGTATGTATGGTCTGTTTTTGCCGGTTGAAATGTCGCAGTATAATTTTGAGTCAGGAAATTCGAAGAGCTGTAGTTTGAACTTCGTTGAAAGGTCTGTTACTTGTTGTAAAAGTTTTAGTAAATCCATGTCCTCCGCTTGTGCTTTTGCTATTTTTCTAGCTTGAAACTGTCGTTAGAGGATATCTCTGAAATACGTGAAAGGCTGTCCGCGACTGAGTTGTCAGTGCCTTTTACGTGAACTATGTCTGTTGAGAATTCAGCGATGAAATCCAGATGTCGTGTTTGTCGTGGGCTTCGTTCAGTCTTTGATTTAATAGCAAAAGTTAGCGGTGTGTGGTCAGTGAAGATCTTAAACTGTCTTCCTTCAACGAAGTATCTGAAGTGTTTGGTAACTAGGTAAATAGCCAAAAATTCTCGGTCAAATGCAGAGTATTTGCGTTCTGCAGGAGAGAGTTTTTTCGAAAAGAGAGAGATAGGTTCCCAATACCCGTTGTTAAGTTGTTGTAGAACTGCTGCTACGGCTATGTCGGAAGCATTAGTCGCTATGCTGTATTGTCCATTTAGTAGAGGGTGTACCAAAATCGTCGCATCGGCCAGAGCCTGTTTCACCCTATCGAAGTGAATGTCTAGCTCGGCGGGCCAGAAGATTTAGGCTTTTGAAGTACCAGCGTAAGATGAGAGTGAATCGGTGCTAGAAGTTCTGCAAGGCGGAATCTATGATAATAGTTTATCATGCCGATAAAACGTTGGACTGACTTCACCGAATCAGGTTTTGGGAATTCCCTGATAACCTTGATTCGGTCGTGTGAAGGAAAAATGCCAGAAGAGTTTGAATCGACTCCGAACACACATTTCTAAGCATTAATGTTGAGTCCGTATTCGGAAAGACGCTTGAAAAGAGTTTGAAGGTGTTTTAGGTGTTCGTCTTCGGTCTTACTCGCGATGAGTATATCATCGATGCACGCGAAGACGAAATCTAGGTCCCTACATACCTGGTTGATGTAATGTTGGAAAGTTTGAGCCGCGTTGCGTAGTCCGAACGGCATTCGTGAAAACTCAAACAATCCTAAAGGTGTAGTTATCGCTGTCTTGTGGATATCATCCGGAGCCACCGTTATAAGGTGATAAGCTCTGACCAAATCGACTTTTGAAAATATGGTACACCCCTGTAGATATAGAGAAAAGTTCTGTATGTGAGGTATTAGGTACCTATCCGGAATGGTGTTGTCGTTTAGTCGTCTGTAATCTCCACATGGTTGCCAATCAGAATTGTTTTTCTTCTTGATCATGTGGAGTGGGGATGAAACTGAAGAGTCTAACGTTCTGCAAACCTTCTTATTATGCATGTGTCTGTGTCCTCCTGCATAAATTTGGTGTCCTCCTGCATAACTTGAATCATATTTATATTTGATTTTCCGGCTTCTTTCCGCTGTTTTTTGGCAATAATTTTCTTATATTCCCTAAGCAATAATACACATTATTTCGATAAGTAAACATTTTATTAATTTAAATTATTATGTATACTTACATTTTATAATAAATATAATTCAATAAATCAGCACAATATTCAATAGCGCGGGAAAATTCTCACATATTAAATAATAAAAACAAAACAAAAAACACAATAGCGACACATAATTATGTATCGACCAAAAATTTTACGTTTTCGACTATCAAAACGGTTGAAAACGCTTTTAAGGCTACCAAATACGACGAAAAAAACAGTCGTCACGTTTTTGGGGATACCATTCCTGTTTATTGTTTGTTATTTTCACCATAAAAAAAGATTTATTTAAAAAAATTTATTTTCTCCATAAAAATATTCTCATTTTTATGATTAATGTTAAAATTAACTAAATAACTACATTTTTTGTCATTTAAGTATGCTTCTCGTTTAAAAAAACTTCAACGACTAATTTCGTCACTTTAAACGACAACTTTCGTATCAAAATATTTTACATAATACCGATTTTGTAACTTTTTTCCATGTACAACAGATGGTGGTAGTGTGACAGGCGAGAAACCTATCTGTAAATCTGTCAAACATAATACTAATTCAATGTTCTCACTTGAAACGACAAATAATACGACAATCATAATTGGGGTGAATATATATTTTATACAATACAGTAAAGTTATTTTTTTTTTTAATGTAAAAGCTTTAATTAAATATACTTTTAACCCTTTCAAGCCGGATATTTTTTCACGTGATTCAGCTTTAGCTGAAACAATAGATCACGTGATCAGCGGGACATATATGTCCCATCACTCTCGAAAGGGTTAATGCTGGAGATAGTCTTGCTGCCCGCGCTGTTCCCGTGCTGCTCGTGCTGCTCTTACTGTTGGTGTGGCAAATTTGGCCAGTTAGTCTTGCTGCTTGTGCTGCCGGTGCTTGCCAAATTTTAATTGTCAAAATAAATATTTTCGAGTGTCAAAATAAAAAAAAATTAAAAAAAAAATATTAGAGTGTCAAAATATAAATATTTGAATTTCAAAATAAAAAAGATTTGAAAAAAGTAGGAAGTAAAATTAGTGACAATATAAGTGATAGTGACCTAATAATAATACTTTTAACAATATTAACATCATATTATGGATATTTATTGTTGGTAGAAGAAGAAGAAAAAACAAAACGAGTTAGACGATTTTATACCAGAAACGAAAATCTGGATAGAAATATACATGGTTTTTTCGAAGTTTCATTTAAGGCAATAAAATTAAATGAAGAGGAGTTTTTTAGACACACTAGGATGACGTTACCAGTCTATAATGTATTATTAACATTGCTGAATTTAAATTTGACAAAAAAAAGTACTTGTAATACTATTTCGGCTGAATCACGTCTGGCATTGACTTTAAAGTAAGTATACTTCTTTTATTGAACAATCAGTAAAATAAATTCAAATTCCTGTTATATTTTCAGTTATCTTTCGCAAGGAGTGTCTCACCAACATTTAGAATGTAGTTATAAGATTGGCAGAGCAACTGCAAGAATAATTATTCTAGACACTTGTGATGTTATATGGAAAGTATTATCACCATTATATGTTTGTCAGCCAAACAGCAATGATTATAATGTAATTAGTGAAGACTTTAAAAATATATGGGATTTGCCTAATTGCGTTGGTGCAATAGATGGCAAGCATATTTCTATACAAGCTCCATCACACAGTGGTTCGCAATTTTATAATTATAAAAATTTCTTTAGCTTAGTATTATTGGCTAGCTGTGACGCCCGATACATTTTCACTATGGTTGATGTGGGCGCATATGGAAGTCAAAGTGATGGTGGTAATTATTATTACATATTATTTTATATAATATTTAATTTAATAGTAATATTTACTCTTTCTAGGTATTTTATCTGAAAGTGAATTTGGTAAACAACTGTTTAACAACAAATTACCACTACCAGGAGAGAAAAAACTTCCAAAATCAGAAATGAAATTTCCCAATTTTTTTATAGGAGATCCAGCTTTTCCGCTTAAAAATAATATGATGCGAGCTTACCCGGGAAGATGTCTTAGTTTAGAAAAAAAAAAATTTAATTACAGGATATCTAGGGGGCGTGTAGTAATTGAAAACGCTTTTGGAATTTTGGTAGCCAGGTGGAGAATACTTAGGACCACTTTGATTTGCGCTCCAAAAAATGCAGAAAAAGTAAATTCAGAACGTGTTACAAATAAGTATACTGGTACTCTTAATTAAAATTTATTCAACATTTATTACAGATAGTATTGGCAACTGTAGCATTACACAATTTAATCAAACTAAATCTATTATCAACACATGTATATTGTCCTCCAAGTTTTGTTGATAATGAAGATGAAAATGGTAATATTAGACCTGGAAGATGGCGCGAAGTATTAGACTTGTCATCATCAGCTATTCAACATCATAAAAATAGAATTGGCTCTAATAATGCATCAAAACATGCATTTCAACTTCGAGACATGCTAAAAAATTATTTTATAGGAGAAGGAAAAATCAATAAGCAAAAAAAAATAAAAAAAATTTATCACACAAAATTTTATTTTTTTCTATTTCTATTATTTTTAATTGCATTTAGTTAAAGAATATATATTGAAACATTTTAATGTGGAGATATGAAAGAGGAAATTATTACATATTTGATACAATTTATTCACATTTTAACATTATCAACATCTCCATTTTTAAATTTTCAAGCTGAGCTTTACATAAAAATTCCATTATTTTTTTTTCAGCTTTCGTCCTATTTTCTGGAGTTAGATTACTTAACAGAACATCCATCGACACAGAAAAATTATTATTTATGTTTGTATTACTATTACTACTTTTTTTGTCCAAATAATTTCCAAGTGCAGTAATAGCTGTGGATATTTCACCACCAATTTCGGTAACATCAGTCTTTTGTCGTTTTTTTCTTGTTTTCTCGACTTTTTCAATTTTTTCATCTGGTTCAACAAATATTTCATCTTCCTCAATTATATTTGAGTATGAAAATTCGTTATCATTATCAGCATCTAAATCAAATCTTGTTGACTCATAATTTGGAATAGACATGCTACTTGAAATAGACATGTTACTTGATGTTGATGCCGCAGAAAAATTACCCACAGTTCTATAATATAAATAATTTCAAATAAAAATTAATATTACAAAGTTTTATGCAGAATTATACCTTCTAAACTGGATATGGTCAGCTAAAAAACTTAGCATTGGATAAAATTCCCACTCAGCTTTAAATTTGTATTCACTGCCAGATGGAATATTTTTTTAGAAGAACAAGGGTAAGTATTAGAAATTTTCATGTATCTATCTCTTAAAGTCTTCCACCTGGTCATGCAATCTGAAACTAAATAAAAAAAAAAAAACAGATTAACCTATTTATAAAAGCACATTCATTAATTTTTTACCTGGTTATCCTAAAGTGATTGAAATATTTTGCCAAATTTCTGCTTTTTTGGCAATATTCTTAAAACCACCACACTTTTTATTATATAAAATTTCTTTTTCCTTTACTATTTCAATAAGTTTTTCCTCAAAACCACCAGTTGACATATTATTTTTTTAAAATTATTTAATTATAAAATTCAAAATTTGAATATTTTTTTTTTTTGTTGAATTATGAAAAATTAATTAATTAAAATTCAAAATTTGAATAAACAGTTGACTTTATTTAACTCACACCTGACATTTCACAACAGCACGAGCAGCAAAAGTTCAACATTCCCCAACTTTGTAGCAGCACGAACAGTGCGAGCAGCATGCGCGCGGCAAGTATAACAGCTGCCATATATTTTCATATAGTTGAACTTTTTTCTGACATTCCAAAGCAGCACGGTGAACAGCGCGGGCAGCAAGACTATCTCCAGCATAATGTAATTTTTTTTACTGCAAATGTTAGTAATACTTACCCTTGTTCTTCTAAATATTTTTATAAAAACTAAGTTCACTTGCGTGTATAATTTATGAGATAAAATTATAAGAATGGAATATTTAACTCTCATGAAGGCAAACTTTAATTATATATTTTAGATATAAGCCGATGTCAATATAAGTAAATACATAAAACCATTAATTGAAAAATTTAATTGAACTGAATTAGTGCAGCAAAGAAATTTAATTTGTACCAAAAAATAATATAAAATATTTTTGACATTATTTCCATGCTTAACCTTACTGAAATATATTATAACTTTCGTAAATTTTATATATAGAAGTGCATGAATTTAACTTTAAAATACTTTACTATACTGCAAAATAGGAAGAGTGACATACCATCTTGTTTTAAATTAGCCTCGTTTCTATATGTACAAAAACACATTATGTTTAAAATCGCAAAGCGAAAACTAAATTAAGTAATTTAATTCTGTAATACTTTTAGTATTATATAGATATAGAGATATAGCATTTCTGTAAAAGCACATTGTATACATACTTAGCCTTACAAATGGAATTTTAATATTTTTAGTTTTTAAGAGTTTTTAAATAATTAAATATAACATTACATTTTATATTAAGTTGTAATGCTTTTTTTGCATTTAATTCAATATAAATGTAAATGAATTTTAATATATAAGGCTGTGTGCATTGGTTACCATTTAACATAAGATAAAGTTGAACCAACTCTTCACCTTACCGGAGTATGGTTAGAATCGACCGACAAGGTTTTACGGCCGATGTTCCGTTTATTTTAAAAATAAAACTGACGTTAACCTGCAGGCGTGAATAATTGTTTGTATTTATTTATCATTTATATTAATTGTATGTGGCACTGATTTTAAGATAAACCGCACTGTTTTAAATCAATTTAATTTATACTGAGCTTCGATAATGTAAAGAAGATTTTAAATATTTATTAGTATATTGATAAAAAAAATGCAATATGTACCAAGTATCCACTCTTACAAACTGTTCCTAGTGGTGAGATCATAGTCTCCCAGAAATTTAACGGTGTAACTCATTAGGCTTCTACATAATGGTAAAAACATATATTACTAATAATTGTTTTTGACAAATTTAGTGATATATGCATAATTATTCTATATTAGCTTATTTTTTTAACTCAACGTCTATATTACACTGAAAAATACATTATAATATATATTATTGGAAGATACTTCCGAAATGTGACGGCTATCACTGAAGCTGCTGTATATAATTATAATTTACATCATAATAAGCCATATGGTTGCAATGTTTCGGACTATCTACGGCTTTACCTTACTCTAAAAAACGTAAATTAAATTATAACTCCTGAGTTTACGTGGAATTATGGAGTAACTCTAACTATGTATTATCATTATGAAGAAAAAAAACAATATCTCATAGGTTCATCAAATTTGGCACACATACGTATCTGTAATACATACATTATATGAATTATATATTTTTTTCAATAAGGAACTTACTATTTTATTTGGTTAGTAAGCAAATTACTAAGTAAATATTAAAGTAATGCCAATATTATATATACATATTTTTTGATATTTATGAATAAAAGCAATTACGCAATTACGAATAAAAATAAATAAAATCATAAAACTAACTAAATGTATAATTCGTATAAACAACAACTAGAAAAAATTAGATATTTTTAATCTTGCTTAACCATTGAAACGGTTCCAATTAGTTATAACAAAAACCATTCACTTACACTTCTATAGATGATGGCTGTAATTTGCAAGGGGTTGCTTTTCATGCAAAAGATGTATTATAAATTATACAATAGTAATCTGAAAAAAACTAGTTTATCTTTTTTTTCTTACTAATACCGTAGAATAGGTACAGCTTGTTTTATATTAATAACGCCTCAGACTCGGTAATATGAGTATTTGAATATATCTCAAATTTGAGGACGCATTCAGAACAACTATAACTTTTATTCTTATTTAGGTAAGGTGTATTATATAATATTACACTATACAAAATCCTTCATATTTTATATTATTAAACAACATTTCCAATTTTATTTCCATTACAATTTTTTTTTAGTTCGAGTGTTTTATTCAATTAAAACAAATGAAATGTTTGTTTTTACTGAATTTTGTAATTTAAAAAATGTAAAGCTAATATGGATGCATATATTTATAATATAATCTAGTGCAAAAAAATGATTTATTAAAATATTATATGGCATAGTAAAATAATTATTTATACGGAACTGGTGAATCATTAATAATGTAATAAAATTATTAAATAAAAAGATATATTTATATTTCATCAATATTATTTATATTTATTTTACGAGTACAGTTATGGAATAATCAATAATTATGAAATGTTGCAACTGGTCGAAAAAATATTTTTACCCAAATCAATTTATCTTTACATTATTGTATATGGGGAAATTAAATTTTTTTTTATTTATAAATTTATGTTTGGTTTCGGTGTAATATTAGTTTTACGTTGAAAATCTAAATCTATATTTTTAAATGAGCTTTAATTCATCCAATGGATCGTTAAAGCATTTTCATGATATTTAATGTGTCGAGTATCTATCTATTCCTGAAGTTAAATTAGTCAATTAAATCTTCTAGTTTTTTGCGTTTTCGGCTTCTAATATAGGGCTTCAGAGGACTACAAATCAAAAAGCAGAAGATTTCAAAGACTAATTAAAATGGTATCATGTATTCCAAAAAAAAAAAAAAAAATCTGCGATGTGTATAGAATTCTAACCGTCATATTATCTCATCAACTCATATATATATAAGAAGTCATATGATTTTTCAAAATATTTTACGTATAATCAATCTCATAATAGCTATTTATTTTCATTTCTGTCATTTCATTGTTTCTATACAGTATCAGTCACTGTTGGACGCCAATCACTGTTTAAATACTAGCTACGAGTTATCTGCTAAGGTACCCCTAATTATCAGCTTTTTTATAACTGAATCGTTGATATATATTAGTTATTAGTACAATCAATTATGTTTTCATTGATAAGTTATATTATAATTTGCATATAAAAGTATAGGTATATTAGAACGTTCACAACTTAGAGTTTATTATTTATTTGCTATATAAATACTGGATAAAAACTGAAATTATTTTAAAAATAACTGCACAGATATAACTAACTCTATGAACCAAAACATTATATGTATTTAAAATATTTAAAACTGCCTGGTTTTCTTCAGGAATATATTAATAAACATATAATTGAAACCAATAAAGTCATAGTTTAATAACTTTTGACTGCAGCTTTTAAATTAATATTTACTTTATTTTCACTTAATTAAAAAAAAGTGCTAAATCAAAAAGTCGGAATTTGATAAGATTGCTGCTCTTTGTAAAAAAATCGCATTATGTATCTTTTTAGAAATATGTACATATGTGGAAAATTTCAGATATAATTCCGTACTTTTCAAATTCTGTTCATGGTAAAATTGTTGCGTATTTTATATAAATGTTCGTTCCCGACCATGTGTATCTTTTATTTGTATACTAATGTCAGTCAAAATGTCATTACATCAGCGGCTAGCGGCTTAGCGAGAAAAACATGATGCTTTCCAATAAATTATAATTAATTTGCATTATATTTTTTAATTATTTAATACTGGCAATATTGTATAAACTCTCATTTTTCACAAATACATTTATATTATATAATATTAATTAATTAAATAATAGATTTTATCATTCTATGTACAAATTTTATATAATAAAATTAACGCAGGTCAATGACCATCTTTATATTTTGTTGTACATAGAAATTCAATCAGCTGTTATATAAACAGAAAAAATTCTAAATTTTAACACAGTAAATAATTAGTTTTTGGCCAGTATATTATAAAAGTGTCTTATCAATTTGAAAAAAGTATATTAAAATAAAAAATACAATTTCATAAAAAATAAAATAAAAGTTTTAGTATTTTTATTTGATAAATTTTCAGCTAAGTTATAAATTAAACTTACGCCGTGAACATTTGGTCCTTCGAACGAAAAAATTATTCGGTTTATTAAAATTAAAACAAAACATTTAAATAATTCGGTTTCATTAAAATTAGTTTAAAAAAAAAATTTTAATGTAAAAAAACATTAAAACGTTAACGTTAAAACATTATAGTGCATAAAAAAAAAAATATATTTTATAATTAATTCGGTGTATAAAAAAAAAAAAAATATTTAAAAAGTTTACATTACAGTGTATTACATTAAATATTATAAAGAAAATTTATGAAAAACATAAAGTTAAAACATTTAGAACAGTGTATAAGACATTAAAGTGTAGTGTGTATGTGAAACTACGTCAAAGGAAGATCAGGAAAGGAGGAAAATCAAGACACAAAGGTTAGTGCAAATTGATGATAGAAAATATTATAATACAAAAGTGAACATTTAAACAATAATCATATTTAAAGTGCGGGTTCCTGTATCTATAAAAAATTATTTAGTGTTAAAATCATTTTTAGTAAAAGAAAATTGGTAAATTTATAAACTGCCAATTAATAAAAAAAAAATAATATAACATATAATAAATAATAAAAAGCGGTTGTCAACCAGAAAATTTAATTTTTTATATGAAAAATTAACTTTTAATAAAACAGTTTGTACGGTTTGCAAAATTTTAAACAGTTTTTTTTCTATATATCTATATCTATGATATATAATAGTTAGAAAAGTTGTGGGCGAATACCGTAAATTTTAGTTTTGGGCGAATACCGTAGATTTTTTTTGAGTGATCGCCGTTGGAAATGTTTCTGAAGCATCATCATTGAATTTTATTTGGGCGATTGCCGTTGTTTTATTTAAAAAAAAAAAAAGTTTTTTTTTACGGATACTTAATATAATATAACCATATATTTAATTTGGTATATAACCATATATTAATTTTTTTTTTAATAATTTTATACATTTGGTGAATAAGTGAATTAAATTTAAAATAATATATATTCGTTATTAAAAAATTTTTTATTACATACGTTCAAATAATAAATAACTTATGTTAATATTACATAAAAAATACATAAATTATATTATTTAAAAACTATATAAACTATATTAAATACAATATATTAAATATATTATTTAACTATATAAACTATATAAACTATATTACATTCAATTATATTACATATATTACATTCAATTATATTATATTAATTATATTATTATAAAATTAAATAAATTATATTACATAAATTATATTTTAATTAATAAATTAAATAATTAAAACTAAATAAATATATCATTACATAAAAATATATTATTAATAATAAAATTGGTGAATCATACCTAAAATAAAAAAAAATTAGTATTTTATTTATTAAAAAAATATCTATATTAATATACTAGAATAAGTTGTGAATTATCCATTTTATATATTGCGTTGTTTCACACCTAAAATAAATAAATAAAATTAAAGTAGTATTTGATTTATTTTAGAAATAGTTAAAAGTATACATATATTAATAAAATGGCGCCTACATTAGAGGTAGCAATTAAATACCTAGAAAATGTTTATCAACAAATGTTGAACGACGCGAAAAGTTTTAAAGAAGTTGATAATTTAAGACGGCGTGAATCTTACATTAAAACGCGTTCAAAAAATTTAGATGCGTTATTTGTAGGAGCCCAAGAGTGGCATTTCGAAATTGTTACGGCGAAAGAGGAAGGATCGCTAAAATCTGAGTATTTAGCATCAGAGATTTTTAACAAAATAAAATCCATATATTTTGATTATTCGGGGGAAATGAACGAAGCTCTCATGGTTGAAAATGTTAATTTAACAAAATCAATGGTCGCGGCGGAAAATCCATGCGACATAAAATTAAAACCAATACAATTACCAGTGTTTTCAGGCGGTTATGAAAGCTGGAAACCATTTTATGATTTATTCGTATCGCTAGTACATGCAAATAAGTCGATTCCAAATATTCAAAAGCTGCATTATTTGAAATCATCAATTCATGGTGAAGCGGCACGATTGTTACAGCATGTATCACTCGAAGAAAAAAATTATGATTCGGCTTGGTCCATACTGACAGAACGATATGAAAATAAAAGAGTTTTAGTTAATATGCAATTACGAATGTTATTAAACCAAAAAAATCTTACATTAGAAACTGCTTCTGGATTAAAAGAACTCCTAGATACAACAAATGAATGTATTCATTCACTAAGAAATTTAGATATACCTGTAGATAATTGGGATATAATTTTAATTTATATAATTTGTTTAAAATTACCTTCAAACACCCAAGAGTTATGGGAAGAGCATTTAGGCGGTACAAAACATTGCGCAGAATGGAATGTTTTTAAGAATTTTTTGGAGACTCGTTTCCGCACGCTTGAATCAGTTGAACAATCCAAAACAGTTTTTAGAAAATTTGTGCCTCCATCTGCATCAAATTCAAATAATTATAGATTGAGCAGATCATTTCATGTTGGACAAACTAATGGCAATAACTCAGGTCACACTTCTGGACAAAATTTGTCTTGCCGTATATGTGGAGGTAATCACACTATACGCAAATGTGATAAATTTCTAAAAATGGATGTAAAAAATAGATTTGATATTATTAAAAAGATATCAGCATGTATAAATTGCTTGGCATACAATCATTTAAAAACCCAGTGCCCAAGCAACAAGAATTGTTTGCATTGCAATAAAAGGCACAATTCTTTACTACATTTTAACACAACACAACATAATAACAATTCACCAAATTACAATTCTCGTACAGTACAACACAATTTAATAAATTCAAGTGATCCAAATTTACAAATATTTGATTCAATTCAGAATCAAACCGGCGCAATAAATTGGCAAAATAATGCACAAAATTCAAATCAATCGAATTTACAAATTCAACACACACCTATTGCGTGTCCATCACAACAAACAAATGATATACAAACATATTTTACACAAAAAATTCAAAATTCAAAAGTATTATTAGCTACCGCACTTATTAATACCGGTTCATCCAATGGCGATTTTCACACGTTCCGTGCTTTAATTGATCCGGGTTCTGAAGCAACATTTGTAACAGAAGCAGTTGTCCAAAAATTACGACTAAAAAAAGAAAAAACCTTAGTTAATATAACTGGTTTAGGTCAATCTAATTCTGGTGTAGCTAAACATAAAGTAACACTTACATTATCATCATTATACAATTCCAATTTTAGACTTGATGTAGAAGCTTTCTTTTTTACAAATATTACGCGTATATTGCCATCTAAAAAAATAGAAATTAATAATTGGGATCATTTAAAAGGTTTAAAATTAGCTGACCCTCATTTTGATACGCCTGGTAAAATAGATATATTACTAGGTGCTAATGTATATGCAGCAATAATTATGTCAGGCTTGATAAAAGGTCCTTCCGGTGCACCAATAGCACAAATGTCTGAATTCGGCTGGATAGTTTCTGGAAACGTTTTCGACGCTACAGAAAAAACAATTATTGCTCATCATCATATTGTTATGTAATATAACAATTAAAATTAAAGAAAACAATTAGATAGTTTTTATCAAAAAAATTAATGTATTTATTAATATATTTATTTTTTATAAGATTTTTACTGTACGAAGCGCAACTGAAAAGTGAAAAGTTTTATTTTCATTTATTGAATTAGAGTTCGCATTATTGCTTTTCGAAATGAGCATACGCCTATTTCGAAAAACAATAAGTTGTATTACCCAATCAATGTAATTAAGTGTTTGTAACTTAATACTCTAATAAATTATATTAGCCAGACGGTCATTAGCTTTAGTAACTAAACTCTCATGAATTATATTTTGTTAAAAATATAATTGCATGAGAATTTAATTTTTGCAATGTTATCAAAGTATTATATTTAAGAAATGAATAACGGAAATAGGGTAGGGGGTTATGTATGAACATAACATCCCTCCATCCCTTAAATAAGAAATTTGATGTAGTCAGATTTCTGTTGCATCAACTTAGTACATAAATTTAAAAAAAAAAAATGTTACATTTTTTTTGCTTGTTTAAAAGTTAAAATATATTACTTAAAATTTTTTTTTTTTTTTATTGAATTAATTCTTACAATTATACATATGTAGATTTATTTTATTAGATTAAAATTGTTTTATAGTTTAAATGTTATATTAAAATTATTTTGATAATTTGTATGATATAAAAATTAAAGAAAAGATTATTTTAAATTTGAATAATACAAAAATTAAATTAAAAATGAACTATCTTATATTTATTACTTAAACAATTTCTAAAAGAAATTATAGTATTTTCCCAAATTATTTCATTCATTTTCTGTAGCATTTGGTTGCCTAGTGCATTTGATTTTAATATACTTTTTGTACAAAATATAACAGACAATAATGATGATTGTTAAAATGATAATGGAGATTGTTACATAGAGTATATTATTGGAAATTGGTAACATTTGATTAGTATGACGGTACTGGGTATGTATGTTTTGCAGAGTTTTTAAGTCCACACTAAATTTGTCAAGATTAAATTCCTCTAATTGTGTTATATGCGGCGTATGAATATTATTATTTGTTATGGTTTGTATCGTATCGTTAGGAATGCTTACATCAAATGTATATATTATTGATTTAGTCTTTGCTATTACTGCCTGAGATTGAAGATTAACTAATTGAGTGAAAGCTTTGCAGTTTTCGCCCAATTTAAAGATTCCACTACCATATAGTTTTTCCGTTGAGGAAGTGCTGTTGCAAACAGATTTTATATATATAGTTGTCGGTGTTACATATAACCAATTATTTTGTTCATATAAATTGAACCACACTTCTTGATTTATTTTAATTATTTTGATTTCGCAATTTTCAGGTTTGTCCTCACCTGATAACAATTGAGTTATGCAATTACGAGTGTTGAAATTGTAATATATTAAATTTTGTCTACAAAGGTATTCTAAATTTTGTATAAGTGTACATTCTTCTAAATCATTTTTATTCATAAAAATATAACGTTGTGACTCATCATTTATTGCTACATATTTGTAGTTTGTTGAAATATAGTAAAAAGTATCATTATAAAGTTTTCGAGGTAAACTAGTTAACTTGTATAAATTGAATGTGTCTGTCACTAAAGGAATTTTTATTTGAATGTATAAATGATTTTTACTATGTAGTGGTTCGACTTGAACAAATGAATTTAATAACCGTAGATTTAATATATTAAGATTAATCGGGAATTTGATATTTGAATCTTGTTCAAGTTGAATATGTTTAATTGTATTTGAAAATATTTGTGAATTTAAGAATTTATGATTGAGTTTTCCTAATTTTGCTTCTTGTATTAGATTTATAAATTGGTTTTGATTTGATATGAGAGAGTTTGCTGATAGTGATACAATATTTGAAATTTCATCAAATTGATGCATGATTATTGCGTAATCTGTTAAATTGTCTATGTTGTCAATTATTTTATTTAAATTTTTTCGTATTTGTACGAAATTATTATTAAGTTTAGTGTTTGTCAAATTGAATTCATCTACTAGTTTATTAATTACTGTTGTATGTTGATCTTGAATATGATATATATCTAATTGTTGTTTTTTCATATTTTCTAAAGCTATATTTATTTCTGCTGCATCATCAGCATCCATTGTTCCAAACAGAAAATTTTGGAGTTTTCCGATTCCATTAATTAAACCTCTTTTTTGTCGAGAATCTCTTGTTTGAAAAATTTGATTTATTATTGCATTATTGAGTTCTATTTCATGAAGTAATTTAGAAGTTAAACTTATTTCAATTTTACAATTTTCATATTCAGATCTTTTCAAAATTTCTTCGCAAGTCAAAATTAATGTCTTGAATTGTGTTTTTAAAGTTAAAGAATCCTGTTCGAAAGTCAAATGATCCACCAAAAATAAGAATTTCCAATCTGCTACGACCTTTTTTAATGAACCAATTTTTTCCGAATATACACCGGCAGATTCTAATTGAACATGCTCTGATGCAGAGACTGCAAAATAGCAAATGGCGATGATATATCTGAAAGGCAATGATTTTTATAAGTAATTTATATTTTTAAATTATCAAGTAATAAATGGTTTAAGAAGATTATTGTGAATTGTTTTATATTTATTTTTTATTTTTATAATTGAGTTTACTGGTGACAATATTTTTATTATCTCGAAGGGACCTTTATAAGCTGGCGTTAGTTTTTTATTTGAACGATTTTTAATTTCTAGCCATACCTTATCTCCTACAATAAACTTTGTTGATTTTACGTTTTTATCATATTGTATTTTTGAATTTTCTTTTGCTTTTATAAGATTTTGGCGAATTATTTCGTAACCGTTTTGCATTCGCGCTTTTATTTCTAATACATAATTTTCGTAGTTATATATAGGTTCAACTGTTTTCATTAATGAAGTGGGTAATTCAGCTTTGAATCCGAATAAAATTTCATATATGGCGTATATTTTGTTGCCGTATGCGGAGTAGTATTGTAGCAAAAAACTGCATAATCTATCCACGAATCCCAATTATCAGGATCTTGAGAAGCGTAATTTCTCAAATAATCTCCTAACGTACGATGAGACCGTTCCAAAGCACCGTTGCTTTGTGGATGATATGGACTAGTTTGTATTTTTTTGATTTTTAGAAGTTTGCAGACATTTTTCATAATTTCGCTTAAAAAATTTTGACCTTGGTCGGTTAGCAAAGTTTTTGGGGTACCGAAAGTACAAATTATTTTTCTTACATAGGTTTCAGATATCGTTTTTGCTTCTTGGTCTGGAATAGGAATTGCTTGTATGAATTTTGTCAAGTCGTCCTGAAATGTAAGGATATATTTATTGCCTGATTCTGATTCCGGTAAAGGACCTACTATATCAAGAGCTACACGTTCAAATGGTCTCTTAGATGTGGTAGTGATTTCCATAGGACACTTATTTTTTGAATAAATTTTATTTCTTTGGCATGTGGTACATGTTCTAATATGTTTTTTTATATCATTATACATACTTTTCCAGAAATATTTACTTTTAATGCGATTTATTGTGCGAGCCAACCCCTGATGCCCACCTAATGGAGAATTATGGTATTCAAAAATTACTTTTTCTATGTCTTCAGGTTTATTTAATAAAATTAAATTTTGTGACTTGGTAGCGAATGGATTATTATGTGGTTGTAATATTTCATTTGTATTTGGTGCGAGATTGTTATTAATTTGAATATTTTTAGAATTTGAATGAATAGTTTGTGTATTGTCAGAATTAGGATTAATAATTTGTGTATTATTATTATCAGAATTAGGATTAATAGTTTTTGTTTTGGAGCGGGTAATCACATTTATGTTTTTGATATCCAATCTAGAAAGAGCGTCGGCGTTGGTGTTTAAATGACCAGATTTATGTATTACTGTAAAATCGTATTCTTCAAGTTTTATGCGCCAGCGCATAATCCTCGAAGAAGGATCTTTCAGATTAAATATCCACACTAAAGGCTTGTGGTCAGTGACGATGGTAAATTTTCTACCATATATATAAGGCCTAAAATGTGTGGTAGCCCAAACAACGGCCAAAGCTTCCTTTTCTATTGTTGAATAATTTTTCTCCGCATTATTCAATATTCGACTAGCGTATGCAATAGGTAGATCTTGTTTACCAGGATTACACTTTTGCGAAAGAACAGCTCCTATTGCATCATTACTAGCATCAGTAGTTACATAGAAATGTTCGCTAAAATTGGGATATTGTAAAACGGGTGGATTCATGATTATTTGTTTTAATTTATTGAAGGATTCATCACAATACGCATTCCATTCGAATTTAATTTCTTTCCTGAGTAATTTATTTATTGGAGAAACTAATTTTGAAAAATTGGGTATGAATTTCCTATAGTAACCAACTAAACCCAAAAATGATTTGACTAGTTTTACAGTTTTAGGTGGTTGAATATGTTGAATAGCTGTGATTTTTGTAGGATCGGGTGTAATTCCATCCTGAGAAATTACGTGCCCTAAATACATAACTTCTTTATATAAAAATTTACATTTATTTGGTTGTAACTTTAGGTTATGTTTTTCAAGAGTTTTTAGAACTTCTATTAACTTTTTGTTGTGGTCTTGTAAATTTTTACCATAAATTATGATGTCATCTAAATAAATAAGACAACGCAAACCTTGTAGACCAGTTAGCACTGTGTTCATTAGACGTTGGAATGTGGGTGGTGCATTTCGTAGTCCGAACGGCATTCGGTTAAACTCGAAATGTCCATAACTTGTGCTAAAAGCTGTTTTTGCCTTATCACACTCCTTTACATTAATCTGGTGGAAACCACTAGCTAAATCAAGAGTGCTGAAATACTTTGAATTTCCCAATTGACCTAATATGTCTTCAATATTTGGTAAAGGGTAAGCGTCAGGTATAGTGATTTCGTTTAATTTTCGAAAATCAACTACAACCCGCCATTTCTTTGTACCGTCAGAACCTGATTTTTTGGGCACCACTAATAAAGGGGCATTCCAAGGACTTGAACTTTTACGAATAATTTCGTCATCAAGCATTTTATCTACTTGATTTTGAATTTCTCTTTTGTGTATTTCTGGTAATCTATATGGCCTAATTTTTACGGGTGGTTTAGATGGATCAGTATTAATTTCATGTTCTACTAAAGAGGTGGAGGTTAATACATCACCTTCCAAAAAGAATAAATGGTTAAAAGTCCTACAAATATTTTCAATAGAAGATTTTTCTTCAAAGTTTAAGTGTTTTAAATCAATTTGTTGATTTAATGTTTCTAATCTGTGTTCTATTTTATTTTTATGAGAATTTGAATTAAAATTATAAATATGGAAATCTTCTATAGGTAAAAATTTTATTCTAAAGTTTTCATCAAAAGTTATAGGGAAATTATTAGAATTTAATACGCTAATATACACATAACCATTTTCTGGTTTTACCAATGTATTAGAAATTAGTAATCCTTTTTCTAACAATTCATCAATGTCCATAAGAGCAACTGATTCATTTTGATGAGTTACTGGTCCATATTTAATAACCTTTTCAGTACGAGGTGGTATTATTATATTTTGCATTTTGGTTTCAAAAGGAATTGTACATTTTATATTATCAAAATGAAAAATAACGTTAGTATTTCCATAATCAAGTAGGGCTTGAGTTATTTTTAAAAAATCTTCACCAATAATTCCATCTTGTTCTATTGGGAAGTTAGAATTTACAATATGAAAGGTAATTGGATAGGTTTTATTTAAATTATTGGGAATTTGTAGATTTAATGTAACTTTTCCTATTGTACTTATTGGTTCGGTAGTAATACCTTTTATTGTCGTAGAATTTATGTCAATCATAGTTTCGTCGTTTAAAGAACTTACTTTTAATAAACAAATACTAGCTCCTGAATCTATGAGAAAATTAGTGGTATTATTGAGTGTACCAGAAACACTTAAATTTAGAGTGCTAGAGAAAGTTCTATTCTTAACTTGATTAACAAGAACTTGTGTAATTTCTTTATCATGGATATTAGAAAATGTATCTAAATTTGACTTATTTGATTCAGCAATGTTTGAATTTCTTTTACTATTAGAAATTTTATTTGTTGTAGAATTGGTATTCTTATTTAGTGTATTTTTGTTTGGTTTTGATGTAGTAGATTTAGTAGACTTTGAATGTTTTATATTTGAATCAGTGTTTTTCGCAATATCTATATTTATAGATACTTCTTTTAAAGAATTGAGAGAACTGTTTTCAATTGATTTTGAAGAATTAGTAATGTTTGTTTTTGTGGAGTTAGGAAGATTTAGTTCTGCACAATTCATAGATTTATTAGAAATAAAATTAACATTTAGGTGTCGCTTTTCAAGTTTTTCGCCTGTGTCTGAACACCAGATGGACCAGGCTTCTGCTGGTTTCCCGTATTGGATTCTTGGTTCTGTTTTTTGTTATTATTAAACATTCTTTTTCTACAATTTTCAATAGAATGACCTTTATTTTTACAGTAATTACAGATGTTTTCGTTAATTGTTGCAACTATTGGTCTATTTGGTTGAAAAGTTGGTTTAAATTTAGGTAGATGTGAATTAAAATTATTATTCACATTTTCTATTGGATTTTTAGTATTTTTAAATTTGCTCCTACAGTCAATAGTATTATGACTATTATTTCTGCAGGTAGAACAGTAATTAGAGTGATTTGATTGAAAGGTAGTTTTTTTATTTAATTTATTTAATTTTTCCTCTTGCAATGCTAAATCTATAGCTTTGACAAGAGTCTCTGGTCTAGTGGTACGCGCTATTAAACGAATTGGCTCTTTTAAACCATTTATGAAACTGGTTAACGCTAATTTTTCATTCATTTCCCTAATAGCCGTACCTACTTCTTTTGAAGCAGTGGTATCTATACTAGAAATATTGAGTTCGTCTAAGAGTTTCTCAATTCTATTGGCGTAAAAGAACACGTCTTCCTTTTGTCCTTGGTTCAGGGTAAAAATATCGGATTGTATAAGTTGTACTGCCCTTAATTTGGAAAAATTAGTTTGCAATGCTAATTTTAAAGCATTCCAATTATCATAACTGTGATAACGAATGATTAGGTTGTAAGCTCGTCCTACTAATTTGGACGTAATTACATCAATAAAATCTAGTTTTTCCTCAGCAGTATTTGCACGTTTATATTGGATGTCGGCCATTTGGAGAAAACGATGTAGTTCTAAAGAGTTTCCACTAAACTCAGGAATCATTTTTAAAGCCTGATTTATATTGAAAGTAGCCGTCATTTTGGATGAGGGTTTTGTGTTATTGACGTTAGAGCTTGAAGGGGGATTTGGTGGAGGATTATTATTATTAGTATTTGAATTTAAATTATTCGAAATATTTTCAGTATTTGAATTATTAGTATTTGAATTTAAGTTATCCGAAATATTTTCAGTATGTGAATTATTTTCACCTTTTGAATTTTTATTATTTACAATATTTGAATTATTCGGATTGTTTTCAGTTATTAAATTTGTATTATTTTGAGTTGAATTTGTAATTTCCGAATTAAATGTAAATAGACTATTTTTATTTTCTATTTCTGTGGGCGAGCGAGGAGTTTTTATAGATTTAGAAAATACACTATCGTTTAGATTTGAATCATCATCACTATCGATATCAGTACAATCAGTATTTAGTTTTTTAGATATTTTCCTTGTTCTAAGACTGAGATTATAATTTAAACTCATTTAGATTTCAAATGCACTCAAACACAATTTTACCAAATGAAATAATTATTTTAGGAAATAACAAAAAAAAAATCATGAAATAAACTTAAAGTAAAAATATATTATCAATTGAAATTTATTTATTATACTTATTGTATTTATAAAAAAAAATATTATGTTACTTTTCACAACAAAAAAAAATACTTTGTCAGTGTTTTTTTTTTTATATCATACGTTATTTTTAATTAAAAATGAATTTCTATATTTATGAAAGGTTTATGGCCTGGTTATTTGATGATTTTACATAATTCCATAAAAATATTTTTGAAAGAAAAAAAAATATCACATTTAATTAAATAATATTTAACTTTGTGTTTGTTGTATTTGTTATAAGTTTACAAAAATTGATTCAAACTATTTAAATTTAAATTTGATTTTTTAATATTTATTATAATATAAAATTAGAATTTATTTAGAAAAACTTTACTAGATTAAACATACATAATACATAACATATATAATATTTTATTCAATAGCATATAAAAATTTGACTTAATTAATTACTCCTTTAAATTACTCACTTTGGTATATTCATTTTAAATTGATAGTTGATGTTTAGCTTTGATGTTTTGACTTTCTGCTGCTTCGCTGTAGTTTAGTTTAGTAGATATTGATTTTCTTATATGATGATTTACAAGATTTACAGGATTCACCAGGACAATGTTGATTTATCGAAGAAAATATTTTTTTTTTTTTAGTTTTAGTTTTTTTTTTTTTTGAATTAGTAATATTGAATTTATTTTCGCGTTATTCTTTAATTTTGTTTTATTTATTTATAAAATGTTTTTGTAAATTTCTTTTTCGTTTTTATTTAATAATGCTAGAACCAGACTCAGTTCAAGCTTTAAGGCTATTGTAGTCTTTGCCGTTATTAAATAAAATTTATAAAATTGTCACTTTACAAAATTTTTTTTTACTTTATAAAAAGTTTATATAAATTTGGTAGATGCTTTAACCAAATTTGTCCTGTCACGGTCGCCAAATTGTTATGTAATATAACAATTAAAATTAAAGAAAACAATTAGATAGTTTTTATCAAAAAAAATTAATGTATTTATTAATATATTTATTTTTTATAAGATTTTACTGTACGAAGCGCAACTGAAAAGTGAAAAGTTTTATTTTCATTTATTGAATTAGAGTTCGCATTATTGCTTTTCGAAATGAGCATACGCCTATTTCGAAAAACAATAAGTTGTATTACCCAATCAATGTAATTAAGTTTTTGTAACTTAATACTCTAATAAATTATATTAGCCAGACGGTCATTAGCTTTAGTAACTAAACTCTCATGAATTATATTTTGTTAAAAATATAATTGCATGAGAATTTAATTTTTGCAATGTTATCAAAGTATTATATTTAAGAAATGAATAACGGAAATAGGGTAGGGGGTTATGTATGAACATAACAATATGGTCGAGTTAGAGCAACAATTAAAACGTTTCTGGGAAATTGAAGAAATTGCAGAGAACAGAAAGCTGACTACAGAAGAAGAAAGTTGTCAACGCCATTTTGCGTTAACACATAAGCGTAATTCTGACGGAAGATATCAAGTTTCGCTTCCATTTAAAGACAATGTAAGACCATTGTTTAATAATTCACGTCAATCTGCAATCACCAGGTTTCTACAATTAGAAAAACGTTTTCAAAATAATTTAAAATTAAAAACAATGTATTCTGAAAATATTACCGATTATTTATTATTGCAACATATGACCGAAGTAAAAACTGTTGAAAATGGTGCAATTTATTATTTACCTCACCATGCAGTATTCAAAGAATCAACTACTACTAAACTTCGAGTTGTATTTGATGCATCATGCAAAACTGCAAATGGTAAATCATTAAACGATTGTCTTATGATCGGTCCAAAACTTCAAAATGAAATAACTAGTGTCATGATGAAATGGCGAATGTTTAAAATCGCATATACGGCTGATATAACGAAAATGTATCGTTAAATTTGGATTAATCCAGATGACGCCATGTATCAACTAATTTGTTGGAGAGATAGTTGCGACACAAATATAAAAACATATTCTCTTAACACAGTCACATTCGGTACTGCATCAGCGCCATATTTAGCCATTCGAACATTACATCAAGTAGCTGATGATGAAGAACATAATTTTCCAATAGCATCAAACATTTTAAAACTAATTTTTATGTTGATGATGTTATGTATGGAGCTAATACTGTTGAAGATGCTGTCCAATCTCAGCAGCAATTAATTAATATCACCAATTCAGCTGGTTTTCCATTACGTAAATGGGCCAGTAATAATAATGAAATTTTACGGCAGGTTCCTGAAAATCAAAGAGAAATAAATTTTCCATTAACATTTGATAAAGAAGAATCAATTAAAGCACTTGGTATTCAATGGCATCCAGCCAAAGATATTTTTAAATTTAAAATTAAATTACCTATAATTTCTAAAATTTCCAAACGTAGCATATTATCAGACGTAGCAAGATTATTCGATCCACTTGGATGGATTTCACCATGTATTGTTTATGCAAAAATCATTATGCAAGATTTATGGCTTCAGCAATGTGGATGGGATGAACAAGTCACAGACGCACTAAAATCCAAATGGCTATTATATCGTGAAGAACTAGCCATACTTGAAAACATAGAAATACCGCGTTGGATTCATATAACAAAACAAACTAAAAATATAGAAATTCATGGTTTTAGTGACGCTTCAGAAAAAGCATATTCAGCAGTAATATACTTACGATTTGTGGACGAAAACGAAGAAGTTAAAATCCAACTATTAACATCAAAAACAAAAGTTGCTCCTCTGAAACGTATAACATTGCCACGCCTCGAACTATGTGGTGCTGTGTTATTATCAAAACTGATTATTTTTGTTAAAAATTCGATGGACTTGCATAATGTTCCAGTTTATGCATGGACTGATTCAACAATTACATTAGCATGGATACAAGCACATCCATCTAAATGGAAATCTTTCGTAGCCAACAGAGTTACCGAAATTCAGTCTCGTGTTGCAGCTGCCAATTGGTATCATATTGGCTCAACGGATAATCCAGCAGACGTCGGTTCTCGTGGGTTACTTCCTTCTGAAATGATTATTTCATCGATTTGGTGACAGGGTCCAACATTTCTTAAAGATTTTTTATCAAAAAATCTTCCCTAAAATGTTTGTAATGTAACAAATCTAGAAATAAGAAAAATAAAATCTTTATTTATACAATTGTCAAATGATAACTTAAACTTTATTCAAACAATAATTGAAAAGCATTCATCACTTACAACTTTACTTCGTGTAACTGCGTACTGTTTTCGAGCGATTTATAATTTCCGAAATCATAAGCATCGAGAACTTGGACCACTCACACCATCAGAAATCGATAAAGCATTAAATTATATAATAACATATATGCAACACGCTGCATATAGCGATGAAATATCTAAATTATCATCAAAAATTCAAATATCAAAACAAAGTAGCATTTTAACATTGAATCCTTTTATCGATGAACATAAATTGCTTCGGGTTGGTTGTCGACTTCAGAATTCTACGTTGAAATATGATAGACGTCATCCAATAATTATTCCGAAAAAATCTCATTTTACAGATTTGTTAATTCTTAATGCGCATATTTCTACGTCTCACGGTGGACAAACATTGACCACAGAATATCTACAAAATAAATTTTGGATAATTAATGCAAAAAATAATATTAAAAGAGTAATTAAAAAATGTATTATTTGCTTTCGTTTTGCAGCAAAAGAATCTAATCAATTAATGGGAAACTTACCGGCTGTTCGTGTTCAAATTGCTCGTCCATTTTATAATACTGGTGTTGATTATGCTGGTCCAATAGAAATAAAAGCATGGAAAGGACGATGCAATAAATTTTACAAAGGTTATATTGCTGTTTTTATTTGCTTATGTACAAAAGCAATACATATTGAGTTGGTAAGCGATCTTAGCAGTGCAACGTTTATAGCAGCGTATCATCGTTTTACATCTAGAAGAGGAATATGTAAAAACATTTATAGTGATTGTGGAACAAACTTTGTTGGAGCGGATAACATGTTAAGTAAAGAACGAAAACTTACCCAAAAACAATGGTCGCACGAAATAGCTGATAAATTAAGTTCATTAGGTACGCATTGGCATTTTAATCCACCATCGGCTCCGCATATGGGTGGCATATGGGAATCGGGAGTCAAATCAATTAAATTTCATCTTAAACGCATTATTGGAAATGCAAAATTAACGTTCGAAGAATACGCAACGTTATTATCACAAGTTGAAGCTTGCTTAAACTCTCGTCCTTTATGTCCGAAAACGCCTGATCCAGATGATTTATCAGTACTAACTCCTGGTCACTTCTTAATTATGGATTCATTAAATACTCCGCCTGAAAAGGATTAAAAAGATATTAAAATAAACAATTTAGATAGATGGAAATATAATCGACATTTATGCCAAACATTCTGGGATAAATGGAGTAATGAATACTTATCTCAATTGCAAAAACGATCAAAATGGAATTCCATACATGATGATATCAAAATCGGAGATATTGCACTACTTAAAGATGAACGAATGCCACCGACACATTGGCAAATTGCGCGTGTTACCGCGACTCATCCCGGTGATGATAAATTGGTTCGCGTTGTGACCGTAAAAACTGCGAATGGTATTTTTAAACGACCAATTAAAAAACTATGTCTTTTACCGATAAAAGATAATTTAAATTCGAACATTTTAAAAAATAATTAATTTATGAACTTTTCAAACATAATTATAAATTTAATACATACAAATGAACTTTAATGAATAAACAAATTAATTAATTAAAACTAGGGTTGCCAGGTGAAACCTTAAAGAATACCGGACAAAATTTTAAAATAAACATTAGATTACGCTATTTTTAAATAAAACTAAATTTTAAAATAAAAATATGATATTTTTATTATTTTTTATATTTTTCATTCTGCGAAGTAGCTTTTAGCAGTTTTTTATTTTTAGAAAATATTTCTTTTACATTTTGGCATGTATACGGAATATTAAAGAAGATACAAAGTTCGCTTTTTACTAAATTCAACGACATCCGATTACGTTCGTTAGTCCATAGATTGCCCATCACACTAAAAATCCTTTCAACATTCGCATTCGAAACTGGAATCGAAAAGACGAACTGAGCTATTTTCAATAAATTTGGTGCCGACTCTTTTTGAAAGAAATAGTTCCATTTTTCAAGAGAAAATGTTCCTTCAAGTGTCTCCATTACCGAATTCAATGCACATATTTCGGCGTGTAAACAGTCTGGTGGAACTTCATCCTTCAATGGCGACAACATCCAAATTTTCAAAATTTCATCCAAACTTATAGGTTTTTTACCGTCTGCAAGGCTCATAGCTTGAAAGTGCATATAAGGAGAATTCTGGAAATCAAACCATTTTTCTAAATAGTTCAATGCTCTAGCATATACATTTAAAGCTTCTTTTTTAAATTTATTCACCTGACATGGATTTAAATAGTTTTTCATCATGGCAAATTTTACTTTCATGCCAAAAAATTCGGTGTCCATGTTATTTTTCAACGATTCTCGAAATTTTACCAATATTAAATAAAGATCACATGCCAGAGTTGTACGAGTTTCTAGAATTAGTAAAATTTTTTGAAAAGAAGACATAAATGAGTGAACGAAATAGATATAAATTTCGGAAATTGTAGGTTCATCTACTGGCGACATTTCATTTTCTTGATCAGATATCATTGTCCATATTGGTCTTGGACATTCTTCTTCACCTAAAGCTAAAAAATAATATTTGAGCGGCTGCCAGCTTAGTAACAAGCGATCAACTGCTTTAAATAAAGATAGCCATCTAGTAGGACTATGTCGAACCACTTCATGAAATTCTGATTCGTAAAACTCATAGCATTCTTTCAAATTTTCTCGCTTTTTAGCTGAATTAGAAAACTCAGCAAACACTTTTAATATAACGTTTTCAATGTCAAAGGATAATAATTTTAAAGCATTTTTAGCACAATTATGAATTATATGATCATTACAATGAGCTGCAATAATGGTTTTATTTTCTTCATTAACTAATTTTTGAAAAACCGAATTGTTTATTCCGTAATTAACGCTAGCGTTATCAGCTCCATATGCACTTACATTTTTCCAAATTAATCCGTTGTCATTTAATACTCGACAGAGTTGATTTTTAATCGATCTTGAATCTTCGAAAGCATCTTCATAAAAATCTAATATTTTAAAACTCAATCCATTCTGTAGAGAATAAAATTGAACTGCTACAGGAAATAATTTACGATTACCTTTATTCGACGCGTCAGTAGAAATAGAAAATGGTACGTTGTTTTTCAAATCTTCTATCACAAGTTCAATTGAAAAAGGGTACAAAACATTTTGTACAACTGCCGAAGCTTTAGTACGTCCAGCTGTAACATTTTTAGCGATTTGAGAATCAGAAAATGCCTGTTTTATAATTTTAATTCCGCATTCCTGAGCCAAGTATGATAAATGGTGCTTTACACCATGATAAATATGCAACAATTCAGCAATAGCTACTGCATCGTTTTGGGAATTATCTTTTGGTGAAAAGAAAGATTTTAATCGTTGAGAAGAAGCTGCAGCAGTTTCAGCTTCAATATGTTTTTTTGAGTTTGCGTGTTGAGTTAGAGCTTTAATGCCATCATACATAACAGTAAACGTTATATTACACAGTTTGCATCTTGCTTTGCTGTTGGATTTTTCATTTCCAACATAGCCTTCGCTGACCCAAGTATATTTTTTTTGCCAATCTGCATTGTAATTGCACTTCCTTCTCTTTGTTGTGGAACCACCTTCTACCTCACTCATTTCTTAGCTAGAATTACTTTACATTAATTTAAAATTATTTGGCTATTAAAGTTATACAGTATACAGACCTAGTTGATTGATATAAAAAAATAAATTTTAATATTTAACTTTTCACTTAATAATTCAAACTTTAAATACTTCAAACTGTAGATTAATTTATCACTTTACTACACCAGCAGAAAACTTTAAATGATACTTTAATATTTTGCATTTCCTATTAAACTACAATTTTTATAAAATAAAATTTTCCATAGCCTACTGCGGTATAAAAAATTTGAATTTCAAAATTTTCAAAGCGTTAGGAGAAATACCGGACAAATGTACGTCCGGTCCTCTTAATTTTTTCCCACCGGACAAGTAGTTGAATTAACGGACTGTCCGGTTCAAAACCGGATACCTGGCAACCGTAATTAAAACGACATTTATATTATAATTATGGTGTTATAAAATTTAATAAAATTTAATAAACAAAAACATTCATCAATCACATTTGCACTAACTATACATTCCCAAACACATCATACACACATACACATGCATACACAAAATTACAAATTTATATCAAATTTATCAAAACAAATATAATTAACATAAACATTACACTATTTACATAACATTTTTTATCAATTTCATGTGATTCAACGATGGTTTGCTGGAGTATAATTATGCAAGAAAATATATTATAAACATATATTCCACATACCTGAAGATGGAATATCAACAATTCATTTATCAACAAATGCAAAATGAAAATATATATCACTTATACCGATGTCAACAAAGCTAATATTTTCAATTTTTAAAAAACTATATTATTATTAAAATTATACACTATATATATATTAATTACATCACTTTTCACTATTAATATATATTATTTACACTTATTATAATTTTTACTTAGAAGACACTTTACACATTGGATTAAATTAAGATAATCCAAGGGCCGGAGAATGTTCGTTCCCGACCATGTGTATCTTTTATTTGTATACTAATGTCAGTCAAAATGTCATCACATCAGCGGCTAGCGGCTTAGCGAGAAAAACATGATGCTTTCCAATAAATTATAATTAATTTGCATTATATTTTTTAATTATTTAATACTGGCAATATTGTATAAACTCTCATTTTTCACAAATACATTTATATTATATAATATTAATTAATTAAATAATAGATTTTATCATTCTATGTACAAATTTTATATAATAAAATTAACGCAGGTCAATGACCATCTTTATATTTTGTTGTACATAGAAATTCAATCAGCTGTTATATAAACAGAAAAAATTCTAAATTTTAACACAGTAAATAATTAGTTTTTGGCCAGTATATTATAAAAGTGTCTTATCAATTTGAAAAAAGTATATTAAAATAAAAAATACAATTTCATAAAAAATAAAATAAAAGTTTTAGTGTTTTTATTTGATAAATTTTCAGCTAAGTTATAAATTAAACTTACGCCGTGAACAATAAAATATTCCGAATTATCAAGTACATTACTGTACTAAAGGATGACATTATAATATGTACAATGTACCGCTTGTGTACCAAATTACCAATATATCTTTTGTTAAATGGAAAGACTTTGGTTTAAAATATAATTCATTTATTTCTAAATATAAAATAATGGTTGACTCTAATTAATATATGTAATTCAAGTATTACATGTTAATCGATTGAATGTTAATATCACAATAACCTGATCTATAATCTATATACTATTATTTATACCTTGTTCACATGCTCGAAATTATTATATAACAGTACCATGAAAAATTTGCAATCTAATAAATTCAAGAACAGCATAACTATGTTTTTATCGAATACAAATAATATAAATGTACCCTTTAAATATTTTTTTACTAAAAAAAAAAACAATAATTTTTTAACATTTATTATTAAATCAAAATCTTTTTATGTATAGCAAAGAAAACGTCAAAGACCAACAAATGCAGTAGTATACATAAATATAACACTAACAAAAGTTATATGAATTGTACTATTCAAAATAGTAAATCAAGTCCTAATGCACTTTATACAAGTTTTTTTGAAGGAGCATTTCATAGGATTCATTTATCTATTTGCACAAATAATTCAATTAATTTAAATATGAATCATCTTTATATACATTACATTGCTATTTCTATAATAAATAACATAATTAATTATATTGTACATTTCACTTTTATTTAGCTTTGTTACATTACTAAATAATTTCGGAAAGAATAATATTATTCTGTTTTTCTTTTAATTCTAAAAATTGTGTACCGGAAATAAATAAAATATATTTTTGGAAAAGTTGGAATAGTCAAACACAAATATAAATACTAAGCCATTGGTACAGTATATATATTTTAAAATTTTCAAAATATGTATAAATAAACATCCTAAATCTATTATTAAATATTTGTTTTCATTTATATATTTTAACCATTTATATTAACTTTTATTGGAAAATAATTCTGGAAAACTGAAACATAAACTTTATTTTGCCATTCTAATAAAAACTTTAGTACCTTCAGGGATATTTTTTATAAAAATATTGAAATAACAACGACATACATCCATATATATCTGTGATATTTATATACTTTTGTTTTATTTAAGAAAGCTTAACATATTATGTTAGTTCAAGTTTTTATAATGCTCAAATAAGATAAATTAAAAAAAAAAATTATAACAAATTCAATTAAAAGTTTATAAACCAAACCAAGAATTTTGTAAAATAATTATATTGGAAAATTTGAAAATGTGTACCTTAAAAATTTCTTTTTTCCAAATTTTAATACTACAAAAATAGTAAAGTGTTTGTATAGAAGAAGTTGGTTAAATTTACCAATAAACATTAAAATTTTTGTGATTGTGATGATTTTCTATGTGCCCATTAATTATGCTATTAGCTATTCAATGCTTTGGGAAAAAAAACCAAATTCAAATTGCAATTGTCATTTTTCCTATTATTTTTATATATATACAAATAGAGATATATGGATTGGTATATTTGAAATCGACTAGCTATAAGAATGTAAAAACCGTCAAGATATAATATACATCTAAAAATCTATGATTTGCGTCACATATTCCTTGTAATAACATATTATGTTATGTTGATTTTTATTTGTGATGAGTAGTTTAAATATAATATATAAATTAACATCGAATACGTTTGCTAACCCTGTAATATTTATTATAAAAAAATTAATCGTTTTAACTTTTATGTAATAATATAATCATATCTTTTAAAATTTGTCAGCAATACACCTCTCCACCAAGAAATTAAGAACTGTACGCTGTGTACAAAAATGACACACCTTGTAAATTTAATTAATTTGTCAATTATGGTAAATTATTCATTTATTTATTTTAACACCTGTATGAAAATACAATATTTATTAATTATCAATTTTTCTAATTAAGTATGTATATTTTATATTATAGATTCATACAGGACCAGGTATGTGTATTTTTTATAAGTAAGAATTTATGCGCGTCCGGTTTATAATTATCCAAAAATCATATAAATTGGATTACGGCCGATGGTGAATTGGCTGATTAACTAAAGTTGTAATAACAACTCAAGTTAAATAAAATTTCAATTATAAACTTTAACGCAATTGGTCATTCTTATTCAACCATTTAAAAAGGAACATCGATCTAAGAATATAAACCACACGTACTAGGGTTGCCATTAGGGAATTTTTACCCTGGAGATTCCAATTTTTCAACTAAAACTCCAGTCTCCAGGTTTTGTGAAAATTTTACCAGTTTTTATCAAAATAATAATTTAAAAGTTAAATGGTACTTCATATGACCAATAGATGTCACTTTAGTTAGATTTAGTAATTCTTTAAACAAATAAACTTTAAAGTATCAATACGTTGTTTTATTTGCGAGCTTCAGTAACATACACCAAGTCACATAATGCTTATTTTGGATGCAATAAATGCGTACAAGAAAGTATATTTGTGCACTCTAGAATGATTTACTCGGAAATTGGCAGGCCGTTAAGAAAAAATGAATCATTTAGAGAAAAGCATAACAAGCAATACCATAAAGGAGAATCCATAATTGAAGAGCTTAATATAGATATATGATATAGTTCAACAATTTCGATTATACTATCTCCATACAGTCTGTCTTGGTGTAATGAAGAAATTATTAAAAATGTGGGTATCTGGTAAGACATCATCTCTTTTACCATCTTTTGCTGTAAATCAAATATCTGAAAAATTAAAGCATATTGCTTCGACTCAACCATCAGAATTTCAAAGGAAAGTCAGATCATTGTCAAAACTTGGAAATTTTAAGGGGACCGAATTTCGATCTCAAATTTTTTAATCAGTACCTTTTGCATATAAAAATATTCTTATTTTATATTGTAATATTGAGCGATAAAGATTTGTATATGCAGTATCTACAATTAGCAGCAGATTTATTAAAACATTTCGTTGAAGGAATTGAGGAAATATATGGCACAAAACATATAATTTATAATGTACACTGTTTGACACATATTGCTGTTTGCTGATGATGTAAACTTGATGAGTACAGTTCATTTCAATTTGAAAGCTATATGTATCAGATAAAAAAATTGTTGCATAAGAACAATCATCAATCATTGGCTGAAATTACTAATAGAATATGTGAAATGAAAAAAAAGAAAGAGAAACAAAATTCCCTATTCTTAAAAAAAGAATCAAATACAAAGATGGAAATACAAAATAATTTACAAACACATTATTTTCGAACATTTTTCATTAAAAGATAACATAAGAGATCAGTGGTTTCTGACAAAAAAAAAAAAAAAATCTTGTAAAATTTCAATATGCCGAAAAAAATGCTACCAATCACTGCTTTATATATGGTTCTGAAATTAAACGTAAAGATAATTTCTATTATATGCCATTTGCTTCATCTAAATTTGATATATATGCATCCAAAAGTGTCGAATCTGGAACAGTAGCTTGGAGTGTAAAAGATATTTACAGAAAAATGTCCATAATAATGAGACAACTGTCCAGGCAATTCCAATTACATTTTTCAAAAGTATAGATGGAAAAAAAGTGTTATACTATCCAAAAAAAGGAAAAAATATTTACAAGTATATTAACCCTTTAACCACCGGAATCGAAATACCAGTTATTTTTTTATGAGAATTTTAGTTGTAGCATGATTTTGGGCTAAAAATCACGAATATGAACTCCGTTTGTCAAAAAAACTTTACCTGAGAGGGTTAGGTTGAAAAGGTGTAAGACTGCCTGTAGACGGTCATGGTGGGTAAGGTGAAAAATAAAATAAAACAGGTTCTGCATAATTTAAGTACAAAAGAAACGTTTTTATTCATTTATTCATGCTCAATCATTGACAAAATATGCTCAAACCAATACACAATGAATTATTTATTTATGTTATAGTTATACATTGTGAAACAGTTTTTTGGTTTCGAATAACACAAATGGATATTACATTTGGTACAAAACGTGTGGGTATCAGATTTTTTGCACAATTTGGCTCTGATGGCTCTGCTTCGGTGCGGGATGCGGATGATGATGGACGGCCAACGGGTCTTTTTTCAACTGAAGCATATAGTTCTTTCGCGATGCTCAGGCGAAATTCACACATCGTCATGTTCTTTATCATTGCTTCACTATCATTAGCATTTCGATTTCTTTCAGCGTTGCGTCTCCGATACAAAACGAATGCGTTGGTTATTGCCATGTCGAGAAGATGGTAAAAGATTCTGATTGCCAAATCCTGCGTTTTGATTTGGAGTCCATTGCTACCCATATAAGAGTCCATTAAATCCACGCCGCCCATGTGCGCATTATACTCTCGAATGACTTGTGGACAATCGACGTCAATGTACGATTGGTAATGGTGATCGAGCTCTTTTCTTTGGCTTGAACGACGTTGTCGCTTTTGTTTGTGGTTCTTGTTGTGCTGGAATTGATTCGGGTAATGCAATTGCGATTTCCTGCTGTGTTGTTGGATTCACTTCTTCGTTTATAGTTGGCATTTCTTCGGGTAAATTCAAACTCAAATGGCTGCGATTGCTTACATTTATCGACATGCTAACTGCATTCATCATTGATGAAGAATCCAATAATTGCAGACAATCGTCTATTATTGCATTATCCTCAGGTTGTACCTCATCATGAACATAATCTGGATCTTCTTGAACATAATCCGGATCTTCGACACTGTCATCAAAGGCTTCAAATTCTTCTTCGGAATCAATTGAATTCATCAAATCTTCAATTTTTTTATCAGTCATTGAAGAAAGATTAATTTTTTTCTGCTTATCGAAGTCTTTATTCGATGCACTTCGTCGTAACATTTTCTAAAAACTTGAAAAGAACCCATTACACCTTTGCCATACCCAATAACACAATGAACACGCTTGATTCATGTAAAAATATGAACAAAAGACCGGCTAAGTAACACAAAGGTGAAATTACGTTGGGGGAAATTTTTTTCACCTAAGTCATCAAGATCGTCTGCAGAAGGTGTTCACAAAAACTCGATTCAAACAAAAAAAAAGTTTTTCACAAATCAAACTAGGAACACAACATGTCAAAGTAAATATTATAACAACTTACCACAAAAATTCCCGAGTCGATTGAGCTGTTGGAAAGTGTTTGTTTTCAAATTTTATTATGTACTAGAATCACAAATAATTTTCGCGTCTGCTTTCACTAAAATCCTAATAAGAATGGCTGTATGTGTCAAACCATTTAAGTGAATGTGTTCAAACGGGTACCGTTAGATTTGTACATTCAAGTTACGGAAAACATCTTTGATGGTTAGAGCGAAAAAAATTATGGATTTAAAAATAAGTGTCTTTCTGTAGACGGTCTTAGTTGATTAAGGGTTAAAAAAAAATTCCTGACAACACCAGTGATTGGTACGCTATTCATAATTTCAAAATAATTTCTGAAGTTTTTGGTAAGTTTAAATCATTAAAGCACAAGATGTTTTTAACTAATCAAATATCGTTCTTTTTCAGAGAAATATAATGACGCTCGTGAAAAGGAATGTAAATGCTCTACTTTTTCATGCACGGAATCTGAAATTGAACATGAAAAACAGAAGCTCATAAAAAGAAAACATCCTGGAAATACAATTGTACATCATTTGGACATACAATTGTACATCATTATGAAACATTAGAAACAAAATCGAAAAAAAAATGATGATGTAACTACAACTGCAGTTCGGACTTCAGCTAAAAAAAAAAAAATTATAATAGAAAATAATACACCACTTCCAAAATCTGTAAGTGAAGCTACTACGATTTCTGAAGCATCATCTGAAGTACCAACTGCTGGATGTCTTATACCAGAAGATTTGGATGAATTAAATATCTTGTGTTCTTAATCCATAAAAAGGTTAACATTTATGTCTTATTTTGAACCCTACAATAATGTATAAATATTTTTCACAGTTATTAAATTTGCAATGGTTGAACCTTCCAAACGTCAAGAAAATTAAATAACAATTTACGAATCAAAACGACAACGCAGTGAAATAGCAACTTTTGATAATTTAATTGAGCAGACAGCTCGCCAAATTATGCCACCGCGGTTGCCTAATCAAGGTTTGTATAACTAAAATTAAATCAAAAAAATATTTTTTTAGTAATTCAGTACTTTTAACAGAATCATTACTTAGTATAACTTCTGAGGATAAAGAAATTTCAATTGGTAAGACAACTACTGAAATATTACAGGATTTTGATTTTGGTAATTTTTCTTATAACACGGGTATGTAGTAACTTCAAAATCACTTAACTTAGTTTCTAATTCTAATAAATTTTTAAATCTATTCATAGATAAGAATTTTGAAAAAATCACTTCAGATGTTGAAAATTTAAAAAACAATATGTCTGAAATAAAAAAAGAAATACAAATATTAAATAATAATATACCAGATATTAAGCAACAAAATTTGGAAATATTGAAATTTTTGCAAGAATTAAAATCCGATTATTTGAGCCATCAACAACCTACGGTCACAGAAAAAACCATTCTTTCATTCCACCTAATCTGCAGAAAATCACAGTTGAAGAATTTTTAATATTCGATGCAAATTTAAAAGAACTGAAATATAAAAATCAAATGGTAAAAACAAGTTTTTACCGTTTGATATATTATATTAAGCTGGTGATTTTTATAATTTAAAATAAAACCAAGCATAAAAATATTGAATTCGGGATATCCAATTCATATATCTAATATATTAATATTTTTTATGTGGTTTTCAAACTATTTACTTTCTTCTGACTTATATAATTTGAGTTTCAATTTCTTTCAGATAATATACTTCAAAGAAATTAAGGGATTAATAATTGGTGATATAAGGGAAATTATAAAAAAAGTTTAGAAAGGATAGTTACATATGACGTGCTGGTGCAGTACTCCTGGTCAGGAAAGAGTAGTTTTGAATCGTCTGGTAAAAATATTTCCAGACGATTAAATTTTATAGAAAAAAATAAGCTGGAATTTATTTCGCTAAATGGAATTATTATTTTTTTACGTGACCATTTTCCTGCAGCTGTAACTGATAAAGTGGATGCTGAAATTAAATATTTCATGAAAAGAGTTCCTCAAAAGCATAAGAGGAGTCAGCAAAAATAAAAAAGAAATATTGTTATTAAAACAAACTACATTCTAAATTATTAAATAAAAAACATTTAATTCAAAACTGTTAAATTTTTAATATTTTTTTTTTCTATTTATGTTTTTTCACTTTATATTGTAGACCAGGCACTTGTAGAGCACATTTAAATTCTATATTTATTTATATTATCGCCATTAATTTTAGACACTAGATAAACTTTTTTATATAGTGCTTAAAATTAATGGTGAAAATATAAATAGATATGTAATTGAAATGTGTCGAATAAGTTCCTGACCAGTAGTTAATACATGTGCTTTGTTAGTGTTATAATATTTACTTTGATTTGGTGCAATGTGCCTGGTCTGTACTCGACACATTTGGTACAATGTTTCGCACAAGTGCCTGGTAAGTAGTTGACACATTTTCAGCCACAGTTAGTACACTGTGTCGAATAAGTGCCTGATCAGTTGTAGACACATGTGTGGACAAAGTTGGAGCAGTTGTATACGCATGTGACGACACAGTTGGTACGATGTATTGCACAAGTGACTGTTTCGACATATATGGTCCATACAATGTGTCTCTAAAGTTACAATGAGAGGCACTTGTGCCTGCGCATTTGCGATAATTTGTCCGATTTTGGGTCGATACTGTGTCGTGGCTGTGTTTTAGAGGCACGAAACACCCTCACGACACTTTTGGAGCAAAAAACTGAAAATTGTTTGCCGGGAGCAGAATTAATTGTCATTATAACATTAGGAGGTAATAGAGAGGATTCAAAAAATATTTTTTTTTGTCATATCATAAGTTCGCTTTTCTGAATCGTAGGAAGTTGGAGTACGGCAGATATGTCGTGTTCTGTCAAAATATGTTAAAGGTTTGAACTTTTTTTAAATATTTCGACAATACTTTTCTAAGGTTATTACTAATTTTACTACATATTATTTGAGGAACGGGTGGTGTGAGAACGGCAAGGATGGTGGTTACCTTCATAAATGTCACTGACTGTTAATTGGAAGTAATCTATTAGGTAGTGAAATAAAATGAAGATTAGGATTCAGAGTATGTCCTTGTACAAAAGTTTTAATATTTATTATTATTATTTTTTATATTTGTATCTAAATTTTCTATGTCAGAATTATTTACACTAGAATTATTATTGTTAAAACTATTGTTAATGTTATTATTGTTATTGATATTATTCTTATTATTATTATCATTGATGTCATTATTATTATTATTATTATTATCTTTAATATTATTATTATAAAGTTGTCATTGTTATAAAAGTTAGTAATAAAGTTATTATAATTTTTATTTCTGTTATTACGAGTAGTATGAAATACTAAGAAGTCTGGTGAAAAAAAAAAGTTCGCTCAAAATTTTTTTCTAGGCGTTTCCGAGGTCGGGGAGCCGAAAATTCAACAAAAAAACGTGTTGGGGGGATGCGTGCGCTTTTCATATGCGCAGCAACATCACCAGGAACCGCTCGTTAGATTTTAATGAAATTTGGCACATAAAATTTCATGCCTCAGATTTGGATGAAATTTGGCTCGTAGGTTGGTATCATGATTGTGCACAAGCCTACCTAGATTGAGGTCTCTAACTTTAGGGGGTCCATGGTAAAATTTACGATTAAAATTTCTTACGCACTAGAGCATATAGTAATTATTATCTAATTAGCATAAATTTTGATAAATATAATAGTTTCCGTATGTATTTGGCGCCTGTAAAATTTAAAGTTGATAGTTCAGTGGGTCCATGTAAAAATCCGTAATTACTTTTCATAAGTTCAACGCTCTATATCATACAGTAATTTTCACCCAATTTCAATGAAATTGCATACACAGTTTCATTTAGTTATCTTGTTGATACTTCATAAATTTGTAGTTGGTAGGTTTAGTACGTTCATGGGAAACTAATATATGAGCAACTTAGTTTCCGAAGAATATTTGCTTTATGTTCTACAGCTTGTAATTATTATCCGATTTCAATGAAATTTGGTACACAGGTTGAGTTCATGATTATGAATAGGCTGACTAAATTAGAGGTTAGTAGCTTAAGGGGGTCCATGTTAAATTTCTGATTTAATTTTTTAATTTTTTTTTCATATGTTTTACAGCATATAGTAATTGTTAACCGATTACAATGATATTTTATATACAGGCTAATTTTGTAATCTAGTTGGCTGTCCTGAAATTTGGAGACCTTCAGGGGGTTCCTAGAAAACAGTTTTACTTTCCAAATTTTATATAATTACGTGTTTTATAGCATGTAATTATTATCTGATTTTAATAAAAATTTGGTATAAAGGTAGACATTCTGTTATGCATGTGTTGGCCATGATAGAAGTTAATACCTGCAGGGTACTAAAATTTCCGATTAAAATTTCATATGCTCTAGACAAGAGCATATGGTATTTTATTTATTATCTGATTTGAATGAAATTTGACACACATAGTAGCTTACTTATGTACTTACAGCCTGCAAAGTTTAAAGTCGGTAATTCAGTGTGTCCATGTTAAAATTTCCAATTATATTTCATAAGTTCAATACTCTACAAATACATCATACAATATTTAGCACCCAATTACAATTATATTTCAAACACATGTTGACTTTGTTACCTACTTATTGCTTCAAAAATTTGTAGCTTTATTGTGTTCATGGGAAACTAATATATGAGCAACTTAGTTTTCAAAGAATATTTCATATGTTCTACATCTACACCATATAGTAATTATTATCAGTTTTCAATGAAATTTGGTACCTAGGTTGGATTCGTGATTACGCATGTGTAGACTAAGGTAGAAGTTAGTAGCCTGAGGGGGTCCATGCTAAAATTTCCGATTCATATTTCATATGTTCTAGATCATAGGGTAAATATTATCCAATTTCAATTAAATTTTGTACACATGTTCGATTCGTGATTACGCACGTGTAGACTAAGGTAGAAGTTACTGGTCTGAGGGGGTCCATGTTAAAATTTCCGATTAATATTTCATATGTTCTAGCTAGATCATAGGGTAAATATTATCCAATTTCAATGAAATTTTGTACACAGGTTGGATTCGTGATTCCGCATATTTATACTTATTATAGTTATTTTAATTATATTATTTATTATTTCCGTTATAATTTAATATAAAAGAAATTAAAATATAAAATTATTAATTTTTAAATCAGTAAATAATAAAGATAAGCAATTTTGAACAAAGCACTGTTTGTTACAAAGGTAATGTTAATTACAAAATTTTTTGGACATAAATCGCTGTTAAACATACTACAATACTTTCGTCCAGTATTCTCCGAATTTGGAAATGCGACTGAAAGATAACTGGTTCAAATATTGGTCTTTAAGCGGTTTGTTGTTTCTGGCAGAGGTGAATTTGGTACTGTTTTTTGTAGTTCAGGTGTTAACGGAATTAGCCTAAGGTTAGATGGAGATGATACTGTTCCTAGTGTTTTCATTTAATCATTCGAAGGTTCAGTATTATTTATATTGAAAACATCTTCGCAAAATGAAATTATTTTACTTCTTTGGTGAGGTCATTTAGCAGAATTTTAATATTAGCCATTTCGTTGCTAAAAACCGACAAACGAGAATTGATTTCGTCTATATTATTATCATTCATTAAATTACTTAGTTGACTAAGTAGCGCATTGAAATTATCGAGGTTTGCCAGTATTGAATTTATAAATAGATTACTGATAAGTTTCAAGTTTCCTTTCCGATGTTAATTTCATTTTTTTAAAGTAGAATGCAATGAACTGTGTAGCTGTAGAATATTAGTTTAGCTTGTAACATCTCGTCGTTTTTGAAAGAAATTTTGCTTGTAGAATCAATATTAGCAATAGCTTGTTGAAAAATGTTGGATAGAATACTAAGATAATATTTTACATCAATTTTTGTCATATGGCACTCTAAATCCTCTATATGTTGTCGAAAAGTGCCAAAAAATATCTATTTTATTCTCGTTGTTACGAATTGATTTATTAATAATTGACAAAGAATCGGTGACAGATTGCAAAAAATACTTATTAGATTTAATTGCTTGCAAGACGTAAGAGATATTTATTCTTCGATATTCATCGCAATAGTAAAGTAGAAACTGGTTACATTCCTTGATGCTGCGGAGAAACGCCAATACAATATGAGTGGTATAGTTGTGTTCAAAGTTCAAATACCGCTGCATGCAATTAATTCTTGCGAAGATGAAGAATCAGCGTTAGCACAATTGAAATTAGCACATTTATACAGTAGAGTAGAGTAAATAACACGTAATATGTTTATAATAATAATATATAAATTTAACTGTTTCTAGTATAATATACAACAAATAGTACGCTTAGGTCAAGAAAATATCAGCAGTACCTAATATTTTTATGTTGTAAATAAAACACTAGGTCAAGAGTTATAATTTATTATGCACGGTATTCCGAAGTATATTTTTTTTTATATTAAATGTTTATGAGCACTAATTTTTGTTAGTTCCGTAAATTACACAAAATAAAATATTTTATAATATATGAAACAAATTCATTATATAAATTATATATATATTAATAAAAATAATTTAATTAATTGCAAAGCAAAAGAAAACATGTCTAAACAGTTCGACATTCAACTATAATGCATAAGATTTATTTGAGTCAATACGATAGGTAATTCTGCTACTTAAAACTTAGGTAATTCTGCTACTAAAACTCACATTCTATATAATTTCTTCATAATTTATTCTGCTCGCTTCAACCAAAGTTTCAACATTATTGATTTTAAAATTACAAATATGAAAGAAATCAATTTTAAAATCCCAATCATTCATATAATAATCAAGCGCGTGTTTTTAATTCACTCTATTTGAGATTGATAGAAATTCAAAGCTTTCAAAATTAATGTTGCTAAAAGGTTTTGTGTTGATTCATTTTGATAAACAATTTTGTTTTAAATTATTCTTAGTAATACATATTATTTTTTGCAGTAGCTTCTAGTTTGTGCAGTAGATGTTATTTTTTAAATTTTTGTTTTCAATTTACTAATTATTTTAAATATTTTGTTAAAAAGGATTACTAAGATTTTTTTTAAAAATCAATTATAAATGATTCGGCAACACATTTGGATGAGGCAACTTATTTATGCATGGTTTTATTAGAAACATATTAACATATATAAATTGGAATTAACTGTATAAATTAAAGTGTTTTGAAAATAATACACTTCAGAGTTAATTTATCCCTTCTCTATAGTCAATATTATGTGAAAGATAAATGAATGTGAAAATCCGAAAAGGGAATAAAAAATAAATGTAAAAACATCCATTTTTCATTTGTTGTTTTTATAGTATGTTTTATTTTTATTGCTTATACATATATTATATATAAATCTATAAAGATATATACTATAAAAGGTTTTGGAAGATAAATAAATGTTGACCCTTTTAAATGTTTTTCTTAATTTTCTTAAGTTTATTGAAGTATATTGTAAGACGTTTTATTTTATAAATCAATTTAATTCCTGCTGCTCATGGGTTAAATATTATTCAATTGAAGATATTTGATTAACCTTCAAAATATGCAACAAAAACAAGAATTTATTAAATTCTCTTTTGTATTGATATAAATAACAAATTTATCGAATTATTATCAAGATTAAATTTAGTTCAAAAGCTTGCACATAATTATAAATTTTAAACTTATAAAAATTAGTTTTTTTTTTTTGTGGGATTTTGGTTATATAAATTTACTGTAAACTTTCTCCGTAGTATAGTAAGTAGGCAATATCAAAATTTATTTTCTTTTAACTTATTCAAAATAGAAGCTTGTACAAACAGTCTAATAGCCCAGCACAATTTTTGCGAAAACATAATATTTACGATATGTCTACGGTAAGCGTAAATGTGATATGCTATTCGCATTAAGATTAGAAAGTAAACTTCCTGCAATATATTGTTCGCAATAAGTTGTCAAAGTAAATTCTTTGCGGTAAGATTTCATAAGATGTATTCATTGTGATCATAAAAATATCGCATTGGGATCTTATTTTCATTTGTGTCAAATAGATATACCTAAAATATAATGCTTTTCGCTTCAATTTATACAGTGCAAATTAATAATAAATGGCTTAAATAATCCATGCCGTATACATTAAAATTGGTCGACCGAGAGATAATTCGCTCCGTTCATGTTTACTTACTGTACTGTATAATAAAATCCAGTTTTTTTTTAATACTGTTACAGGTTTTAAAGGCCTTCTGAATTATGACAGCTGTCTTATTTATAACCCAAAATTTAATGACGCAATAGGTACGTTTTCGGGGAACACCATAGAATAATGTACATATATACATATAAATAAAGTTAGGTTTACCATATGCACCATATGCCGGGATCTTGATGACGGGTAGTATATTGAATATACTATCAGTATCAGAAGCGAAAATGTAGTATTGGCGTCTTCTTTGTAAATTTTATTGTGTGAACTATCATTATCACGATAAAAAATTGTCATATTTAAGAAATATTAGACAATCTTCGTTTGGATTTGAAGATATTTTTGTGAAAATTTTTTATATTTTCGAATTTTTATTCAACATATTTTCATAATATTATTTTTTTTTTTCATAATAAGGGGTGCTTTTTTTCTATTTATGTTAATAGTTTTACTAAAAGAGTGTATATTGTGTATAGTAGCAAAGAATATCTAAAGAGTTAATAGATAATTTTTTTTTTCAACTTAATTATGTTGTAAATATAAATTAAATAGCTGATTTATTTTATGTTGTCTAAATAAGTTTAATAGTCCAATGTGCAACTAGATGTTGGTCAAAACAAATTTAGAAAAAAAAAAACTATCTATAGCAAAAAAAAATTTCAATTACGGAAAGAAAAGATTGTTTTGTGGTTGCGGTAATAATACGATTATTAATTAAATATAAAAAATTACTAGTATTTTCAATATATAAGTTCGAAAAAAGTATCGATAAAAGTTGATTTTATTATTTAAATTTTTTTTTTTGCTGGAATTTCAGCACTCCTTAAATTTTAGTAATTGTGGCACCTTCTTCCGTTGCAAGGATTCGGGGAACATAGTTTCGCCACTGTATACTAAACACTTCAAAGTTACAGTTATATGTTATAATTTTATTAAGTTATAATTTTAGTTTTCTTTACAGATCATAATTAACTTATAATTTAACAATTACTTTTAATGATAGATAACTCTGTATTACCATTTAAGCATAAAAGTTTATTACTTTTTTAGACAGACATATGTATGTCCTGGACAGTATGTGCTGCGTAACTAATCACAATTACATTAATTTTATAACAATAGCTTTGAATAATGTTTGTTATACTTCTATCAATATTTATTTAATCCTCCTTTAAGAATTAAATTTCCATATACCATATGGAGAAAGACGAAAAATAAGTACAATATAATACAATCTTAATTACAATAAGTGGTTAATATTTATTTTAATTCTTAAAAAAAATCTGATATAATTTACGAGTCTTTTATTTAGATCAGCGCTGTACAACTTTTCGGCACATGTGTGCCAATTTTATCTTTTTGTAGGTTTGGCGGGCCAGTATACTTTAAATTTTAATTAAAAGTCATTTATAATTTTTTTTTAGTATTTTATTAGTTCATAGTTCAAGAAAATAAAGAAAAAAAAATATTAACATAATTATTATTAATGTGAAAACTGCTTATTTATATGGGCCTACAAGAACTTCGATATTTATATCAATTTTAATTGAAGAAATTCTTAAAATTTCTTCTAGTGTTTTGTCGGCCATTGAATTTCTATATTTAGATTTGATATATTTCATGTCAGAAAATGATCGTTCACAAATATATGTACTACCAAATATAGAAATTAATTTTAAGCCCAAATCGCGCAATTTTGGATATTTGTCGTTTGGAAACATTTTGAATAAATTTACCCCAGTCTCCAGCCTTGATTTAAAAAATTCGTCAGCTTGCAATTCACATAATTCCATTTGATATTTAATATTGGTTTCTTCAACGTCGATGGTAGTCGGATTATTAAATAATTTTAGTTCTGGTTTAATTGCATCAAAATCAGAAAATCTGGCATCAAAATCTTTTGTCCAACATGGGTACATGATCTTTCAAGTTTAATTGTTGACCGATTTCTTGTATTTTTAAATTTTAAATATATATGTATTTCATTGTACGTTAAGCATAAATAATTTCACATGAATAAAATTAAACAACGTTTACAATTTTAAATAAACTATAGCACTTGTGGGTATAGTTTCATGGCATACTAGACTGGAAAAAAGTAATACAAAATAGTACAAAATAGTATTGGCTTTGCGTGTGTCCTATAGTTGCGGAATTAAATATAGATCAGTAAAGTTTCATGACAAAAACTAGATTAGAAAGAAAAATAAGACAAATAAATATTACTGATATAATGCTGGTCATATTTAAAATTGACAAAGGTTTAAAAAAAAAAAAATTCCATTATACAGATATTTTTATTTTGTTAATAGGCCACAGAATATGATTATTTTTATTTTGTTAATGGGCCATCGAATATGGTGAGATGGGCCGCCAGTTGGACAGCGCTGATTTAGATAATCATATGATGTTTTAATCAAATTTATATTTAGATATTATTTGATAGTTATTTTAATCAAATTTAAAACTTTAAAAAGTCCATGTTAATTCCTTAAAATATATTTACCGCCGTGTGATCGGCACAATTAAGTCTTATTTTCTAAAAACATAAAAAAAGCATTTGGAACTAACGTATTTATTCATATTAAACTAAGCGTAACTGCGTAACAATTTTATATTATGTGTATTATCAATACCATATGTAATATGGCATTTTATATAAAATAATGACCCTATAATTGTATAATTTCATAAACGAAATCGTTTTGAAATCGTTTAATAATTGATATAATTAATTACTCAATAAAATACTACTTTTGAAAAATTGGCAGATATCAAAATTTCTTTCTTTCAATACAGTTACGGATTATTTACTAAACAAATTCAAAAATATAAAAATTAACATATTTGAGCAAAATCGAACTTATACGAAGTTTGCGTCGCCCATTGACATAAATACATTGTTAAGTATATACATTCCTCCTTATTATCCATTTTAAATAGACTCTTATTGTTTGTTAGTTTTAAAGTATAAATCTAAATGGATTATTCATGAAAAATTAATAATAAAATTTTAAATGTACATATGAATGATTATGCATAAAATATGTATAATCGAATGTTAAATATATTACACTATAGAACATCCCAGCAAGACATGAATTGAAACCAAATTCCTAATTGATAGTAAATTGATTCTGGAATCCATAGAATCGATTATAATATTGATTCCAAATCATTTAATAACCATTTATTTTATAAAGACCATGTACACTTTTTGAAACAATCTCATTGGGCTAGATCCCGACCAATGATAAATGGCTTCTAATAATCAATTAAAAATTGATGTATATTTGAAATAATACGATTCTGAAAATTAAATAATAATTGATAAAACTGTGATTCCTAAAATTAAATATAAATTGATATCAAATAAACCACTTTTTAAATTGTACGATTTTATATTTAAGATCTTTGTTTTTTTATAAATTTATTTTTATAATATGAACTAGGCTTTTCAAGGAAATTATTTGATATTTCAATTTATAAAGTGAATTCTGGTTCATATTATAAAAAAGCAAAGACCATAAATATAAAATCGTACAATTTCAAAATCATAACCTCATATATAATTATCTATAAATAAAAAATATAAAGTTATAAACAGTATTTATATATAGGATAACGTAAAAAATTAACAATTCAGTTTTCTTAGTATAGACATTTTAGACACAGCACTAAAACATCTTTAACAAAAATAAAAACATAAACTTAAAATAGTCTCTTCATGGACATACATAAATTATAAAAAAAATTAATAGAAATTAAATATAAGATCACTTTTTTGCTTGTTTTTGCGACCAGTTATATTTAGTTATTTGCATTTTTCCAGCTCTAAAAGCTTCATTCATTGAATTTTGAAATTAAATTTCGCCGAAGTTTTCGGCTTGAACAGCTTCTAGTTTCAAGAATAAAACACAAATAAGTTAGAGTAGAAAATATTTATATTCATTATGGAAAGTATCACAACTTACCAAAAAAGGACTATTTAATGTGTTATGCGCAAAGTTGTTTTTTATTCTCCATATAGCTAGCTTATTACGCAAACCATTTTCAGATGAATAATAATTTTCTTCTTCTTCCTCACTTTCACTAGTGTGAAAGGCATCATGTATATTAGAATCTTTCAATTCATTTTCTATTGAGTAACCTGCGCTTTCAACTATTAAATTTTGTGAAATTTCATTCTGATGAAGTGGCAAAGTTAAGGCTTCATCACCTGAATCAATAACATCGTCGCTTTCTGCTTCTCTTATTCTCTTAAGTAAGCGACGAAAATATCGTTTGCTTATACCGCAAATTTTTATTCATTATTATTAAACAATTAAATTACTTACTTACATTTAAATATTTATTGAATAGTCTTTAAGTGACACTTCAAATCAAATGCCGACATAAGTGACACAGACACTTCAAATCAAAATTTATTGTATGTATGCCAGAGTAATAATTTATTATGATAAATCTATTCATAAATAGTTTATAACGAATTCAGAATATTGTTTTCTAATTAGTCTCTTAGAAAGAAAAAAAAATTTTTTTAAAGCTAAATCTAAAAATTAATTCATGATTAATTATTAAAAATAAAATAAAAAACTGCACTCAAAGAATTTTATTTTACCGTTATGTACTTGAACTTGTTATTCTCTACATAATAAGTTTCGCAACTGAACATATTTCTTTGCGGCCTTGTTCAATTTAATAAATATACAAATTATGTAGCGGAAACCAGGATATCGTGAAGTCGGCATGCTTGCAAGGGCTTAGCTCGTCGGTGGGGTGGGTATGTACATCACTCCTGTTCCCAACAAAAAAATTCATGCCGAATTCTCAATAATTATATTTGCATGCGACCATCACCAAGATCTGTGCCTGATGTTATGGCAATATACTCATTCTACAATACCAACTAAATCATCATCACCACCAACCTAAATTCTTAGCAACCTCTCATAGTTAAGCTAATCAGATCTAAATATATTTTCATAATATAAAGAAAATACAACCATATTTCGTTATAATATACTCAATATATATAATTTATTTATTTCAATAAAATATTCTACTATTGTTTTTAAATTCAAAATGTTATTACATTAATTTACTACTTTCTTCATAATAAAAAAAAATCTATATAATTCACCAAAGGGTTGGTCTCAATTATTCATTCATAATTTAAATTTATATTATTTAAATTTTTCAAAATTCATTAAGATTATTTTTATATCAATAATTTTTATTGATTTAAAATATATATTTTATTCAAAACAATTTTTCATTTATTTCTTTTTCCAATTCAAATTTAATATAATTTAAATTAAACAAATTTAATTTCCATCACTACCGGTGGTTAGTGACATCTAACGGCGATTAGAAAATTAATTGTATCTATAGACAATATCAATTTTTTTTTTTTTTTTTTTTTATTCTACAATCTACACTATATATTCATAATATACTAGGTAATTTACAATTTATTGTATTTAATCTTTATTTTATTTCAATTTTTTTTTCTAGCTAACTTATATTGCCACTTGTTTAATCAATTATTTCATCACTTTATAAATTTTAATATATTCAAAAAAAAGGACCAATAAATAAAATTTCAGAATAACTCACTTTGATTCCTTATAGACTGTATTAATTTTTAATTTTTCTTACAATTTTTTTTCCACCGAGGATCATGTGCACAGGACCTTCAGCTGTTGCTAGCTTTATCAGCATTTTTCTATATATTCATTAATTTTCTAAAATTTTAAATTTTATTTATTAGTATAATTTTTCTGAATATCTATACAATAAAATAATGAAATTTTAATTATATTTATAAGTGACAATATACTCAACTTTCGAATTAACAATAATATATTTCCTAGCTAAATTAACAATCTTCCTACTTCCTCCGGTGTTCTATCTCCGCTACTTTGTCCTAACACTCTTTTAACCTTCAAGTGTCCTCTATTACTATTTAGAGGTCATCCTGAAGAACTTTTCTCTGATGATGTCTTCTTAATTAAATTTTTCTTCTATGGTCTAGTCTAGATAATTTTAAAAATTATGCTACTGGTAATTTGACCCTATTATCTGGACTATCTATCACAAATAATTTTCCGCTCGAAAATTATTCTTATGTCGCTGCTCTATAATTTTTTTTTTCCTGGTTGACTAATAACTTTTACTTTTTTTAATTAATTTTGTAAATTCAAAATTGCTGTCATTGAAGACGCTTTTTTAATTGGAAATAAAAATACGAATTTAGACAATTGGTCTAAAACAATCAAAATATAGGAATTTCCGGCTTTAGAGTACGGATATGGTCCTAAAAAATCTATATAGAGTCTCTGAAAAATTCTATCAACCACCACTTGTTTTCCCATTACAGGACGTAAAAATAAATTTGTGGGTTTAGTTTCGGAACATATTTGGCAACTTTTTACATATTCTCGCACTTGAGGTGCCATATTGGGCCAGAAATATTTTGCTCGCAATCTGTGCATGGTTTTTTTCACTCCACCATGTGAACATGAAGGTGGTTCATGAGCCGATGCTATTAAGGAATTCGTTAAACCTGAAGGAATCCACAGTTTCCAAACAGGATTAACTTGGATATCATTTAATATGTTCGGTTTTTCGCGTTTATATACGTAACCGTCGATCACCGCTAAATCTGGTAATTTTTGCTGATTTGTTTGAATCGTATGTTTTAAGTCTTCATACTCTACAGACGTGAAAAGAGGTGAATTTAAATCTGCTTCCTCAACATTACTCAATTCTAGCTCATCCATATATGGTCGCGAAAGTGTGTCCGGTACAATATTTTGCGCGCCTTTTCGGTGAGTTATTTCAAAATCGAATGCTTGTAAGGCTAAACTCCACCTTGCCAATAGTCCACTTAATTCTTTATAATTCATCAACAATTGTAGACTAGAATGATCTGTGATCACTGTGAACGGTAATCCTTCAATATACTCTCTAAATTTTTTTACACTAGCTACAACTACCAAACATTCTAATTCCGTTACCGTGTAATTTCTTTGTGCAGAATTTAATTTTTGCGAAAAATATGCAATCGGTTTTTCGTTACCGTTCTCATCATTTTGGAATAATACACTACCAATACCTGTAGAACTAGCATCACATTGTATAAAGAATTTTTTTGAAAAATCAGGATTTGTTAGTATCGGTGCAGTAATTAATGCTTTTTTTAATTCAATAAAAGATTTTTCAGCTGCGTCTGACCAATTGAATTTATTTTTATTGGATAAATTTTTCAAACAGTCCGTAATTGGAGCTGGTTTTATTGAAAATGTTGGTATGAACCGCCTATACCAACCTACCATTCCTAAAAATCTACGAATTTGTTTGGCTGATTTTGGTATAGGAAAATTTTGAATGGCAGATACTTTATCACCATCAGTTTTAATTGTACCACCGCCTACTATGTACCCTAAATACTTTAATTCAGTAAAACAAAATTTAGATTTTTCAATATTTATAGTTAAACCAGCTAATTTCAGGTGATACGCTACTTCCTCTAATAATTTTATGTGTGAATTAAAATCAGACGAAAGAATTAACAGATCGTCTAGATAAACGAATACTTGATCTCTAATCCGAGCTGGAATCACTTTATCCATTAGACGTGACATTCTTTGTGCCGCATTACACAGCCCAAATGGCATTACCGTAAACTGGTATAAAGGTCTACCAGGAACTGTAAAAGCAGTATATTCTCTAGATTGTGGCTCTAATGGTATTTGCCAAAATGCATCCTTTAAGTCAATACTGGACACATATTCAGTTTCTTGTAATCTACTAAGTAAACCGTTTATATGTGGCAGTGGATATGCATCTTTTTTGGTAATTAAATTAATTTTACGCGAATCTAAACAGAGTCGATTTTTACCCGGTTTTCTAACCAGAACTACAGGTGAACTATATGCACTATTGCTTTCCTCAATCACTCCTAATTTCAGCATTCTATCTAATTCCTGATACATTTCATTTTGAATGGGGGGTGATACATTATAATATTTGCTTTTAATAGGAATGTAATTTGTTAATTCTATTACATGTTTTTCTAAATTGGTTTTACCTAAACCTACAACAGTAGAAGACAAAAAATTTTCTTTTACAGCCGTAAGCTGTTGCTGTTGGTCTTCGGTAAGAAAATGTTGCTTTAACAGAGATGGTGGTGGAAATGAAGACAATTCTAATTCCTCCATTAACGCTGGTGCTAAATTAAATTTTCTCCAAAAATCAATACCTAAATATAGTTTTTGTGACAGTGTCGGTACTACATAAAAATTTACTTTATGAGTAACATTTTTGTATGTTACTGGTATATAAACACGTCCTATAATTTTCTGACTTTGACCATCTGCAGTTTTTATTACAGATTGGCTTTTATACTTTGATCTACAACTTGGTATTAAATTTAATTTGAGCCGATCTACCAGTTCTAACGCACCTTCACCTAATACACTAACGCTAGCACCACTATCTAACAAACCTTTTATTTTATATTTATTTATTTCTATGGTGGCATATAATCTTAAATCATATTCACCATCTAATTTGGTAACTTCAATTTTTTTTAATTCATTTTTCCTCATTTTATCTCTTTTCCGACATTTTAAAATTTTATTTGAAATGGGTTTTACATTTTCTATACTTTGTGAACGATTATCAAATATTCTTTTCCTAGTTTTATCATATTCTAATTGTTTTTGTGCAATACTTTCATTTAAATTCATTTTTGTATTGTTATCTATACTAATTTTAGGATTTGATTTTAATATTCTTAACTTATTATTATTTTCATTTAAATTCATTTTTATTTTACTATTAACTAATTCTAAATTTTCTTTTAGGTTACTATCTTCTTGATTCAATTTATGTAAATATGGATTATTTAACAACTTTACTGCCGTTTTGGAATTGGGCCCGAGGATTGACGCTGTTGGAATCGAGATTCCTCGGATTTGTTCTCGTTCCGAACAGAGTTTCCCGCATTGCAATTTTTACACGTAATCGGTATTACGTCCTTTGCACCACATTTATAACAAAACAATTTTCTGGGTTGTTGACATTGGTAATAACCGTGACCAATCTGTGAACAATTCCAGCAGGTATATTTACTTTTATCTACCTGAACTCTATTATTATTATTATTAAATTTTTTTAATTCATTAATTTCATACTCAACATCCTCTTTATCAACTTGATCAAAAAAATCAAGTTCATTAATATTTTTATTATGATAATTATTTTTATACCGATCTCCTCGCGATCTATTTATTAACACCCGTTCGGTTTCTTTACAGAAATCACGAAAGTGTTCTAAATTATAAAAAGTTACTGGCAATGTAGCTTCAAATAATTTCTCATTTAAATTTCTTTTCAGAGTTTTAATTAATTCTAAATCATTTGGTCGATTTTTCATTTGATATAAATGTGTCGTTATTACAGAAAAATAATCATCAAATGGTTCAGAATTACCTTGTTTTCTATCACCTATAGCTTGATATTTCAAAATCAGACGAAAGTCTATTATATTGCTTTCTTAAAGCATATTTAATTTCTTCCCAACCAGCATTTTGGTTATTTTGCAAAAATGACCAATACCAATTAGCAACTTTACCTGTAATTAATAGGTGAAAATGTGAACAGAGATGGTTCGCAGAGATATTTTGCCTACGCATTAATGTTTCTATACGAAATATAAATTGTTCAACAGAAAAATTCTTATCTGTACTATCAAATTTTATATTCCATCTAAAAATTGGACTATTTTGATCTGTATGATTTCCAATTCCAACCTCCCTAACTTGACTATTTAAATTTAATTCTGGTGTACCACCATGATAATTATTACTAGGTAGTTGATTAATATTTATTTGCTCAGATTGAGAATTTAAATTTTCTGATCTATTAACAATTCTAGAATTAAAATTAAAATTTCTTTCATGGTTTTCACCAACTAAATTTGAATTTAATAAATTATTATTTTTTTGTTGACTCTGTATATTTAAATTTTGTACTAAAACATCTGACATTGTGTTAGTCAATTGAGTCAATTAATCCGCGAGTATACCCATTGTCAAATTTAAATTAGATTCTACTCTAGCACTCTCTTTTAGTAATTCAGCTTTAGTATTTTTTATACAAGCTGAAGTTACTTCATACATTTCCTCGCATAATGATTGAATTGCAGCCATAGTCTTAGCTTCACTAATTTTAATCATATTTTCAACATCTTTTAAAGTAAACACTTCATTATTAGATGCTACACTATTACTATTTATATTTTCTTCTTCTATAATAATCATTTCATTTTCTACTAAATTACTTTGAATTTCATTATTTCTTCCGGTTTGAATTACCGGTATATTAATACTATTTAATTTTTCTAACACCGTCTCAGTACTAACAATCCGTTGGACTGGATTACTCAAAATAATTTCACTTTGATTTGTATTACTATTTTGTACATTTTGATCATTTGTTGTACCAGAACGAAGTGAATAGGTCTGCGATTGACTTTCCGGTTTATGATTTGCCTTAGCATCAAAATTTAGATTTTTTTTCGCTTTATTTGCTAATTGTGCAACCGGAGTGTGCTTAAGCCCTCTACCACCTGAATGCATTTTGCTTTCGTTACTTTTAAACGATTTCAAAATTCTAACTTTTTATTAAATTATTTTTCAATATCTAAATTTTTCTATAAATTTCTAAATTTTTATCTTCCAGCTTTCTTTTCAGCTCCTATATCATAACTTTTTTTTTTTTTAACTAGCTATAATATTAATAATTTTATATTTTCAGCTTTGATATCAGCTTTGAATTTGAACTAATCATCAAATTTCAGCTTTAAATCTATTAACTATTTTACACTTAGCTATTACTATTAATTTTATATTTTCAGCTTTGAATTTTTAACTAATTATCAAATTTTTAGCTTTAGTAATATAATTTTTAATTTTCAGCTTTATTTCAGCTAGATTAATTTTTTGATTTCTACTAGTGTAATATAATTCAACTCTATCTCAACTAATTTACTATATATTTCAAAATGTATATTTCAATATTATGGTGGTGATGATACATCAGTGGGTAATTGTATATTTTATTTATATGTATTTTTTTTTATTTAATTATTGATTATTTTATTTTAGTGAGGTGAATACGAGCTTTGAAAACACCAATCATTCTCAGTTATAAATAGAGGCACGCAAATTGCTGGTTCTAGACCTACAATTAGGACCACTCTAATTTAATAAAAACAGATTCAATGTTATCTATTTAATAATAATATAATAAATCACGCTAAAGTGCTGTCGCAAGGACTACAAATTGGAATTTTATTATTTTTTTTTTTTATTTAATTTTTTTTTTTTTTTTTTTTTAGTATCGGTGTATTAAAATTTTAATGTTTCTTAGCAACGAATTATGCTGATGATAAACCGACATAATTGGACATAAGTTAACATAAAATTTGTTTCACGACGACTAGATGCTCTTGATGTTACAGTAAACCTAACCAATACAAGTTCTTTATGATGATAGCATACAAATATAATCCTCAGGGATTATTCATTCTATTTTTTTTTTTTTTATTTAGTCCTTATGTTTGGGCGCCATTTTGTTATTCTCTACATAATAAGTTTCGCAACTGAACATATTTCTTTGCGGCCTTGTTCAATTTAATAAATATACAAATTATGTAGCGGAAACCAGGATATCGTGAAGTCGGCATGCTTGCAAGGGCTTAGCTCGTCGGTGGGGTGGGTATGTACATCACTCCTGTTCCCAACAAAAAAATTCATGCCGAATTCTCAATAATTATATTTGCATGCGACCATCACCAAGATCTGTGCCTGATGTTATGGCAATATACTCATTCTACAATACCAACTAAATCATCATCACCACCAACCTAAATTCTTAGCAACCTCTCATAGTTAAGCTAATCAGATCTAAATATATTTTCATAATATAAAGAAAATACAACCATATTTCGTTATAATATACTCAATATATATAATTTATTTATTTCAATAAAATATTCTACTATTGTTTTTATATTCAAAATGTTATTACATTAATTTACTACTTTCTTCATAATAAAAAAAAATCTATATAATTCACCAAAGGGTTGGTCTCAATTATTCATTCATAATTTAAATTTATATTATTTAAATTTTTCAAAATTCATTATTTTTCATTTATTTCTTTTTCCAATTCAAATTTAATATAATTTATATTAAACAAATTTAATTTCCATCACTACCGGTGGTTAGTGACATCTAACGGCGATTAGAAAATTAATTGTATCTATAGACAATATCAATTTTATATTTTTTTTTTATTCTACAATCTACACTATATATTCATAATATACTAGGTAATTTACAATTTATTGTATTTAATCTTTATTTTATTTCAATTTTTTTTTCTAGCTAACTTATATTGCCACTTGTTTAATCAATTATTTCATCACTTTATAAATTTTAATATATTCAAAAAAAAGGACCAATAAATAAAATTTCAGAATAACTCACTTTGATTCCTTATAGACTGTATTAATTTTTAATTTTTCTTACAATTTTTTTTCCACCGAGGATCATGTGCACAGGACCTTCAGCTGTTGCTAGCTTTATCAGCATTTTTCTATATATTCATTAATTTTCTAAAATTTTAAATTTTATTTATTAGTATAATTTTTCTGAATATCTATAATGAAATTTTAATTATATTTATAAGTGACAATATACTCAACTTTCGAATTAACAATAATATATTTCCTAGCTAAATTAACAATCTTCCTACTTCCTCCGGTGTTCTATCTCCGCTACTTTGTCCTAACACTCTTTTAACCTTCAAGTGTCCTCTATTACTATTTAGAGGTCATCCTGAAGAACTTTTCTCTGATGATGTCTTCTTAATTAAATTTTTCTTCTATGGTCTAGTCTAGATAATTTTAAAAATTATGCTACTGGTAATTTGACCCTATTATCTGGACTATCTATCACAAATAATTTTCCGCTCGAAAATTATTCTTATGTCGCTGCTCTATAATTTTTTTTTTCCTGGTTGACTAATAACTTTTACTTTTTTTAATTAATCGTAGTAACGATAGTTTACTATTTTTCGTTACAATTTTTTTTTTATTAATTTAAAAGTTTAACTAAGTTAGTGTGAATTTTTATTTAAATTTAATTTTTGTGCATGATACAAAATTTTTCTGATCACGTCTTATCAAATCAATTATTACTCGCCAACTCTCTACTCCATCCGATCTTAATTAATTTCTACCTATCTTTTTTTCTATATCTTTCTCCCCTCATAATCATTCGATCCCTTATTTATATAAATCCTTTCAAATCATTAAATATAATTTACTATCTTTCTCACTTTTTTTTCCTAAATTGCTGTCCTAGGGCTCCACTTATTTCGATAGTTTTCCTAACACTTTTCCTATTCTTACTTTATCGGAACTCGGATGTTGCAATGGAATTCAATAATTTACATCCAATAAATATTGTAACCACGACCAGTCTGACTATTGTCAAATTCAAATTCGAAAATTCAAATCGAATGTCAATCGCGACGCGAATTTGATTGTTTATAATAAAAAGTAAAAAAAAAAAAAAAAAAGTAATGGTGGTTCGTGTTTTTTTTTTTTTTTTTTCATATAATAAATAATATTTATCAAATCTATAGTGTAAAATAGTTACATTATAATTTGATAAATATACTAAATTGCCGGTCGTAACAAACTTTTACTCGTCATTGTAATCATAATAATACGGGTGGAATCTGTTTAATTCAAATTCGCAAAGGACCGAAATAATATTTGAATTATAGAGAAATTTGAGTAATTGAAAAAGAAAATTTGATGACAAATCAAAGTAGTTTATAAAAGGTAATAATAATACCATATTTGTAAGGTTAAAATTAAACTTATTTTACAACATTTACTATTTTATTAATTTAATATAAATGTTATTAAAACTAACTGCTCAAAGGAGAATTTTATAATTTACTAATATAATCTTGCATTGTATTCAATGAAGTAAAAAAGTGTTCTGGAAAATTTAAATTAGCATGAAAAAAGAACGCAACTTGGCCAAATGTTCATTCGCTACATTCGGTAAGGTTTTTACATTTTTAAAGCACCAAGCAAAGAGCTAAAAAAAATCCAGCTTCGTCGCCTTTAAAAATATGTTTTTCATCATATTTCTAAATTACTGGTTTCAAAACCGTCTCAACTCAACCGAATCTGCAGATATTTCTTTGCTTGCTTCTGCAGCAACTACCGTAAGGCATTTCCATTTTAACCCCGTTTTCTTTTAAATCCAGCCAACCACTCTGCGCTGGCATTAAATTGTTGAACATTCATAAATTCGATAAAACGCTTTGCTTTTGATAGGATGAGAGCACCACTTATTGACTGGTATATTCCGTTGTCTTGCCTGTGTGATGAAGGTTTTCTCAAGCGTGTCATCCTTTTCAGTGCACCATTGCTTTGAATTTCTTTCAAAATTTTCTCCTTTATTATTGAAATAATCGACTGGCAACCTTTTTATTTCTCAATCCTTTGTCGAACTGTTCTATTAATTCTAATTTTTGTTTTAAGGTCAGAGTTTTATATTTTCCTCGATTCATGTAGAGGTTATAGGCTCGTAATTAAAAACATTTTAAAGTGTCATTTAAGTATGAATTAAATGTAACGATTCCTTTGATTTTTTTATATAAATACTTTGTATTAACGAATGTTCGAATTATCAAGAATTTCGAATTAAAATAATAATTTATATACGTACAACTTTATCGGGGCGTTTTTATAATTTAAATATATTCTCTTAAACGTAATAAAATATATGGAGAAATGTCACCAAATGGATGCTGTGTACACAGACATCAGCGAAGCGTTTGATAGAGTGGATCGTGGCTACATAAAAATGGATATAGTCGGTGCTATACTAGGCTGCCTCACATCTTTTCTTAGTAATATGACTCTGTATATAAACCAGTAATTTGGGTGCTTGCTCATTAATATTTTCATACATAAGTGATTTGTCTGAATATCTAAACAACATTCCTCACCTTTTTTATGTCTACGATTTAAATATGTATTGTATAATTTCGAATTCTTTAGATTTACTTCTTTTTCCAATATAAACTCTAGGCGTTGGAAACTAAACTTAATAAGTGCCATTCGATTAGCTTATCTTATTACTTCACAATTATCATCTTAATGGAACGTTATTTTATCATGTTACTCAAATTACAGATTTAGGAATCATTTTAAATTAAGTTTTGAGAATTATTATGATATAATCATTGTTAAAGCTAAAATATTGATAGGCTTTGTATGGGTCACTAACCCCATTGTGTAATGTAAAAAAACTAGCCATGAAAGTAAAATTTAATTGTTACTATTTAAGTAATATACTTTAAATTAGTAATATACCTTGTTTAGCAAATAAATAAATATACTATCTGGTATATTCTAAAATAAATAAATATGGATATGTGTAAATTTATTTCTTTGTATTTAGAATACCTATTATATTTTTTAACTTTTTATATGAATAAGATATGATATTATATCTTGTTTGGTTAAATAAATAAATATACCGTTACCGTACCAATTGCGATATTTTTAACCGTTTAAGTTTGAATTTCTTTACAATTGCTGAAAGATATTGTAAGAGTAAGAGTACATAATATTTTACTTTTACTTTAAATAAAATATCAAGAAAAAATTCTGTATTACTTACTGACATGTTAACTAACATATAATATTCGTTTTAAGCATTAAAATATATAAAAAAAACATTAAAAAATATAATAAAACGAATTATTTTTAAAAGAAACTATTGCATTTGACTTAAAACAAAAAATATTTTTTCCATGACGAGTAAATTCATTAAGTATATGTCGACGCTAATTCAATAAAGGGCACAAGCGACAATACCTAAATTGTGCAGGAGAGCCAAAATACAGTTTAAGAGAATACCGCAATAAAGAGAAACAGTTTTAATATTTTCTTGAATATCAACGGCAGTCAAAAATTTATATAAATTGCTGCATATTTTATTTGCTCCTTTTTTGCCATTATTTTCACCCCACAAATAACAAGTACCAGTTTTTTTGCATCTTAAATTGTATGACGCAAATTTTCGGAAATAACCTAGCTGCATGGGACTATTCAAAACCTTCTGCAAATCGAAACTAGCAACAAGTAATGATGAATCAATCGTAGCATTTTTCTGATCTTTTAGAAATTCTGTTCTGTTTTATAAAAGATAAAATTTATTTCCAAATGCCATTTATATTCTTGTTGAATATTTCAAAACAAACCCATCTGTAAGAAATCTATTTGTCCATTTTGAATAAAATATCTATCAACTTATTTTATGTGTTTATCACAGACAATGTTTTCTAAGAAGAATAACGACAAAAAATTAGTGATGTTTAACTGATATTGAAAACAGATTTAAAATTTAAATCATTGAACTAGTCATAAAACGGCAATGTTTTTTTTAAATTAAAATTAATTTATCTATAATATATTTTTTAATATTTTTTATATGCGGATTAACCTGTATTACTTCTTGAAATACTTGTAAGTTAAGTTTTAAAAGATAAAACAAAAATCAGTTGTAGAATTTAATTTTCCGAAGTTAGACGAATTAGTGTAATTTTTATAGTAGATTAAAGTTCCAGTATCGTTTATAAAAGAAATAGAATCATCCGTTTTCATAACATTATTACTACAACATTCACACTTAGTTTTTAATAAACATTTTTTTACAATTTATCCTCCAAAATAACGAAGGGAATGATCTCGATAGTATATTCAATTTCTTTTAAATTTTCTGTTTGAAAAGTATTTATTATTTCGTCATTTGAATCTTTGTTTTCAATTTTTTTATTATTGATATCAACAATGTCATTTACAAAATTCTGATTTTCACTTTCTTCCAAAATTATAAAATGTTCATTATTTTCAATACAATTTGAAGATTCAGTGGCAAATGATAATTTTTTTTTGAAAACTATGCGTCCCATAAAATGGGTGAAACCATACGCCGAAGGATTTGTATTATTGCCACCTTTATTACGAATAAGTGAAAATAAATTTTCAACTGGATCCTAATTCAATTATTGGTTAAAATAAATTCTTTTTCAGGATATTCATGAAAAATATCTTTGGTCATCAACGATTTTTACAGTTTCTATAAGCCCCGAAAATCAAATTTTTGTATTAATATCTTCAAAATTAACTGACCCTAAGAAGGGAATTATATTATTTAAATATTTTTGGACAGAGCCACTTCGTCGCAATCCGCTTTTTAATATATTTCTATTATAAGGCTTTCTACTATTTAAACAATCAAATAAACTATTTATTTTTGAAAAAAAAAATTGCCCTTGACATGGATTTTAATTTTGTGGAACTGGTAAAATGATTTAAATCAGATAAAGTTTTAATTGCAGAACTGCAAGTATGGCTTATAACTTGAGTAGCAAAACTGAATTTCATTTTTTGCCAGTATTTGAATACACATGTTGCAAAGTTATTTTGGGACACATTTTAGTACAATTTTGCTTTTCAAAGTTATAGAGTTCCTTCACGCAATCCCAACTCAACTTACTCTTCCATTTTCACAATCGATATTCTTTTTCAAAATAGTATTTCGTATGGACTTTATAAAATGCGATACGTCATAAAGCAAATAATTTTTTTTATTATTTTCGGATAAACAGTTTTGTTTTTCACCATTTCGCAAAGTTTCATATGCGCTCCTATTGTTGGAACCTTGGTCACAAACAATAGCTCTTATATTGAAACCAATATCTGTACAGAATTCAATATTTTTGCGGATTAATTCCGACAGTTTAATCAGACCTGAATTAACATCTTCGTAGGCCCTAGGCACTTTTAACTTGGGAGACCCTCTCGCATAATTTTTTGTCAGTATCCCTAATGAAGTCAGCTATGGCTAATTTTTAAAATGCGTTAATAATTCCATAGTGCTTTATTTTAACAACATTTTATTTTATGAATGTTATTTTAAGAACTTTACTTTTTTTTGGTTGTGTTATAACACAACCGAGCGTTTTTCTACTACGCCCGAAATTACATGAACAAATGCGTATTTCGTATGTATATATGTATAATGGTAGAGATAGTCTCAACATACGCAACGACAACGCGCTACAGTGCAACATTCACAACGGCGTAACAGATAATCTCAAAGTTAAGTTATTGCGTAAATGACATAACACAGCTGATTTTTAATCAGCTGTTTTATATTATTGAAAAAATTTAATAATTATTTTTGGCAGTTGTTGAATTGAAAAGTGAAAAATTTAAATTAAAACTTATTATTAAAATTTATTATTAAATAATTACTTATTATTAAAATTTGTGGCACCATCAATTTTTGAAATTATTTCATAATGAAATTAGTTGTCAAATTCCTGCGTTGGCAACTTTACGCGCGTTGAAAGTTCAATTTTTCGAACTTCTGCGTTTGCGTTGTGAATGTTTGCGTTTAGATTAACTAGTCCCATACATTTTATATAGGTTGAATATTTTTCTGACAGTGCGCTGTAGCGCGATGTCGTTGCGTATGTTGAGACTATCTCTGGGGTAACGTTGATGAGTACTAATTATTATACTTTAAATGTTTTTTTTCTAAGTTTAAATCCCACGTATTAAAAAAACAATCCTCCTGCTATGATTGCTAAAATATTCAACCCGCCTGCTATGATTGCTATGGTTAATTATCAATAGCAATAATGTAACTTCTTTTTTTTACATAGTCGAGTGAATTTAAATTTGCGTGGTTTATGGTTGCAATTGTTTTTTATAGTACTTTTTTTTACAATTAGTTTTCAGAAAAATTTAAGAATTATTATATAGTGTTTCTTGTTTGTTAAAGTTATCTAGTTATAAACGATAATATTTCTGTAAACTGTAAATATTAATTATACAGTATAAATACATATTTTCGTAGGCCATTTAATATTCGTTGTATTGGAAATAACATAACTGATTACGAATTTCCAATTACTAAACAAACCTCTAATAATAAAAACAATAACTTGGTTTCCCAAAATATTTTTTTTTGTATAGCCAAAGTCTAAAAAACCTATAATCTCATCTTAAACAACATCATAATATAGTTCACATCTGATAGACATTTCATCAAAAGCAGAATTGCTACTCTTACTTAAAGCATTATCCCAAGTGTATATATTTTTTTTTGCAAATTGTTCATTAAAACCTGGGCAAACATTTTTGATGGGTATCTATCGATAAATTGAACTTAAAAATGGCAGATTTATATGCAGTTGGTTTCTTAAATACTTATATGCCGATGCCGACGGAGATTTAAAGTGAATATTTTGTGCTAAAACTCTCGCATTATCATTCCACTCTTACTTAACCATGTGATAATATTATTTTAGCTAGAATTTTTCCATTTGTACTTACAACAGGTAAATCATCTATAACTTCTCACAGTCATTTTTTGCAATTATACTTTAGTAATTTATTTTTAGTTTTATGTGACTTCATTAATATTTTGTCATTTTTATTACTAAGAGTTGCTTTAATTTTTTTATATTTATTTAATAATTTTACATATTGAGTACGATAGAATATCATATTTTTATTATATTTTAAACAAGAACAAGAATCACTTTTTGTATTAATTAATGTGTCCGGTTGAGAAACCGAAATTCCAGGATTAAGTTTTTGAAATTCTTCAACAGTTAAGTCAATATTTGAACCTGTATTACCTAATTTACAATAAGATTTTCCTGAAAATATAACTGCAATGTGATTGGTATCATCGATGCTTCTATTTTCTAAAGAAGGTGTTAACGATATATGAATTAAATCTTGATCCAAATTCAAATTTATTTTGGCGGTTAGTTCATATTTTTTTATTAAAAATTGAAAAAAAAAAAAAAAAATTAAAGAAAAATAAATTCAAAAATGTATAAAATATAATAAATTAAACATCTTAGCTCTCTGAAATTAAATCTGCTGCATCCGTTTCTGCCAATTCGTCTGCCTTATTTCCAATTGTACCTAAAATTTCTTGAACTCTTCAACATACCTTTGCGGAATTTAATTCTTTTTGTGTTGCTATATACTTTCTATGTATTCTTTTGTGAAGGGGAATGCGAGAGACTACTGCGACCTTAAAGATCTATTGTGCGTTTAAAGCCATCCCTCTTACCACTTAATAGATTTAAAGAAACCTATTATGTTTGAGTGGGTAACATTGCCCAGTTCTTCAGAGGTAAGGAAACCTTTGCTAAGATATGTAGTCTGCTCCTTGCGAGCGCCTCGCAGTGGTAGAGGATGTGTTCTGTCGTGTCTATGTCATTTAGGCAGAGGCGACAGATGTCTGTTTCGGGCAGGACCATTTTACTGAGGTGGTAGTGCGATGGAACTCTTGGTAAACTTTCAATGAAACTACGATATGCTGCTTTTAATTCTTCAGAAGTAGCATTTACTGCGGTAGCTGCTCCTCTATTATCTTTGTCTATTGTATTTAAAAATGACGATTTGTCAAGAGCATACGATATATAGAATTTTCAGGTCAAATTAACGATTTTACAATTTTAAAAACCGATATTAAATTTCAAGTTAATACAGTAATCATTATTAATAAATTATATATGTATGTATGTAATTATTATTAATAATTGGGTGTTAATTTGCAGAATCGTTTTTTAAAATTGTAAAATCGTTAATCGTTAATCTAAAGCTCATTGACATGCAATACCTCGAAAAACGTCGTGAGATAGCTGACATTTTGTTTGTGCAACAGGTCCTTTCGGGAATAATCGAGTGCCCTGCATTTTTAGATAAGATCTATATAAACATAAATGCGCACTCTCTAAGATCTATCCCGCTTTTCCGTGTCAATAACCATCGTACAGACTACGGAAATAACGAACCGTACACAAGAATGCTACGTAAAGTTAATGTCGTTGCAAACCACTTAGACTTTAATTGTAGCAAAGTCATTTTGAAAAAATTACTGTACAATAATATATAAATGCCAGCCTTTATGTGTGTTGTTTTGTTCGTTGCTATTTAGGTTCGTATTTCTAATTGTATGTATGCTGTGTATGTATGTATGCCTTAATTTTATTTTTATTTATTTGTTTTTCGTGACGATTGTCTTTTAATTTAATTAACTTTTAACTTTTAATTTAATTTTTTAATTTAATTAAGATAACTTTTAATTTATTTTTTTTTTAATTTTTTTAAAGAATTTTAATATTTTTCATAAATTTTTCAATATTTCAATAATTTTTGATGACGGATGACCTTGAATTCGCAGGCGACAGCGGAGGGAAGTATGTAGCGTTCTTTTCAGAATACTGAAGCCTGATGCTAGGTGGTAACCTGTTAATTCAAGTCTTGACTTGTAATATTATTTTGGTTTTTTTTTATTTTTTATTTTATTTTTATATTTTTCATATTTTTTTACGTTGTGAATTGAGTTGGATTAGATACTCTATTATCAAATTTATTGAATTGTAAAATAGTTTTTACAATTGTAAAATCGTTAATTTGAATTGTAACTTGAGATGAAAATGATATAACTCGACTTGAAATATTTAGGGTTTTAAGTAACAACTGCATAATAACTTGTATTTTTAACCCTTCAAAATTAATAAAATATTATCTACTTTTTTCGTGGACACGATGAAAGCTCAGTATCGATTAATCGTGGTAATTATATCGAGCTTTTAGAATATATTGCTAGGTATGATGAGACTCTTTTCGCCCATTTACGTTCCAATTCTATATTTACCTCTTCTAATATTTAAAATGATGTAATTGATTCACTTCGTCAAGTTATTTTAAAAGAACTAAAAATTGAAATAGAAGCTTCCGATTATGTTTCAATTATTTTAGATAAAACCACTGATGTGTCATCACGTTCACAAATGTCTAATGTTATCAGGTTGATAGATAAAAATGGAAATATACAGGAACGATTTCTATTTTTTACTGACGTTAGCCAAGATAGAACTGCAAAAGCAATTTCGGAGCATGTGCATTTATATATGTAAATAGTATATAGTACATCATATATAATTTTTTGCGATACAATAAAATTAAAAATAATTTGGATTTGGTGATAATTTGAAGTGTTAAAGGTTTATCTTTTTTAGACCACCACAATCAAAAACAAATTTTTACGTGTATAGGTTTTTTATTAAACATACAATATTTTGGTAATGAATTTAGATACGCCGGTATAGCAAACCATCATATATTTTTTTGTTTTGAATTTATTAAACTGAACACCCGGTACAAAATCATTAGCTTCGCCACTGATTCCGGTTGATTTAAATAAATGATGCAATTTGTTGTTGTTTGCTGCTGTTGTTGCTGAGTCTTTTACTAGTCCCAGACATTTCCTTACTTCCGCTACAAAAAAAAAAACAAGCGGCTCTTTTGCACTTAGGTTGCGGTATGATTTACCTCGCAAAACTAGCATCAGCACGGGGTGGGTTGTTTGTACAAAAGATTATGCACAGGCACACGTAAGGACAGAATAACAACAAACATTCATACCGCGATGTAATACGACAAGTGAACTGGGAGACGAGATACTATACTCATTCACTTAGGACGTCGTAACAAAACAAAAAAAAATAAACTAATAAAATAATACTGAAACAAAATTAACATTATAGCAATCCTCGCGAAAGGTGTTTAATCGCGATGGTCAGATTCCCGCCCTACCTTGCCTTTAAACATTGACCAAAAATCTAAAGCTTTTAAAGGCCCTAAAACAAACAATTAAATAATGCACGCGAACAGCTACATATTTCCACACAATATTGTAACAGCGTGAGGGGACTTGCACATAGATTTCAAGCATTTTGCCCGGTAACCCGCAGGGGTGGTCCTTGTCACCTCACCATTACATAAAAACACTATGTGCTTTACAGGTAATAAAATTTGGACCTCAATTTGAAATTCGCTCAAAATAGTTTTACATATAAATCAAATACAATTCTTTTCATAAAATCAATTTACGCGGATTACATTTTCTAAATTCTCTACTAAATATTATATATTTCTTTAACTTTTTCAGCCGTACGTTCTATTGAAGAAATAAGATGGTGTTCTTCATAGGCCAATACCCTCCCCTATGTGCTTACAAATTGTAAAGTAACAACCATGATCATCCCTCTCTATATGGAGAGCCTTAAATATTTAGGATGATCCCTTTCTAAAATGAAAATCTAACTTTGCTTTACATTATACCTAATACGATATATTTTTATTCCCCGATGTCGCCGTTCATCACCTTATAAAAATCTTAACCTTCCATGCTCATTTTTAATTTCAAATAAAAAAATTTAATTTTGATTTTATATTCATAATAAATTTTAATATATTTTATTTCATTTTTGTATTTTAATTTATTTATTTTTTAATATCAATATTTAATCAAATTTCATAAATGTAATTCATATAAAAAAAAATATTTCAAATCTATAATAATTTCTACAATCCAAAATATTTATGTATGAATTATTCTAAAGATATTGTATTTTATTAAATAATCAAATTTCTTAATTTATATTTATATCGAACAATTTTGTACTAAGGGTCGTCTATTATTTTACATTTCATTTACTAAATTCGAAACAAAAGATCAGCTGGAAGCTTTATATACTAGTAGTATATAACTAATTATTATTTTTTTTATTTAGTGAAATTCGATATTTTGATTTCTTATTGTTCTAACAGCTGATTTTATAAATGAATAAGAATGTCAAATTGACCGAAAATTATCATTAACTAATACAATCATTATGATAAAGACTTTAATTTGTATAAAGAAATATTAAATCAGCTTTATCATACAATTTGGAAGTATAATTATAATATTAAGCTTTATTTAATAATGTAACTCACAGATCTACGTTTACCGAAAATTATGTTAAATATAATTATTTTTGTACGAGATTTAACTTTTAGATTTTATGATACATAAAATTTAAATACATATGTTTTGTGTCATATTTGATACAAAATTATTTAATATTTTTTGTTAATTTTATTTAATTCATAATTTGTTGTTTTATTTATTTAATAGAGAACTTTTATTTTTAATTATATATATATATATTAAATATGGTTTTTTCACTCACCAATTTTATTATTTTATTTATTTTTATCTGCCTGTAGACCTTGTGCACAATGCCTCCAGTGTATATAATTATTGTTACTTTTTATGATATTTTAGCTAAAAGAATATAATTAAATTTAAAAGTTCTCAGATATAACTTATGTTATATCTTTAAAATTATTAAGTAGATTTAATTTATCGTGTCTGTTTAACTATTTCTTGATTTTAAATTGTCGCTCTTTACTCCTGGATTGGTTACAAACATCAATATATAATTTGATGTAATGAAATGATTGTTTTCCTTTTTTTTTTTTTTTTTTAAATATGATGTCCCACCACTTCGATTAATTTATTTATGTTGAGATAAATAATTGGTAAGATGATGAAATTCTTTTGTATAAAAACCAATACTTTCTTGATTTTTATGAAGTATTGAGGTTGGAAATTGAATCATCCAATTTCTAATGTTAAAATTAGATCTTCAAATTTAGATGTCCTCGATCATGTGCGGCTTTATTTATTTTATTTTATCTTAATGATGATTTCTATGATTTTAGTGGATATAAAATCCACTAATTGATTATATAATCAATTAAAACATGTGCAATATGCTATATGAAAGGTTTAGGTTAATTATAATCTTTAATTATATATCTTTCATAATATTTTACCTATTTATTACTAGCCGTAAGTATTTATTATTAACATCAGTTCACGCTATTTTAATTATTTATTCAATTTAATATTTATTTAATTTTATAAATGTATTATGAATAATAATATATTTGCTGAATAATTAAAATGCTGCAATTTTGATCGAGGACTTTATACAAAATGAGAGATAAAATCTCAATATCCGTTTAACCCTAAATTTGTGTTGCCCTTTTTCGGGTAGTTAGTATTGCCGTTGGGTTTTACAGGGTTGTTTTTAAATTTTAAATTTTTTTTTTTTTTTTTTGAGATATTGGAGTAATTGTGCTCCAAGTAAATTTGTATGTAATAATAATTTTAATTTTTTGTAAATAAGTTTTATAAATATAACTAAATATTTTTTTAATGGAAATAAGATTTGGTTACAGGGTAAATGTAGATTATGGTGTAAATCATCAATTCTGCATTTAAGTTAAATCTTATTGATATTTATATTTGTATTTTCCTATACCTCTATATTTAAATTTTTGTACATATTTATTTGATATATTGCTTATTTAATTCTATTTATGTTGTTTGAGGTCAAAATTTTATTTATATCACGTGGGGCACGTCTCACGACCCATTATTAAAGAGATTCATGTTCTATTTTATCTATCTAATAAAAATCTATTTTTAAATAAATTTTAATCTACGGTTTTAAATCAGATGCGTGCATAATACCTAAAAATTTTCCTGAAGGATCTTCAATTTCATATAATTTTTGTCCTAATTTTGATCTGATTCTACATTTTCTATATCTAGGGTGTAATTTTCGGTTAAAATGTTTTGTCGCGTCACTAAGTAGATGATTTTTACAGTATATTTCTTGTCCAGGTAAATAATTAATGTCTCTCGCACGTTTATTATACTGTTTGGAATATTTTTCATACGCTTTATTTATATTTTTAATAACTTGTTCTCGAATTAATTGTAATTTATCAGATTTAGAAAGTAAAGATACATCTTCATTCGCACAATCCAATTTTCGCAAAATTTCGTAGGTCGAGGCGTGAGGTACATATGAACAACCGAATACTATAGAATAAGGACTGAATTTTGTACTTTCAGATACAGAACTATTTATTGCCGACGCAATTGTACTTAGATTTAAATTCCATTCTTTTTGATCGGATTTTAAATATGCTTGTATACCAGATAATATTGAACGATTTTGTCGTTCAGCAGCATTACTTTGCGGAGCATAAATAGCAGTTTTTATATGAATGATTTTGTACGCGGTTAACAACGAATTAAAAATTTTGCCGGTGAATTGCTTACCATTATCGGATGTAATTATTTCTGGGACACCGAATACTTCTAGAATTTCTTCCTTCAGAAATTTTGTACAAGCCTCTGCCGTTGCATTTCGCATTGCTTTCAACCGTACAAATTTAGATAGCTGATCTAAAACAATAAATATAAAACACATTCCATCCTTACTTCTAGGATAAGGGCCTAAAAAATCTATATATATTCTTTGGAAAATTCTATCAACTTGAATCAATTTACCCATAGTTGGTCTAGTAATTACATTCGACGGTTTAACCATTTTACAAGTTTCACATGACGATATCATATTTTTAACTTGTACTGCCATTTTTGGCCAATAGAATTTTTCACGCAGTCGATTTAAAGTTTTTGATATTCCACCATGACTAGATTGAGGTGGTACGTGGGCATTATGGATTAAATCTTTTGTCATCCCACTAGGAATCCATAATTTCCATATTAAATCATCATGAGGCATACTTCCATTCACGTATTGGCATTTCTTATAAATGTATCCATCAGATACTTTTATGTCGAGAAACTTATCTGGGTCTTTTTGCACCGTATTTTTAAGCTCTAAATAGTCTCCTTCATTAAACAATGATGAATTTAAATTAATATCAGGGTTTACTGGGGCATATGGACTTAAAGCGTCCATATAAGCTCTAGAAATTGCATCTGGAACTACCATTTTCGAACCTTTTCTATGCTCAATTGTGAAAGTATGACCTTGAAGCTTAAGGCTCCAGCGCGCCAATCTACCTGTCAAATCTTTCGTATTCATTAGCCATTGTAATGCCGAATGATCTGTTATTACTTTAAAATCGGTACCCTCTATATAACATCTAAAATGTTTTATACTTTGTATTACAGCTAATAATTCAATCTCAGATATCGAATAATTTCGTTGCGCCTGAGTTAATTTGGCGGAATAATAAGCTATTACTTTTTCGCAACCGTGATCATCTATTTGATATAAGACGCTACCTAAACCCATTGTACTGGCGTCACTTTGAATAATGAATTGCCTTGAAAAATCGGGATTAGCCAATATAGGTGCAGATGTTAGCGCCACTTTTAAATTTTCAAATGAGCTTTGCGCTTCATTTGTCCATTTAGGTTTTGATTTTCCCGTAAGGTTTTTCAAACATTCAGTTATTGGAGCCGATATAGTAGAAAAGTCCTTAACGAATCTTCGATACCAACTTGCCATTCCAATGAATCGTCGAATTTGTTTCGCTGTTACCGGAGTTGGAAAATTATTTATAGCCTCAACTTTAGACATATCAGTTTTTAAAAAACCATCACCAATTATGTAACCTAAATATTTTAATTCAGTTCTACAAAACTTTGATTTTTCTAAATTAATTGTTAATTTCGCCAAGCTTAATCTATTAGCAACTTCATTTAACAGTTCTAAATGTGATTCAAAATCCGGCGAAACCACCAACAAATCGTCTAAATAAACAAATATCCTATGCCTTAAACTCGAAGGTATCACCTTCATCATTAAACGTTCTAATCTTTGCGCGGCATTTTTCAAACCGAAACACATCCTTTTATAACGAAATAGACCTCTACCTGGAACAAAAAATGAAGTTTTATCTCTAGACGATTCCTCTAAAGATATCTGCCAAAATGCATCTTTTAAGTCTATTGACGAGATATATTTAGTATCTTGCAATCTACTTAAAAGTGAAGATACATGTGGCATACCTGTGCAATCGAACTTTGTAATTACATTGAGTTTTCTGGCATCTAAACATAAACGATCTTTACCCGGTTTTTCAACTAAGACAATAGGTGAACTCCATTCCGAATTAGATGGTTCTATTACATCTAGAGATATCATTCTATCTATTTCTTTATAAATTTTTATTTCTTTTGCAGGTGAAACGGGGTACGGTTTAACTTGGACTGGTGGTGAATTTCCTGTTTCAATAATGTGCGTTTCTAAATCCGTTTTACCTAATTTACCACCATTCGACATAACCGTGGGAAATCGCGCTTTTACAGCTTCTAAACGCATTAATTGTTCAGATGATAAATTATGATTACCATTTTGTTCCGATTTATCTACGCAATCTTTAATTTCATTTATTAGACCCGGTGCTAAATTAAATTGTTTCCAAAAATCTATACCAAAATAGCATTTTTGACTCAGTTTAGGAATAACATAAAAAGATATTTCTTTAATTTTGTCATTGTATTTAACAGGTAAATTTACAACACCAATAATTTCTTGTTCACTATCATCTGCAGTTTTTATCGTGCCAGAAAATTTTTGAATATCTGTTTCAATTGATTTTAAAAATTTAATAGAATCACGACCAAGACAACTAATGCTCGCACCACTATCTAGTAAACCTAATACAGATTCGCCCAATATCTCAACTGAGCAATACATTCTAGGATCCTTTTGTTTCTCAAGTACCGATGTTTCTATACTTTTTTTAATATTTTTTCTTTTTAAAAATCTTTCGCGTGCTTTTATATTCTTGATTCGTGGTAATATATTTATATTTTCATTAAAATCAATATCATTCTTTTCAAAAATTCTATTACGTGTTGTTATATAATTTTGCCATCGCTGGTCAAGATTTAGAAAATTTTGACTTGCTGGCTTATTTTTTTCATCATTAAACGAAATTTGAGGTTTTAATACATCTAAAGATACATTTGTATCTGAAAGATATTCAGGTAAGTTTTCATTAGAAGTATGTTTTTTTAAAGTTATAATTGTATCTGGACTGGGGATTTTCTTTTTTTGAGAATGTAAATTATGAGAATTTACAGGTAATATTTGTAAATCTGATGGTTTAGTTGGATTCTGCACATACTTTGCTTCACCATCAGAATTAAAAGTTAATTTTATTGTGTTTTGTTCTGATTGTATCCCGGGGTCTTTTCCGTTGAACGAGTTTCCCGGAAATTCTCGTTCAGAGATCCGTTTTCCGCATTACAATCAGGACATTCATCTGCATAAATGCCTTGCTTACCGCAATACATACAAAAACGCTTTATAGGACGAACTTTACAATATAAAAACGCGTGACCATAATTCAAACAATTATAACATTTAATTTTACTATAATCGCGTTTCTTAAATTGGTATTTATTAACTTCTTCGATTATTGGTTCTGTCTCACTCCCTGAAGCATAACCAATTTCATTTAATTTATTTGAAAAATGTATCTTTTTCCTATCCTTATCTCTTTTCGATTTTTTATGCTCTTTGTCTGTGCAAAAATTATAAAAATCGTTTAAATCTCTGAAATTTTTGGTACTTGCCACATTGTACATTCTTTCATTAAGGTTCTCTATTATTACTTCTAAAAATTCTCTATCTGTTGGATATTCATCAAGTTGATGTCTGAGATTAGTAACCGCTATATAAAAATTTTCAAAAGTTTCCTTTTCACCTTGTTCCCTATCATTAATCTCCCTCCATACTTCTCTATCAGATTTGTACGATCTAAACCTATTATTCAGAGCTTTTCTAAATTGCCGCCAGTTTGAATTGGGATATTCTTTTTCATATTGCCAGTACCACTCTTTGGCATTTCCGGACAGTAATTTGAAAATATTCGCGTTTATATGATCAGCACTTATAGATTGTTTGCTCATCATTGTATCTATTCGTAACAAAAAATCTTTAACCGTGATTTTCTTTTTATCCCCGTCAAAATTTATACCCCAGCTTTCGATTGGGCTTTTAAAATTGTCATACCTTTGATATGAATGATTTTGACGACGATAATTATTATTTGTATTATTCCGACATGAATTGTGAGCATCAGATATTAGAACAGAATCATCTTCCGAGCTGATTTCTGATAAAGTATCTTTAATATTATCATTTGCTGTTGTTTTATTGGTTGTATTACCAACTATATTTTCAATTTCCCTCCTTAAATCAAGTAATGAAATTGAGTTGGAAATATTTTTCGATTTTTGATTTTCATTAGGAAGTTCTATGTCGTTCTCTAATATACTAATATTTACAGGATTTTGGATTTTTTTGTTCGGTTGTTTACGAATTGCACCTTGATTTTTTTGTAAATTAAAATTTGAATTTTCGGAAATATTACCGACGGATATGGACGATTTATTTTTATGTAATGAATTTCTTACTGGTAGAACTTCATTTGTAAATTTATTTAATGCTTCGCCTTGAATCGCAACAACATTAACTAACTCATTAAATTGATTTTGCACGTCCTGAATATTACTAGCTTGTCCAGATACATGCCGCATTATTTCAGCGAATGATGCACCTATTGTAGACTCTAATATATTTCGATATTCTAATTTTTCTAACCTAAGCATATCAGAGATCTGTGACATCATTTGCTTAGATTCTAATTCAATATTATTATTTTTAGGAAATGAAAATTCTTTATTTCCCGCGCCATTATTTTGTGTATTACCAACTGCACCACGTAAATCAGTTAGATCTTGTACTAATTCTTGTGTAGCATTTGGTTTTTCCACTATAGCGTTTAATTGATCATTTGAATTACTTAAGTTTGACATGTTCTCTAAGTTCTTTGGATTTTTGGATCTATCTAATGTGGACTGATTATTTCTAGCAGGTTTATTATTTGAATGTCTAACCTTTGGATTCAAAAAGTTTTTATTCATGGGCGTATAATCTAAAGATCGATTAAAAGCGGGTGCATTTTTATTTGATTTATTAGTTTGTTGAAAATTCTTTCTTGTCATCATTCGGGCATTATCATTTTGTCTTTCTGTCGTATCTATGTTCTTTGAATTTGTCTTTGGGTTTGTATCTACAGTACCTACTTGTTGATTATCAAACTTTTCCTGATTATTTTCCATTTTTAATATTTAAACTATACCTTTTTTTATATATATATCTAAGCTATTTCTATTCAATTCTAATAATAATTATTATTACTTTAACTATTTGACTACTTTCGATTTATTCTCAGATACTAATATTATTATAATATATCTATATTTCAGTGATAAACTATAATTCATAAACTAATTAAGGTGACGAACATTAACGTTTCGGAGAATATATGTACTATATTTTTAACTCAATTAAAAGTAATAATGCAAAGAAAACTTAAAATTTAAAAATTTTTTTGTTCGGCTGAATTGTAAATTAATCTATGTTTTATTAAAACAATTTCACTTAAGAATTTTGATGACAATCAAAATGAGGCTTTGCCTTTGTCCTTTGTGTCTACCGAAAACTCGAAATTGAAATTTATTTTAATTTCTACAAAATATTTGACGTGACCATTAAAAATTATTTATATTTATAATTTATTTTTAAGACAACTATCATTACATTTTATTAACAAAACATGTTTTTAATTTTTTCCGTGAATATCAAATAACATAGTCGCGATTAAATAAAAATTACTAGATTTATAAATTAAGACTTACTTTATGTTATTTGATTTCATTTAAAAAAAATGATTTTTTTTATATATAAAATTTAGGAGTAGTTTACGCGTATTGTTTTATAGTGTAAAATTATTTTTAATTATTTTTAAAGTTATTTATTATTTAGATTATTGTTCGATTTTATCATAATATTTAATTATAGTTCTTCTGTTATTAATGTTTATGATTTGCTTACGTTGGGCGCCATTTTATGTAACAGCGTGAGGGGACTTGCACATAGATTTCAAGCATTTTGCCCGGTAACCCGCAGGGGTGGTCCTTGTCACCTCACCATTACATAAAAACACTATGTGCTTTACAGGTAATAAAATTTGGACCTCAATTTGAAATTCGCTCAAAATAGTTTTACATATAAATCAAATACAATTCTTTTCATAAAATCAATTTACGCGGATTACATTTTCTAAATTCTCTACTAAATATTATATATTTCTTTAACTTTTTCAGCCGTACGTTCTATTGAAGAAATAAGATGGTGTTCTTCATAGGCCAATACCCTCCCCTATGTGCTTACAAATTGTAAAGTAACAACCATGATCATCCCTCTCTATATGGAGAGCCTTAAATATTTAGGATGATCCCTTTCTAAAATGAAAATCTAACTTTGCTTTACATTATACCTAATACGATATATTTTTATTCCCCGATGTCGCCGTTCATCACCTTATAAAAATCTTAACCTTCCATGCTCATTTTTAATTTCAAATAAAAAAATTTAATTTTGATTTTATATTCATAATAAATTTTAATATATTTTATTTCATTTTTGTATTTTAATTTATTTATTTTTTAATATCAATATTTAATCAAATTTCATAAATGTAATTCATATAAAAAAAAATATTTCAAATCTATAACAATTTCTACAATCCAAAATATTTATGTATGAATTATTCTAAAGATATTGTATTTTATTAAATAATCAAATTTCTTAATTTATATTTATATCGAACAATTTTGTACTAAGGGTCGTCTATTATTTTACATTTCATTTACTAAATTCGAAACAAAAGATCAGCTGGAAGCTTTATATACTAGTAGTATATAACTAATTATTATTTTTTTTATTTAGTGAAATTCGATATTTTGATTTCTTATTGTTCTAACAGCTGATTTTATAAATGAATAAGAATGTCAAATTGACCGAAAATTATCATTAACTAATACAATCATTATGATAAAGACTTTAATTTGTATAAAGAAATATTAAATCAGCTTTATCATACAATTTGGAAGTATAATTATAATATTAAGCTTTATTTAATAATGTAACTCACAGATCTACGTTTACCGAAAATTATGTTAAATATAATTATTTTTGTACGAGATTTAACTTTTAGATTTTATGATACATAAAATTTAAATACATATGTTTTGTGTCATATTTGATACAAAATTATTTAATATTTTTTGTTAATTTTATTTAATTCATAATTTGTTGTTTTATTTATTTAATAGAGAACTTTTATTTTTAATTATATATATATATATATTAAATATGGTTTTTTCACTCACCAATTTTATTATTTTATTTATTTTTATCTGCCTGTAGACCTTGTGCACAATGCCTCCAGTGTATATAATTATTGTTACTTTTTATGATATTTTAGCTAAAAGAATATAATTAAATTTAAAAGTTCTCAGATATAACTTATGTTATATCTTTAAAATTATTAAGTAGATTTAATTTATCGTGTCTGTTTAACTATTTCTTGATTTTAAATTGTCGCTCTTTACTCCTGGATTGGTTACAAACATCAATATATAATTTGATGTAATGAAATGATTGTTTTCCTTTTTTTTTTTTTTTTGAAATATGATGTCCCACCACTTCGATTAATTTATTTATGTTGAGATAAATAATTGGTAAGATGATGAAATTCTTTTGTATAAAAACCAATACTTTCTTGATTTTTATGAAGTATTGAGGTTGGAAATTGAATCATCCAATTTCTAATGTTAAAATTAGATCTTCAAATTTAGATGTCCTCGATCATGTGCGGCTTTATTTATTTTATTTTATCTTAATGATGATTTCTATGATTTTAGTGGATATAAAATCCACTAATTGATTATATAATCAATTAAAACATGTGCAATATGCTATATGAAAGGTTTAGGTTAATTATAATCTTTAATTATATATCTTTCATAATATTTTACCTATTTATTACTAGCCGTAAGTATTTATTATTAACATCAGTTCACGCTATTTTAATTATTTATTCAATTTAATATTTATTTAATTTTATAAATGTATTATGAATAATAATATATTTGCTGAATAATTAAAATGCTGCAATTTTGATCGAGGACTTTATACAAAATGAGAGATAAAATCTCAATATCCGTTTAACCCTAAATTTGTGTTGCCCTTTTTCGGGTAGTTAGTATTGCCGTTGGGTTTTACAGGGTTGTTTTTAAATTTTAATTTTTTTTTTTTTTTTTTTTTTTGAGATATTGGAGTAATTGTGCTCCAAGTAAATTTGTATGTAATAATAATTTTAATTTTTTGTAAATAAGTTTTATAAATATAACTAAATATTTTTTTAATGGAAATAAGATTTGGTTACAATATTATGGAAGCTACACTACACTCCCATTTTTTGCATCCTCGAAACCTTCGAGTATATCCTTCTCCACCACCAACAAAATAAAAGGAAACTTAGCACATCTTTATGCTATTTTATTATTTTACCAATAAAAAAATAGAGACTTAATTTTCATATTTCAATTATTAATTATAATATATTTTATTAATCAGCACAAAAAATTTAAAATAAAGAAAAATAAAAAAATCATATTTTAACATATATATAAAAATAAGAAACATATGTATATAAATCAAAATATTAATAATATAAAGGTTTAAATTAATAAATAAAAAAATTATAATTCCAAAACTAATTATTAATTCAAATTAATCAAAAAAAATAAATAAATAATATGTAAAAAAAACTATCCCTATTACCCTATCAAAATATAAAATTCATTATTAGGTATTATATATAAATAAAATAAAAATTCGTATATAATAAAAAAAATATAGCTCTACAGCTGATTGATATACATAATATAATTGAATATATAATAAATATTATTTAAATTACTTTCTCTCGATAAAAAAAAATAAATAAGTAAAGCACATAAACGGAATTCGCCGTTCTTCTTAATAAAAACTGTTATACAACAGTGTAAGCGATAAAAATAAAAATTGAGCGCGAGGCTTAAACTCTAATAATATAATATATTTATATTATATATGTATATATAAAAAAATAAAAATTACCCTTTATATATATATAAAAAATTCAAATTTCTAATAGAAATTTCTTTTAACATTACAGGGTACACCAAAAAAAACGACCCGACAAAAATTCGAATAATAAAATAAAACCATATACCATATAGTTATAAAAAAACTATATAAATATATAATAATAAATAAATTTTGTTTAATAATTAATATAGAAAAAAAAAAAAAAAAAAAAAAAAATTAAAATAAAATATAATTCACTTACAGCAAATTTCAGCTAATCCTTCGGGAAATGTGAGCTCATATTTCTCCGGGATCTGAAAATTAAGGTTTTTCTTTTTGCAAAAAAACAACTTTTTTTAATTTTTATTTAAAAAATCCCTAAAAATAAAATATTATTTTTTTCAACTATATACCACAATTTTAAGTGGTAAAAAAACTAAATAATATCACCAGAATTAAATCAAAATTAAAATAAAAATATTCTACAATATCAATAAAAAAAATTTATATTATTCCAAATTGATTACCGCCATTTTTATTATTCCGACGGAAAACAAATGAAATTAAATTTATGACCGACACTAACTTTTTTTTTTTTAGCTAGATTTCTTTTTTTTTTATATTATATATATATATATTAAAAAAAACGCGATCACTAATTATAGAAATATCACTAATTGTAAAAATAAAACTAATTATAAAATAAAAATAATTAACAAAAATTTTGCAGAAAAAAAATTCTTACTCCCCGCTATGATAAAATTTCGATAACTGACCTAAGAATATATTATTATATATACAATAGTATTTATAATATATTTAATAAAAAAAAATTATTCTTGCTGATTATAACAGATGATATAAAAAAAATTAACTGCTCTCTCGACGCTGACACTGGCGGGAAATTATTGATTTTATTGGATTTTCTTTTCTAGAAATATTTTTCAGGAACAACTATGAAATTTTATAGCTTTTTCTTGTTTAGATTGACAAATTCCAGATAAAACTTTTCCTTTTTTTTTTTTGCAACTATAGCCTGGCCCTTAACTGGGTAAGCCTGTGAATAATATATAAAACATAACCAATTAGATCAAAATTGATCTAAGCCTAAATTAAACTATTTTTTACTTTATTATCTGAACTTATATCTTTTATTTACAGAAAAGATGTAAATTATATGATGTAATTTTATTTTATTTTTATTTTTTTATAACAAAAAAAGGAATTTAAACCTTAACTTTTCACAAGTGTAATAAAATATAGTGGAAAAATTATTATTTTAACACCAAAAAAAAAAAAAAAACTATATTACCTATAAATGATACTGCATTTGATATTACTATTTTTGTATTTTTTTTTTAAACACTTCCTTTTAGTAGAACTACTTAATCAAAAGTAAGATTTTATAAAAACTTTTCCTACCACGAAAATTTTTAACGGACAAAACTGCAAAACTAACATTAAAATTAACATTAAAATACTGTGACCATATTACTACTATTTTTTTTCGAACATTTAACAGAAAACTATTTTCTGTTAAAAGAATAACAAATGTTAACAATTACTGTTAACATTTAACAGAAAACTAGAATCTGTAATTCAAATGTAATATACACCGAATGTAATAAACATTTAATTTTTCTTTCTCGTATAAATATAAAAAAAATTTTTTTTTTTACATGAATATTATTTTTGAATAATAACATACGAAAAGTACACACCATTACAAATTCCATTACTTACTGTAGCAGATTTACCCAAGCTGTTGTTAAAAGATGTCCAAATTGAAGCCGGTTTATTTTTTTTATTAGGATTATGTTTAATAAATGAATTGCAAGTATATCATAAAAATATCATTTGAATGATTTGAAAAAACATCTATCCAATGGTTGTAGAAATTGAGTTGTGTGACTTGGCAAACAAAGCAAAATTATGTCATTACTATTGGCAAATTTAAGCATATCATAATTCAATGTAATGAATGTCCATCTAAAATCAATAAAACTTTACCAGTTGGTTTTCTCGGTGTAAAATGATCTTTTAGCCATACGAAAAATATTTCTGAATTGACATACGCACATTTCTTACCCATATACACAACAGATCCAGCTGGCATTCCTTCTTAAAATTCTTGTTTTTTTGTTTTTTCCTTTAAATACACATGCTGGAGGAAGAAACACATCTTCCGCATTGCAACAAGATATTACCGTAATAGTTTCACCTAAAATTGAGTAGTTTTTACTTAAAAATATGATTTAAATAAAAATAGTTTACCCTTTTCTCCGGAGGTTATAGCAGGAATATTTTTCGATCCTTTTTCAGCAATGACATAACCAGGTTTATTATTTAGCCGGCATCCAGTTTCGTCCATATTATAAATATTTCCGGATTTATTTATTATATTGTTTTCCAATAAAATGGTTTCAAACAACTTAAAATAATTATCCACTTCAATACGATTCAATAATTATCCACTTCAATTAAGCTTATATTATCAGCAAGTTGAAAGGCTATAGTACAAACTGTATTTCTATCAGGTGCAAAACCATGAGATTGCATTTTTTTTTAATATGTGCTACCATTTTGTTTTCCTTATCTGCGGAAAGTACAGGAGATGAACCCATTGTAGTTTTGTTTTTACATTTATTTTTAATTTTTGTTCTCAATGTTGTTTCTGGTATATTAAAATTTTTTACAGCCTCATTAATACTTAATTTTTTGGTATCAATTAATTCCAATGCTAACTTTAAATTTGCTTCCGTCCATTCTCCTCTTGTTGAGTTAATTTTTTTTTTATAAAAAGTGGGCATGGTCGAGTATCCTATTTTTAAGCCAAAATATTTATTTTTAATAGAAAATTTTATATTTACCCATATTTATACTTATTTATTTATACCTAATTTATTATACTTATTTATTTATATAAAGTTATTTATTCTATTTGATTTTAAAACTTAACAATTATACGAATAAATTTTGTACACATAATTTTAGCAGGGTGATACGGCACGCCATTTCACCCATTTAGAATTGACTGAATAATTATAAAATAAATAAAAAAACCGTAATCACAGACAATATATTTAACTAAAACATGATTAAACATGTTCGTGAATGCATATACATATATTTACAATTTATTTTTGAATACAAATACTTACCAAATTTTTTGTTTTTCGGAGAATCCAAAAAAAAAAATTCACAAAATTTTTTTTTTCACAATAAAAAAAAATATTAAAAAACTTCTGTTTTATATTTTCGCAAACGACTGCACTCACCGATATTTGTACTCAAATTGCTCTATTATGTCATTAACATAGTAGGCTTTTGTTCTGCAAACAACAAAATAATGCAAGTACGCCATCTCACCCTCTACCACAGACAATATCCAGATACTCCATTCCATATATAATTAATGATACGAATATTCTAATATGTGGTCTGTAATAATGAGAACATTGGAGACCACATCACAGCTATACCTTCATGGTTTGTGTCCAAAATATTATATTCGAACGCTTTAATTATATTCGAAAGCTTTTTAGTTTTGTTTTCAGTTGATTATGCACATTGTTGCCAAATATCAACAATATAATAACATTTTCAAAGCTAAAAATAAAAAAATCTGACATTTGGCAACGCATCCGCATATTCAATTGCAAGATAATAAAAAATATTTATTTTGGAAAAATTTTAATTTGCAATATGCAAATTCAATTTTTTCTAAATTGACTATTTTTTCATTATATTACCTTATTTCTTACTGTAAGAAAAAACATAATTTTATGGATTTAATTTCAATATTTTCAATATTTGATAGCTTTATATAAAAAAAAAATATGTTGGATTTTAAATTTATTTTTATTTCAATTAAATTATATTATTTATTAAAATATAGAAAACTGATGATAATTAATTAATTTAATCATATAATGTAAAATAATTTTTAAAATAAAAAGTGAAATAATTTAAATTTAAACTATATAATTTCTAACTTTATGTTTTTATTTTTAAATGTTTCAATAAAAAAAAACAACAAAACATTATTACCACTTAATTTTATGATTTATCATAATTTTTTAATTTATGATTTATCACTTTCATTTATGTAATTTTTCTAATAATTTCATTCAGATAATTTCATTCATACATGTGTTGTTTAAAATCAAAATGCGTTATATCCACATTTCGTTTTTTTTTCGTGTGATATACATATATCAAAATGTTCGCATTTCCATGGGCTATTATTTTATTTTAGAAAAATCGACATAATTCATTATTTTGCATACGCAAAATACGACTAAAATTAAAAAACTGTCATATCCAAAATTTGTTGGATACAATGTAATTTTATGTAATTTTAATATTTGTTATAAAAAATGAATTAATATAAATAAAATACATAATTTACTTTTTTATTGGTTTAATTTTTATGATTGGTTTAATGTTTTTCTACTTTTTACAAATATTTTGATTATTATTTACTATCGAAATTCGATATATTTTGTGAATATAATAAGTTTTAAGTTCAAAATTTTCTATATCCAATTTTAAAATAAGTTCTGCAAGCTACAAAAACACATTCTCACATTAATTTGTATCAACTTGAACTATCTCTCACAATAAATATAGAGAAATCAAAAAATAGCTTAAGTATTTTCTGTTTTCTGTAAAATCACTTAAAGTGCATATATCGCACTTTGATTTTGATCGATACACATGCAAAATAAGAAAAAAATATTTTTTACACATTAAAATAAAAATAACAACAAAATTTTTAACCGTCGCAATTGACTCAAATTTTAACGTGCAATGGCGGCTGATGATTATAAATTCTGGGTGGGCTAAATTTGTTTAAAAAATTAATAAAAAGAACCTTGTAGGTTTTCACTTAACCTTGAGCTTGAATTAAGGTACTACACATAAAGTATAGTAAGGTATACTATACTTAAAGTGTAGTGCTGTGTCCGTACGTTAATTTTGCATATCCCAAATTATCATATTTTTTCTATTGTTATATAAAAGTTTCGTAGAATATAATTAAGATTTATAGAAATTTTTAATTCAATATATATTGAATTTTTAATTAAATTTCTGGCTTTTTTCTGCAGTGAGCTCAGCCCACCTAGCCCATAAGGACCAGCCGCTGCAGGTCCCGTAACGTACGCACATAATATTTTTGAATTTGCGAAAGCTTTCGAAAATAGTGCTTTTAGTATAAGTGCGAAAAAAAGTTATGGTTTGAGGGTTTGATTTTATTTTTCTTGTATTTTAATAATTATCCAGTAGAGCTTTTGTAATAAATATTTAATTATTTAAATTACTTCATAATGGGCCTAAATTGTAGGTTTATACTTTAAATTCATTTATTTTCGTTATATAATGTAAAATAAATAAATAGACATGATGCATAATGATTTACAAAGATATTCATTTTTCTCCTTCGGAATGGAGTATCTGATATTTAGTATGTGCCTCTACGCCATCTAACCCTGTTTTACCCTAGTTTATTCATGTATAGTATATATAACATAACACTGTAAGTAGTGAAGTGATTCTTCAAATTATAGTTCCCGAAAGTAACTACATATAGTATTTATTTATTTATTTAATTAATCAACCAAGCTTGCTCTCACTCTCACTGATTACAAAAATTAAGATTTATATAATACTTAAATAATAGAAAAATTAAATACATATATATATATACCATTAAAACCAAAAAAACAACATAATTATAATATTTAATAAAGAAATATATAACTAAATATTAATTAAAGAAATGTCATAAATATTTTTTTTGAGCATTGCTCTACTTAGAGAAAGACCCACTAAGCTACAGATTTCATTAAAATTTCTTATGCACCTAGTTCATTTCTGCCATAATTTACCCTATGCGGGAATTCATCATAATTTACCCTATGCGGCAAACTTTGTAAACCTATAAGTTGACATCTGGTTTCATAAGATGGCATAAAACCCCAATTTAATTTTAACATGACGTATTTTTTATTTATTTTTTGTTTGCGTTGCAAGCGAATGGTATGACATAGATAAATAGGATCCCAAATAATTGAAGCATACTCCAGAATGGGACGTACTAACGATACAAACAGATTTTTTAATGTGTAAGGATCAGAAAACACATATGAAGATCGTTTGATAAAACCAAAGATTATATAAAACCAAGAAGTATTATCTGAATTTTTTTTATTTATTTCAACTGCGTGGTGCGTTCGGGCAAATTGTAAAAAGGGAAGAAAATTTTTCTCAAACAAAGAGAAAAAATATCACAAGCAGAGAGAATTTTTTTTATTTCCTTTTGTTTTGTTTCGCAAAATTTACTTGACAAGTGACAACTTGACTATGAAATGAATATGAGTATGAAAATATATTTTGAGAGCGGGTAGTAATCTGATGATCACTTCATCATTTTAAAAAATCTTTTATGAGAGCGTAATATTATGAAGGGTCGTAATATAACAACCCGCCATACAAAATATTTTGATCGTTAAATTTGTATGTGATGAGAAATCTTCCTGTATTATATTATCTTTGATAAAACCCAGTATAGAATTGGCGTTAGAGACAATATAATCAATATGTGAGCAGAAATAAAGTTTGCAGTCAAATATAACACCTAAATCACGCTCAAGCGGAATACCAACGATGCAATACAAAAATTTAATAGGATTTCTGCATCTATAAAATGACAGCACTTTACATTTAGAAATATTTAATTTTTCGGATCATCAAAAAATTCAGCTTTATTGGCTGATTCTACTATATTATTGGAAGTAAGTTTTCTTAGCCGATCTTTAATATTATTATTATCGACATTTTTCATTTCACATTTATTTTCAGTTTGATCTAAATCATCAAAATCTTTAAATTCTTCATCTTCACTATTATTTTCTTCAGGCATTACAATTTTCTTTCTTGTTTCGAATTGATAAAAATATTTATTTTCAGTATTTTTTATATTTTCATTATAATCTTTTTTATTCACATTCTCAATGAAACGAACGTCACGACTTTTGATAACGATTCTACTTCCTTTTTTCCATAAGCGATACGCTTTTGATTCATCCGAATAACCAATGAGAACATATTCATCACTCTTTGGTGCTAACTTTGATACACCAACCTTTTTGTTTAAAGCAAAAGCACGGCATCCTATATGACGTAAATGAGACACGACTGGTTTACGTCCAGTCCAAATTTGTTCTGGCGTTTTGTTTAAATTTAATGCCGTTGGACAACGATTTCGTAAATATGCCGCAGTATGAATAAGTTCAGTCCAATGTTCTCATTGGACCACATAAATCCGTATGGATTAATTCTAAAATATTATTTGAAGACTTTTCATTTTTTATAGGGATCAGTAATCTAGTTTGTTTACCTTTTATACAAGTAACACAATCAATATTACAATCTTTAATATCTGGTAACCCTATTACCATTGCATCAGACTTTAATTTTCTTAGTGATACAATATTAAGGTGACCATATCTCTTGTGCCATAATTCTAACGATTTATCTATATTTGGTTTTTCATATATTTCTGATTCGTTAGCATTATTCATTTCGTGTAAATATTCAATTACATTCACATAAAATAACCCATTAATGTTTATAGCTTCAACTAAAATTATATCATTTTTCAGAATTTTCGCACGATTTCCCTCTATAATAACCTTACAGCCATTATCAGTAGCCTTACTGGCTGAAATTAAATTACTTCTTAAATCTGGTACGTAAAGGGTATTATATAGACAAACCGTTTTAATTTTATTAGTACATTTCATATTTAATTTTACCGTTCCTATACCATTGATATTTACTAATTTATCATCAGCCAACCGTACTTTACCCGTATGATTGAAATCGATATTTACAAAAAAGCTTTTATTGCAACACATATGTGACGTGGCGCCGCTATCAATGCACCAATTCTTTTCAATTGCTACAAAATTTGGTTTGTTAGAATCTACATTTGCATTTTGCAATAATTCGGATACTATAAAACCTTCGCAATTTTGGACACTATTTAATTTTGGTTTATCTGGCAAATATACTTTACAATCTTTTTTCATGTGTCCCTTTTTACCACAGCGATGACAATTATATGGAAAAATAGACAAATTTGAGGTACCTGGTTTAAAATATTTCTTTGGTTGAAACTTAACTTTCATGACATTATCCGTATTTAGGTGAACCTTTTTACAATCACTAACCTCCAATAAACGTGAACGTAATGTATCAATAGACGGAAAATCTTGTGATGCATCAAACGCTGCCTGAATATCCTTGTATGAATCTGGTAAACTGTCTAGCAATATTACAGCTAACAAATCTTCATCAATTTTAGCATCCATTTCTCGTAACCGTGTAATAGATAAATTGTATTCAATTAAATAATCTTCCATATTATCAGTTTCTGACATTTTAATATTAATTAACTTACGTAATTCCTCAACCTTTTGCCGAGTCCCTTTCCTGTTATAATTATTTTCCAAAAAATCCCAAATCTCTTTTGATGATTTAAAAATTTTTTATCAAAGATACTTGAGCTGGTTCCATAGCGATGATTATTTCACAACGCGCATCCATATCGGAATTATTAAATGCTTCCAGCTTATTTGCTTCTTGAGGTTTTGTTTCCTTTCCAGTTAAGAACTTCAATAATCTATTTTTATGAAGGATCGCCTCCATTTGCGGCTTCCATGTACAAAAATTTTCACCATTAAACAATGGTGTTTTCCCAGAAAATGTTGTCATTTTTAAAATTTCAACAAAATGACAAAAAAATATTAATTATAATTCCGCTTCTCTAATAATAATGGACTGTGCCCATAACCTATTGAAATAAATCCGAGATTAAAAAGATGTTCTACGATTTTATAAACAACGTCTGTATTTCATGAATATATTAGAACAAGAAGGAAACAGGAAAAAGTAATTCACAATAATTGAAATATATTTAAAATACAATTCATAAAATATTAAAGTGACATCTATTGTAATTAATAATGCAGCTCTAATGTATTTCAGTGTTGTCACTATTCAATAGAAATCTAACAAAGCACTTAAGAGACGACATCCTGATGTATTTGAAAACATTAATAAAAAGCGGAGTAAAGCCGCAGAAGTGGGAAAACAAAGTGCGAAACAGCTTACATTAGAGTATTATAATATTGTTGACCCAAAAAAGACAATCCAATTATATATAAGATCGTCAGAAATGATTGAGTTGTGCATTGAGTTGCTTACACTAAATGGATTTCCGTTGCGTGCTTTGGAATGCAGTGCTCTAAAGAAATTATTTGATCCAATAACAAAAGCGCTTGGCATCACTATAAATCGCAAAAATATTCGCGACCAGATAATAAAAAAAGCCGAAACATATAAGGACTTTATAAAAAGACATTAAATCCAAATTTGTATCTCTTAAAATTGACAGCGCCACAAGGTTGGACAGATCGGTTCTAGAAGTTAACATACAATACGTAAAAAAATATCAAATTACTATTCGCACGCTTGCAATCAAAGAACTTAAAGAAAGACACACTGCTGAATATATTTGCAGTATAATTCTTGAAATTATGGGTAAATATGAAACAAAATTTACGCATTCACTTCCGACAATGGTCACAATATGGTAAAAACAGCAGAGCTTTTAATTTTGAATCAGGTGTGTCAGTTTGAAAATGGTCATGAGCAGGAACGCGACGAAATTGAAGATAATATAAATGATGAACAATATTTTGAACCATACAATGAAGAGGAATTAGAATCAGAAATACTACAATTAAAACAAAAATTACCTACATATCTTAATATCCGTAAAATGTATGGTGCATACTTTGCAATTGGATATTAACGACGTTATTACAAAGGAGTCTACATATAAAACTTGCATTGAAAAGGCTCTTAGTCTTGTCACTAAATTGCGAACTCCAACTGTTCTTGGTATATTAAAATCTCACAAATTAAAAAAACCAATTCGAATTATAGCAACAAGATGGAATTCAACCTTCAGTATGGTTAGGCGATTGAAAAATGTTTAATTTCCAACTGTAGTCCGATATTAGCAGCGGTATTCTTGGATCCTAGATTTAAAAGCCTATTGAATATTGAACAGACTGAACTGGCAAAAAATCATCTAAAAGATTTATGTAATTATGTTAATTTAAATTGTACTAATCTTCACTTAAGCCGTAATATCAATTGCAATACCCAAAATAACTCGACGGCTTGTACCAACGATAGTGACGACATATTATATAGATTTTTAGCTGAAAAATTTGGCAGTGTAAATTTAAGTAGTAGTATTTCTGATTTGAATTTCATTGTTATTATTGATAGTGTTGATAAAGTTTTACCAACATAAGGTTTCAATATTTTTGACTATTGGGAGCAAAAGAACGCAGAAGTTGCAGATATGTACTTGGAGCCCCAGCAACTCAAGTTTCACTGGAACGAGTTTTCTCCATACTAAAATGGATTTTGACAGACCGGCGAAACAACCTATAGATCCCACTATATTAGAAGATACGCTGCTATTAATTTTAAACAAAATAATAGAAAAATAATGTTTGTGCTACTAAATTTTTATTTGTTTACTTTTTATTTTTAAATATTAATATTATTAATTGATATTAAAATCCAAATATAGTTTTGTTATATAGTTATATTTATTTATTATTTTTAAAATGAATTGTGATTTAATTTTTATTGAATAAAATTTTGTTATAAAATAACATAAAAAATAAAAAAACGGATATATTTTATTTTGTTTGGTCTCTATTACTTTTTTGTATATAATAATATAATGTATGTATACTGTACCGTGTACCCACAAATAAAAAGGAAACTGGGTAATTTTCACTGTATAACAACGAAAGTGAAAATAACGTTATACCGGAAAGTACAGCAAAATAATTTTGTTGAATACCGAATAACGGAACAGTAACGCTATTTATTTGTATATTGGAACGAAATGTGTTACGTTACTTTTTTTGCATTCCACAATACTGCTAAAAATTCAATGAGTTTTTAAATTTATTTAAAAACTAATTTAAAGTGCTATCTCTGGTAATAATTGGTAGGGAAAAATTTGAATTTACCGTTATACAAATTATTTCCTATTGGTAATAAATTTGTATTAGTATTTAAATCTTTATTGTTAGTATTTTTCTTATGGACTAGGTTAGTGACAGCGGTATCATTTATTGAATCATGATTACTTAAAATATTAAAGTGATTATTTTTTTAGAGGGTGAAACAGACCTTTTCCTTTTAGTATTGCCTTCCAAAGAATTCTTTCTTATACAGTTTATGTAACAATCAGTTCATTTCACATGAGATTGCATTAAGTTTATAATACAATACAAAAAATAATAACATAATTTAATTTATAACATAATAACAGACTTTATTTTCAATTAATAAATAATCATAATTTATTTATCTGTATTGGTATTGGTATATAGTTTATTATGTTAAATAGATAAATATATGTATATTTATAACGGGGATAAAATGAAAAGAAGATAATAGTTTTATGTGTTTCTAAGTTTCTATAGTTTCTAAATAAGACAGGATTAGGTTTTACTTTTAACATTAGTTAATTTAACGTTGAGATAATGTGTAAACGACGTAAAATTTAACAAAAATTTTGATAAATTTTTATGAAGGTTATCAAATAAGACAAATTTATGTTATTTTTTTACTATTCATGCTTATATTATTTAAGTTACTTTAGCTCACAAATAGATATACATATGAATATGTCGTAACATTTGCGTAAATAAGATGTAAAATAATTAGCTGATAACTTTTTTATCATAAATTACGTAAATGTAATATAAAATTAACCCAATTGGTTAGATTTCCCATGTATCCAATTATTTCAAATTTTAGCACAACTATCAACTATGTGACTAAATCAATCTGCGTTTGATCTTGAAATCTCATTCAGTTCGGGTATTTTACTATGAATCCACTAAATTTATCGACCAAAAGTACAAAATTTTATTTAAACAACAAAAACTACCGGGTTGTCGTGCCTCATCAAAAATGTAAAGCAAACTCTATGCAAAACTGCATTGAAATGTATAAAGATTCTAGAAGATGTTGATGCATACAGCCCTCTAGACGCGATTGTAGTTTTTTTATTGCAGTTCGGATTATGTTCATATTCTATTTTTTAAGTACCTAAACACTATTAATGAAGGCTCTTGTTTTTTTATACATATATTGAAAATAAAATAAAAAAAAAACGTAAAAAATATACAAAATAAATAAATATAATTTTGATTATTTATCTTTTTGTTTGTTTCAGTGTTCTTAACAACCCCCAAGTTAATGTGATTCACACTATGCTTCTAGATAAATTTATAAATGAATTATTGATTTTCATAACAGCTTTCGGTGCTTATTTAGTTAAATTTTCCTCATTTCATTGCACAAATCAAGTTAATCTAAGGTTCGAATTATCTTAAAAATTTATCGTTAATATTGTTCAATAGTTCAATATTCTGACTTCTTATAACTATATTTGTTAATAACGAAATAAAGAGGATGACAAAAAGTTGTAAATATCTATATCTTCGAGAATACAAAATCAATATAATATTTAACCATATTGTTAGGAAATTTAATATAGTTTTGATTAGTTAATAGTTAGTCAGCACCAGTTAATTCGTGTGGAAAAATAATAATATATTAATATAATAGATAACAAAGGCAGAATAATATAAATCATAATAGAAAAATAATTTTTTGTTAGTAATCGTATTTTAGAACATATATTTTTTTATAACACGTAGATAAAATACACATAATATATGTATATACAAAAATATTATGATATATTTGTATATTTGTATTTTATCTACGAGTTATAAAAAAAATTGTTCTAGAATAATGCTTTAAAACATTAATGTGGTAACATCATTAATGAATATTTATTCTTAATCACGTGATATTAATTATACTTTTATTATCTTTAAACAAAACAGATAAATTAGTACGAATTTAATTTATATAAACTTTTCTATAACTTCTAGCACTTTAACTTGAAAACTTATACAATGTGATAAAGCCAAAGCATTACCCAATCCAATTCAATTTTGAATTGAAGAATATATAAAACAAATCCCTTAATCAATCTTTCTAAAATGAATAATTTCAAAGTTTCCATCAAGTTAAAAGGGTGGCGGTCAATAATTCAGAGTTATTATTATGATTATTTTGTTTTTCTAATAATTGCAATTTACACTTATACCACAGAGCAAATGCTTCATTGTAAAATTAATTGCTGTTTCTGCAGGGCAATTGTGTCTTCAAATGGATATTTATAACTGGTATAACTGTTTCCATTTCTTCACAAAAGGGGCGTAATTCAATCAATCGCCGAACCACACTGAAGGTTGAATTCCATCTTGTTGCTATATTTCGAATTGGTTTTTTTAATTTGCGAGATTGTAATATACCAAGATATTAATATACCAAAATATATATAAATATTTTAGAGCCAGGTATATTGCCATGTGATCCTAGAACATTATTGGAGCCTCCAGTTGCAATGATAGTAAAAACTATTGGTAATTTATCATAATATTTGACTGCATGTACAGTATCGGACAAAACATTTGCAACTTCTGAGTCAAGATGAAAAAACCCATTTTTTTTCTTATTTGGTTTATGGATTGCCCTTATCAATTATTCTGATGTTATAACAAACTCTTTAGTTTACAATACGCATAAATTTATTTTACCATCTGTTATAAACAGTTATGTTCTTTGACTTATTTGCACAAAATTAATTTTATATTGGACAAAACAATTGCAACTATGAATAATTTCTTAAATAACGGTACTCTTTTCAATACCAAAATTATTTTATTAAATTACTTTATTAGTAAATGTAATTCTAAGTTGAGTTTCGTCGAATTCAGAGTAATTTTTAATTAATTCATTATTAAATTTTGTAATTACAAAATTTTAATTTAGATAATATAAAATGGCTCCCGATAGCCTTAATTTGTGTTAAATTTGGTGTTAAAAAATCAACAATATCCCGATTAATTAAAAAACATCTTCACTGTTGAACATATGGGCGGAAGACCTCGTTTAACTACTCCTAGAAAAGATTCAAAAATAGCAAGATATGTGAAAAAAGACTCTTTTATATCATCTTCTAAAATAAAGCGAGAATTGCAATTGCCAATATCGAATCGTACCATCTGTAGACGTGCTGTGGAAGCTGGATTATTTTCTCGCAGTCCAGCAAAAAAACCAATAATTTCAAAAAAAAATATGAAGAAGAGATTGGCATTTGCTAGGAAATATATTAATTGGGATGTGACAAAATGGAGGAAGGTTTTATTTAGTGATGAATCAAAATTTAATTTGATTGGGAGTGATGGCATTCGTAGAGTGCGCCGACCACAAGGAAAACGGTTAGATTCACGATATTGTCAGAAAACTGTTAAGCATGGAGGAGGCCACGTAATGGTTTGGGGATGTTTTTCTGCTCAAGGAATTGGACCGATTCATCGTATAAATGGAATTATGGATCGTTTTGTGTACCAAGATATCATGCAAAATGTCATGTTACCGTATGCTGAGTGGAATATGCCGCTTCGTTGGATTTTTCAACAAGACAACGATCCAAAGCATACGGCAAAATTGATAACAGACTGGTTTAGTCAAAATCAAATTAAAGTTTTGGATTGGCCGCCTTTGATCAGATCAAAAAGGCTTGGGCAGAAATCCCGCCAGGCCTAATTAATAATTTAGTTGAATCAATGCCACGGCGTTGTAAGGCAGTTATAAACGCAAAAGGTTTTGCAACAAAATATTAGAATAATAAAAAAATATCGTTAATAATATATTCAGTTGCAATTGTTTTGTCCAGGATTCAAAATTGAAATTAGTTGTTTTTTGATATTTTTTATTTAATATGAATAGTTTAACTTTTTATTTTCTATTTAATAAAATAACTATAATATCTATTAAGAGCCAATGTAGTTGTTTTTCTTTTTTTCCAGTACAAATTTTTCCATTCCAATTTTTAATGTACAATTTTTAATAGTTGCAAATGTTTTGTCCGATACTGTACATACTTTAGTTTTATATAAAAACTTATTATTTGTTATAGGTGAAATCAAAAATATTGGCATCAAAGTCTTTTTACTTGTTTACAAAAAAGAATTTTGGAGGGAAAGCTACCAAGCATATCATTAAATATAAATATTGACGGTTTGTCCAAAAGCTAAAAACAAGAATTTTGGCCTATACTTTAGCATTCACGAAGCAGATCATTGTACACTGATGGTAGTGGCCATTTATCAAGGGATTGGAAAACCTGCTTTAAATGAGTACCTACATCAATTTGTTGAAGAACTTAAAATTGGAATGCAAAACAGAGTCTACTTAAATGATAATCTATATCACCTTAAAATGCTTTTATTTGTGATTCACCAGCAAGAGCATTCATTAAAGGTATATTACCTTTGGTATTTTGTTTATTTTATGTATTGTTGTTTATTAAAGGTACTGCAAATTTCAATAGCCAGAATGGATGCTTAAAATGTACAACAGTAGGAGAATATTCTTACGCATCACGTACAAATATATTTCCACGTACCGGATGCCGAAAAGAACATATGCTGATTTCCGTGCGAACGTATTATATTTATTTATATTAAATTACATTTTTTAGGTATAAAATTAGATAATAAACATAAATTTAGATAAATGTAATAATTTTGAATATTTTTCCCAAATTTGCGAATTGCACCACAAATGTACATCACCATTAGAACAGCTTCCAATTAATATGATAGACCATTTTCCCGTTGGTGATTCTTTACATTTACTTGATCTTGGTATTATGAAAATGTGTATAAATATTAAATATAAAAATGATTACTCTTACATACGATGACACAACAACTATATTTGTTCCATTATTTCATACTATAACATTATAAATATTTTATAACTAATTTCCACAAAAACAAAAACTTTATTTACAAAACATAAAAAAATAAAATTACATAAAAATAAATATTCTTAATGCATACATAAAAAAAACTCTTTTATTTAAATGATAACTAAACTTTCAATGATTGCTGACGATTCTTCATTTTCTTTTTCCAGATTCGTTTCTTCTTTTTTTTTGTGGTTTTCGTTCGACCCCCTTCGACCTGGTTTCGTAGGGTCTTTATTTGCTCTTGGTATAGCTTTTTTTTTATATATTATTTAAAAATAATTCGCAATTTGCGGTCGAAAAATTGGAATCATTCGATTGAACAACCTAACAACCTAAATTATATCATATTTACGAAATATATATTTATATTTTGGATGGCCTTTTCCAACACCACTCCAAGAAAAATCCAGAAAAACATTTCTTGCAGCAATGTGGTTACTTAAAGTATAATATACAGTTGTACCATCATTCCTGTATCCTGTTGGATCCAGTAATATTTGCTAAAAAATTCTTCTGTAATTGCATACTAATAATATTAATAATAAACCAATTCTATTTTTTTCTTCATTACAAATTTTTCCATTTCAGAAATGAAGGCTTGATTCAAGTTTATTAATTCTGTTGCTCATTCGCATTTTGTAAATGTTGATGGTACTGAAGTTGGAGTTGAATACGGCTATAGAAACTTATTTTATAAAGTTAAAGTTAAGAAAATTAAAAAATCAAAATTTTAATTATTTGAGTTTATACAACTGCTAAAAGCTAACTTTTTTACCTTAATTTGAGCTAAGCACTCAATTTTAGTTTCCAATCGAGCAAGCGAATGGTTTATTTGATTTGACAGTATACATTAGCAGTTTCTTGAACCAAATTTTTATCCATTCTTTTGTAATTTTATCTTCTTTTTTAACAATTTTATCATTATTACTATTTTCCGAACAATGATATTAATCTCGTCATAAGTTGGTTGATCTCTGGTTCAAAATAAATAAATAAATAAATTTATTATGTACTGATTAAATCCCAAATTATAATTAATTACAAAAAAATAACACTTACTTCATTCTTAACAGTTACATCATTATTATTATCAAAATTATGATTAACATCATTAGTTGCACCAACTTCTTCTTCATTATTAATATATATATAACTGTATTATGTACAGTTAAAATTGTAATTAATTATATAACGAATAACACTTACTGTATTTGCATCCAAATTAAATTGATTTGCATCCAAAGTCATGTCATACTAAAAAAACAAAAAAATAAAATAAAAATTTAATAACAAAATACTGAAATATTTGTGCTACTTACATTAATATCTTCAATCTGAAGTTCGTTATAAACGACTTTTTTTTTTAATTTTGGTGGATTTCCATATACAGCATCAGAACAGGTAGATTCTTTCATAATAGCAATAATTGCAACGGGTTCTTTATAAGATGCAATATCTTTCCTCTTCACTTTGCAAGCCATTTGGTAGCATCCTGTTGGTGGTGGTGAACAGTTAGCATCCCGCAGCAAATATTATTTTTTCCCCATTTTTGTGGCAATATTGATAGCACACATTCCTCATCTTCCAAGGTCTGCACAATTTTGAATTACATTCTATATAAAGGTATAAATAACAGATTATAATAAATTAAAACAAATTTTTACTCTATATATATACTTACATTTGTTTTTTATATTTTATTAATTTAAATTGCCGAAGCGAAAATTGAATAATAAAATTGTCTGCACTCAAAAAACATTCTTGCCCAAAACAAATAAAATTTACAGTTTTTTTTATTTACAAAACAAAAAATTTAATACAAATTCTTATAAGACTTAAACAGAGCTTAAAATATTAGGTTTAATTATTAAACAGAGCTTGAAATATTAGGTTTAAAAATTCATACCAACTGATAACCATTTGCATCATTGTAACGTGGCATTACAATAATAAATCCGTCCCGCTATTTACACTACTTTTTTGAAATTGTGGCGTTTTTAAAATTGTAGTTTTTTTCCAATACTCACAAACAGTTGCCTATGGCGAACAATAATTTTTTAGCCAGCACTTTAGTTCAATTTCAATTAAGTTGATTTCTACAATAAAATATTCAATAATGTCATTATATCGTACCCTCATAAAAATAAAAGAGTTGAAACTATATTATTACAAAAGATGAATGTTTTTTGGATAGTTTTTACGCAAAAAAAAGCAAAATTTAGTACTTCATGAAAAGATAATCGATTATAACTTCAAAAAGTGTTGTTTTAGGCTTTTTTAATTGATGAAAGGAATCAAATTGAAAATCATAAACGCTTATTATTTTGTAATAGATTATTTTATTATATATAAAAAATAATTTTATTAAATTTAAAACATAATTTGATTGAAAGATAATTTCGTTCACTTTAAAAGATAAATTTATTTAAATTTAAAGAATACATTCATAAACTAAAAAGGAATAAAATAACACCTTTTGTAGTGTAACCGATTATCTTTTGATCAAGTGCTGACATTTTTAAATAATTTCAATATCTAGTACAATAACTAAGTTTGCTAAAAAAAAAAACTTATTTGAATATTATGTAATTAAAAATGGAATAATTGCATACCTAATTAATTATAAAAACGTGTTGGTTTTTATTTAAAATTTAATTATATTTTCAATAGAAACTTTCAAAATATTACATATATGTGAGAAAACACAATATGTATAATATAAAAGATTTAAATATAAAAGAATATTTAATTTTAATTTGTGAAAGATCGATAATATTAAATTTATCTTCTTAATTTTTTTCAATTTGATAAGCATATCGATATTTGTTATAAAGCGTAGTCTTCTATAAATTGGTACAAAAAAATATTTTATTGTCCTTTAAGAAAATTAAAACAATCTCTTCAAAAATAGGATATTCATTCAAATCAAAAAGATGTTACGAATACTTCTAATTCTGAGTTAGTTTTAAAATAATTAGCGATAATATTGCCATATATATCAATATTAAGTGAATTGACTTTCTTTATTTTACCGTATTGGATTTCAGGAGTTAAAATAATATGTTTATATACGATATATTCTTGATGACGTATTGCAAGACTTTTGCAAATATTCTTATAATTCATTGTCTTTCCTGCCATTTTTATAAAAAAAATTGTGTTTACTCTCGCATACACCATAAATGAACAATGGGACCAAATTTTGTCATAATTGTTGGATAATGAATCAACAAGTGTTGTTTTGGTATAATATTAGTATCAAACTCAAGTTTAAAAGCACATAGATAGCGATTAATTAAGTGCTTTAATTGAAAAATTATATATGATGTTAGTTTTGGAGCAAAAATAATATCCATAATATCAACTAAATAAAGTATTACTTTCAATTTAGATTGGCAAACTTTTGGCAAAATATCAGCTACAATCAAAGGTAAACATTTTATCAAACACCAGCTTTGAGGAGCCTTTACCCCAATATGATGACCACTTTTATCAATATTAATCGGTCCAGGTTTATTTTTTGCGTTTAAAAATCCGTAATTATAATATATGATCCTATTATTTATTGTTTGCAATAATCCTTTATCAGCTGCAGTCATAGATTTCAAAAAATATTGTATTGTTATATGAACCGCTCCTTCTGTAATGGTGTGTACTTTTCGTCTGTTATTATTCAAAAATAATATTCATGTAAATTTTTTTTTTACATTTATACAAGAAAGAAAAAATAAATGTTTATTACATTCGGTGTATATTACATTTGAATTACAGATTCTAGTTTTCTGTTAAATGTTAACAGTAATAGTTAACATTTGTTATTTTTTTAACAGAAAATATTTTTCTGTTAAATGTTCGAAAAAAATAGTAGTAATATGGTCACAGTATTTTAATGTTAATTTTAATGTTAGTTTTGCAGTTTTGTCCGTTAAAAATTTTCGTGGTAGGAAAAGTTTTTATAAAAACTTACTTTTGATTAAGTAGTTCTACTAAAAGGAAGTGTTTAAAAAAAAAATACAAAAATAGTAATTTCAAATTCAGTATCATTTAAAAGTAATATAGTTTTTTTTTTTTTTTGGTGTTAAAATAATAATTTTTCCACTATATTTTATTACACTTGTGAAAAGTTAAGGTTTAAATTCCTTTTTTTTTGTTATAAAAAATAAAAATAAAATAAAATTACATACATCCTATAATTTACATCTTTTCTGTAAATAATAGATATAAGCTCAGGTAATAAAGTAAAAAATAGTTTAATTTAGGCTTAGATCAATTTTGATCTAATTGGTTGTGTTTTATATATTATTCACAAGCTTAGCCAGTGAGCTCGCAGGGCCAGGCTATAGTCGCTGAAAAGTAAAGTTTTATCTGGAGTCTAAACACCAAAAAAAAAAAGGAAATCTATAAAAATTCATATTTGTTCCTGAAAAAAAAAAAAATTACAGAACAAAAATCTTAGAAGATCAATAATTTCCCGCCAGTGTTAGCGTCGAGAGAGCGTAGCAGTTAATTTTTTTTCTATCATCTGTTATAATTTATAATCAGCAGAATTAATATTTTTATTAAATAAGTATATACTATTGTGTATATAATATAGGGAATTTTTATTATTAGGTCAGTTATCAAATTTTTATCATAGCGGGTAGAAAGAATTTTATTGTTACCGCGGAAAAATTTTGTTTTGTTAATAAGTTTTGTAGTTAATAGTATTTTAATAATATTTTATAATTTTTAAAATGGATGATCGCGATTCCTTTTTTTATTATATATATATATGTATATATATAAAAAGAAAAATCTAGAGTAAATCTAGAGAAATAAATTAATTGTCGGTCACGGTCATATATTTAATATGAATTATTGTATTCCGTCGGATTTACAAAAATGGCGGAAATCAGTTTTGAATAACGTGAAGTTTTAGTGATATCGCAAAAAAAAAGAAATTTTTGTCAAAAAAAAAATGTTTAAATTTATCGGTATTATTAAGTATTTTTTTTACCACTTGAAATTGTGGTAGATATTTTTATGATAGATAAAAAAAAAAAAAAAGAATTAATAAGTAAAATAAAAAAAAAATTATCATTTTTTTGTGATTTTTTTTATATAAAATAAATAAAAAAAAGGGGTTTTTTAAACAAAAAAAAAAAAAAAAAAAACCCAGAAAAGTATAATCTTGATTTTCAGATCCTGGAGAAATTTGAGCTCACATTTCCCGAAGGATTAGCTGAAATTTTATGTAAGTGAGTTATTATTTTATTTTAATTTTTTTTTTTTTTTGTATTTATAAACTAAATATTATTGAAATTGGTGTATTATTTTATATATATATCTTCGAGTTTTTGTCGGGTAATATTATATTTTTTATTTTTTTTGGAAGTTACCCTGTAAAGTAAAAAGAAAAAAAAAAGGAAATTTCTATTAGAAATTTTAGAATTTTTATATATGAGTAATTTTAAATTAATTTATTTTATATATATATATACATATATCAGATCATCTGAGTTTAAGTCTCGCGCTCAATTTTTATTTTTATCGCTTACACTTTTGTATAACAGTTTTTATTAAGGAGAACGGCGAATTCCGTTTATGTGCTTTACTTATTTATTTATTTTATCGAGAGAAAATAATATAAATAATATTTATTATATATTCAATTATTATGTATATTAATCAGCTGTAGAGCTATATATTTTTTTTTAGTATATATAAATTTTGTTCTATATACTATACTTTATATTAAATTTTATATTCAGATAGGGTAATAGGGGTAATTTTTTTTTTATAATTTTTTTTTGTGAATTTATTTGGAGTTATAATTTTTTTTTAATATCAATTTTGATCATTAATTTAAACTTTAGTAATATTAATACTTATTTTAATTTATATACATATATTTTTTATATAAAATTATATTTGTTTTATTTATTTTTTTTAAATTTTATTATTATTCTTAATTTTATAAAGTACAAATTTAATAGGTAATTGAACGCAAATAATGAGACCTTGATTTTTGTTAGAATAACAAAAATTAAGGTCGATGATTTTTGTACTGCAATTTTAATTTTGATTAATATGAATTGAGAGTTGATTCGGATCGCTTAAAGTAATCGGTTGATTTATTAGAAGTATTAAAAAATTAAACTGGCGTGGTGATCAGTCACCACGCCAGGATTATATAAAATATGGATTCTTTAAATTAATGTTGAAAATGAGTTGATATTTAAATTAAATATAATATATAAAAAGATAAAAATGTGTCATGAGTTTTTATTAAATAAGAAACATAATAATGTTATAAAATATTAATATAACAATACAAAACAAATGGAAGTGTAGTGTAACTTCCATAGTGTTGTGTTTGGAATATGTAGTTGTTCGCGTGCATTATTTAATTCTTTGTTTTAGGGCCTTTAAAAAACTTTAGAATTTTGGTCAATGTTTAAAGGCAAGGTAGGGCGGGAATCTGACCATCGCGGTTTAACACCCATCGCGCGGATTGCTGTAACGTTTTATTTGGTTTCAGTATTGTTTTATTAGTTTATTTTTTTTTTTTGTTACGACGTCCTAAGTGAATGAGTATAGTATCTCGTCTCCCAGTTCACTTGTCGTATTATATCGCGGTATGAATGTTTGTTGTTATTCTGTCCTTACGTGTGCATAATCTTTTGTACAAACAACCCACCCCGTGCTGATGCTAGTTTTGCGAGGTAAGTCATACCGCAACCTAAGTGCAAAAGAGCCGCTTGTTTATTTTTGTAGCGGAAGTAAGGAAATGTCTGGGACTAGTGACAGACTCAGCAACCAGACCAGCAAACAACAACACTTCTAAGATATCGGGTGCATAGAATCAACAACAAAAATATCAAATATATTTAAGTATGATAGCTCAGTGAAAATAAATTTAAATTTTACACCCAAAATATTATCATAATATCCATAATATCTTGTTCTTTAAGTTTAAGTTCTTCACAGGACATATTGTAGTTTTTTAAATTCCGCATTTCAACATTATCTTCAAAAAATATATTTTGAATATCATTTTTGTGACGTAAACAAAATCGGCAAAAATAATTTGCGGAAAAACAAAGCATTTACACCTAAATTATCACAACAAACGCCGACAACAGTTCCATTTATGAGAAAAGCAACTCACACAAATTTGTTAATATTCTGGTAAACCCATTGTATATAATTGATGTACAAAAATCTTCAGATTTTCCGATTGCCTTTTGATGAAACTATCCTCAGCCGATTCAATTATTGAAACTATATCATATTGTTTTTCATTATTTTCAACTGTTATTTCTTTTTCAGTTTCTAAATACAGTGGTAAATTTTGACTTGAATCATCTAAGTAAAAAATATAAATTTTTAGTGTGACATTTGTAAATGAAATATCCAGAAAATTACTAATGTCGTTTTCATTATTATTTTCCATCTCCGAAAATGCCTTTTTGAGTACACATTTTTTTGCAACTAAGTGCTTTCGAAGGCTATTGTAACTTGAGAATGTAGAAGTGCATGTTCTTTCTACACAGCATTTTAATTTTCCATTTGTTGGTATATTATGCCTATGTTTCAAATGGGTAAATAGATGGCCAATTTTTCTAAAATTATCTGGACAATTTGTCATAAAACAAAACAAATTAAAGTCAGTCATTTTTTTCAAAAATTAATTTGTGGAAATCTGAAATTGTATTTTTTTAAGTAGAAGATATATAGATTAAAAATGTAATGTGACTTACAATAAATATTTTATGACACAGACAAATATTTAAGCTTTTTGCTTATAACTTACTTATAAATTTGATTTTTTAATTTCTTGCGTTCACTTTCACCCCAAAAAAGCTAAATTTTAATGCGTTTGAATCCCAAAAAGGGTGAAAGTGGTAGTTGAGTCGCAATTAATATTTTAATTTGTCAAACTGAAATTTTGGAAAGTATAATTATTAATAGTATAGCTACAATTAAAATTACGAATTTTTTTTTTGATTTCATAACTATACATTTTTTTATCGGAATATAATTTTAATATGTAACAAACTGAATAAATTATTTGTTAAATATTTAATAATTAATAATAAGAATATATATTAATGAACACATAATTTTTCAATAATTTTATTGTAATAATTTAATATTAAATGATACAAATTTTAAAAGTTACTTTGAAAGTAATTGAATTTTTTAATTGGTGTTTACGGTAGATGGAACCCTCATATGAAAATATAGGTTGTTCTGGCGGGACAGGTGGCTCTTTTTTTAAAAAAAAAATATTTATTATCGTAAAGGTTTTTCGAAACTTCATCTGACATTACATTTAGGATTTCAATTTCAAGTAAATAATTACTAATAAGTCAAATTAGAAGCAGTTTATTCCAAAAAAATATTTTCACAATAAATATTTTAAATATCTAATTTTTATCTCTATGAAAAAACGGTTGTGAAATAATATTTATTTAAAAATTGGGTTGACTTGCTCCATTACGAAAAAAATTTAAAACACTTAAATTATTAAAATAAAATGTACACTAAAATTATTAATATAATTTCTTTCATTTTAAGATATTATCAAAATATTTTTTTGGAATAAAATGCCGGCATTTATGTCTAATTTGACTTATTTTCAAATCGTGTAGTATTAAAAATAGAAAAATGTTAAAATTGTTTTGTTTTTAACCTAAAAACAATTTTCGTACGTTTGGAAACCCTATCGTTTTTGCGAATGATTTTTTTAGTTCAGTAGTTCAGTTCTTGCTGTCACAGAATCAACTGGTTTTTTTTTTGTTCCTAGTGGCTGTAAAAAAGTTTTCTGAAATAGAGTAAATTTGTAGCATTTTGAAATTTACGTTCCGAAAAAGGGTGAATTTTTGTAAAAAATTACCCTTTTCCGGAATGTAAAAAAAAGTCAATTGATGTCATGCTACAAATTAACTCTATTTCAGAAAACTTTTTTTACTATATTAAAAAAAATTTTCTTTCCTCGGAATTTTAGAAATATAAAAAAACGTACTATATGTGTAAATAAAAATAGTGAAAAAAATAAAAAATCAATTAAAAAGTAATTAAAACAATATCAACAATAAATTTTTACAATAATTGATGGATTCTAAAAATGTTTTTCGGTAATTTTTATATTTTCATGGAAAAAACATTTTAAACCGTGCTTTATAGAATTAACTTGCAGCACATCATTTAAGTTCTTTTTTTTGCTTTTCCCGGCATTATAACTGTGTTGCGTAAGTAGTTTTTTCTAATAAACAAAATTTTTCATAAATTTGTTTACTAATAAACTAAAAATTTCTTAGCAAATATGATTGTTCGATTTGTTTTTAAAAATCAAAGCAAATTTTTGAAAGTTTGCGGGAGTACTGGTGATTTAGATTTGTGCTATCTGGATTTTGCTAATTGTGGTATGTTTTTATTTTAATGATGAAAAAATATATATACATATTTGAATTGCATGTACATGTGAATCGTTTTCGTTCACTAATTTAGATGAAATAAAATCTAATCTAAATACTGATCCTGTATCGTACACTGAAGTATCCTCATTGTCATCTGTCATAGTGCTGAAGTCTTTACTCAAAGGGACGCTTTGCTCAACATAAGTTCAGTGAATGAGGAGGTTACAATTTTATTAAATAAGAATTAGCTTTAATATTTATTAATTTATAAATTTTTATTTGCAGAAACTAATTTTATATATAAAGTCGCAGGAAGGTGGTACAGCAATTTTTGAAACTTTGGAAGCATATAAAATTTTAACAGATACTAATTTAAAAAAAGTTATTCGCTATGTTTGCCAGCACATAGTGTAAAATTTTGGCTACTGGCCCACTACTAACCAGAAGGAAGATCCACTATGCTAGACTTTGCAAAGAAATTCCACCAGCCTATAAAAATACTGATGACGATAAAGTTTATGTAATTACACTTATTATATACTAAAAAATTAAATTAAATTTCGTTATACAATCTTCATAAAAATTAAATTTTAAAACTTCAATTATTTACATTTTAGAAATTCTGATATTACAATACCAGTTTCCAAAAAAAGTGACAACATTATTATGAAATCTATTTTTTTAAATATCAATAATTTTTTAAATATCAGTCCATATTTTTAAATATCAATAATTTTATATAAATCTTTATGAAAATGATTTTTCAATTCAATTTCAAAAGTGCTTTATTTTTTATATTTATGTTGTACATTTTACAATAATTCTTAAAGCTAGAATATTTATTTGCTTTTTTTTTTGTTTTTTCTTAGACTACTGCCAAAATAAGGACTTAGTTCTATCAATTATTTTTAAGATAAATTTAATTTTTTTTTTATTTGTCTTTTTTTTTATTAATTTTATTTTAATCATATAGATTTAACCTATTTTAACATTTAAGGGTGAAAAATATTTTTATATAAAAAAATCCCTTTTTTTTCTTTTAAAAAAAACTTAAAACTAAACTATGCCTAATAGATAAAAAAAACAAGATGTATATATATAAATAATATTATATATATATTTAAATTTAAGTTTTCCACCAATTTTTATTTTTAAATTTAGCAAAGAAATTTTTATCTTTTTCTGTTGTGTTTAAATTATATTTTAATTGATTGTAATCTATTGTTTGAGGATTATATACTATTTTTTGGTTTGTTGTTCTTCTATTGAAATGATAGATAATTGGTAATCCATCTTTATCTTGTAGATATTTTTCCATGTCTAGATATATAAAACATTCTGGTGGAATATATCCATTTATTAATGATCTCTCGAAATATTGGTTATTTGGATAATATATTTGCGATATTAATTCGTTATTATCTATTTGTTTGATGCGTTCAAAATAATTTCTTGTTAATTTTAATATAAAAAAATCTATCCTTTCAATTTCTGCCATGTTGTATATATATTTCGTTGGATAATATTTAATGTAGTTTGTTGATGGATTTCTGTGTTTATTTGTACACGTTCTTAATATTTTCCTTTCAATTTTTCTTATTTTTTCCATATTACTGGCACTGATATTATACCATATAGGACTTCCATATGTCATATTTGGTCGAATTAGGGTTTTATACGCTATCATCTTTGTTTTTACATTTATTGTTTTGTTATAAAAAAGACTTTTACTCATCATAAATGATTTTCTAGTTTTTTCTACCATGTAATTTATATGCTTAGTGAAGTTCAATCTGTTGTTCAATATTATGCCTAAATATTTAACATTCTCTTGATGTGATATTTTTTTATTATTTTTAGTTGTTATTTGAATTTTTTTCCAATTTTTTTTAATATTATATGTAGATTTTTCTAGTCCTTCTCGGAATAATATCGTTTCACATTTAATCTCATTTATAATTAAATTCCAATTATAAAGAAATTCTTCAGTTTTATTATATAATTTTTGCAGCTTAGCTTGTAATATTTTTAAATTTATGAAAATGATATTATCATAATTTTGATTGGCCTATATAAATTGTGATCAGTTATTATTTTAGAAATTATGATATTACAATACCAGATTCTAAAAAAGGGACAACAATGAAATCTATTTTTTAATGCAAATAAAATTAAAATCAAAAGGAATTTAATTGAAAGTTAAGAATTTGATTCGGAAAAAATATTTGAAATTTAAAAATTAAAACTAATTATCAACAGGAATGAAATTATGTTTAATTCCATTCCAATACATTTAAAATATTTGTTGCCTACTAATAAATATCTAGCTTTTAGCTTATGATTGTAAATACAATATAAATTCATCTTTTATTTGATCTTTTTTTATATTAGGGTCTTTTCTACGATCCAGAAAGCCACACAGGATTTTTATTTAACCGGTTAAAACATTACAAAAAAATCATCGTGAAGCTGTTGGTCACGGTAAAAATAAAACAAAAAGTAATGTAACAGTTGCCAACAGTAACAAAGAAAATTATGTTCTGGGTACAAATTTAGTAGCTGATCTAAACCAGTACATCAAAGATATTGAATTTTTAAAAAATGCTTGTGTGAAACTTTAAAAAGCAGAAATCATCGAAAAATTTAAAGGAGCAAAGGATTACAGAAAAAATTGTAATACAACAATTTTAAATGACTTTCCAATAATATTACAAATGCGAATTAGTAAGTTACATAAATTATAAATAACATATAGTTGTATATAAAGAATAGCTAATCTGTATAATTATTATTTAGATTTTGATGGATTTTGAGAAAGGTTCTAAATTAGAAGAAATAACTACAACATGGAAAAATTTAGAATCTAATATTTTGAAAATATATGATAGTTCAAAATCCAAAAATAAAATTGCTGAGAACGCTAAAATATTTAATCGTAAGATTACTACTTTAGTATTGAATATTAAAATTTTATTTAGTTTTTAATAGAGACTTAAACCAATTTCTTGAAGCAAAATGAAAATATATAGAATAATTAATGTTGTTTTCGTGAAACGAAACCGAAATCAAACTATTTTTCAACACAATGGTTGTACTTCAACAAGATCAAAATTTGTAATGTTGTTTCTATTTTTTGTGTGGTATAAAATTAAGTTATAAGAATAATTAGACTTTGAGAAAATCAAGAAAACTTAGATTCCGTAAAAATATAACAGAATTTTATAGTATCTAAAAAACACATTAAAACAAGAAAAAATAATGTCATCATGTTGCAGCTCAACCATTTTTTTTTGGAAAATTTCTGTATTATTTCGCGGTTATATTAATATTGATATATATTTTTTTTTTGTTTCATCTCGGTTTACATCTCGGTTAAAAAAAAAACTAAATGAAATTTTAAGATTAATATTAAACCGTATTTCGTCTATAAACTAAATAAAAAATGTAATATGTATGTTATACTAAATATAATTTTAAAATTTCTTTTATCAGATTGGCTTGAACATGTGGTAATAATTTTAAAATTGATAGCACTACTGCCTCCAATAAACCAGGGAAAATGTAATAAAATTAGAGCAACGGAAATGTAAGCGTTATCTAATTTCTGCATATTTGTACCAATATGAACTAGTGAAGAAAACATAAGACAACAGGTGATGGTTAATCCGCAACTGGTTGGAATGGGAGCAAATAGGATGTCAATATCCAGTTTTTGTGTAATTGTGGACAAAAATATAATAAGCTTGGTTACAAACTCCTTTTTGGAAGCTTTTCATTATTTTTTGCCACACAATATGTATTTAGTTTGGAATACCATCCAACACACAGTCAATTTTTGAAGTTTGTTCAAGTGTATAGATATATACATATATAAAATAGACACCACTATAAAATTGACAAATTCAATAAAGACACTAACAACAATACTTAAAATTTAATTGCACTTATAATTATTTAATTACCATTTTTGTTGCCTTATTTTTATTATTTAAAGTGTTTCTATTTTAATAATATTACATTGAAAAATATGTTCCTGAATATAAATATAATTTATAATAAATATCTACATTATAATTATTTTTTTATAATGTTAAACTTCAATAATTTTAATGGCAATTGAGATCAATTAAATGACTCTTTGCAATTGTTTTTTCTTCTACGGTTAAAAGCGCTTTGTATCTCGGGTCCAAGAAAATAGCCCCTAAAATAGGACAACATTTTGAGAACGAAGCTGTGGACCTTTTTTTAGAGCATTACAAAGACTGACTGAAATAGAAGATGATTTATCTTCGTCAAGTTGCAACGTACATTTATAAATTAAAGTGTAAGCTTCACTCAAAGATAATTGCTCAGACTGAATGCATACAGTAGTATCGTACGGAAATTTCAGAATTGTAGACATGTGTTAAATTTTTTCCCATACACATGCAGTTAGATGAAGTTCATGAATTACATCATCTAATTCAATACAAAATGGTTTAAGTTCAATTAGACGATTACTCATAAGGTATGTAGATCCCCATCTAGTTTCTACATTTATTATAGGTCTTTTAAGTTTCCTTTTTTTGATAATAGATAAAATACGTGGCGTTCTTAACTTTATTACAACATGCTTAGCCTTTTCAATTAGTTTTGAATGTTCTCTTTGATTTAAAACGTCATGAATTGCAAGTTGTATGGTGTGGGGCATACATTTGATTGAAGTTAATATCGGAACTTTTTCCTTAATAACCTCCTCTACAATGGAAATGGAAACATCAAAAAATTGGATACCGTCATCAACTACATCTTCATCTTCTATATCTATGTCATATTCAGGTTCTAAGATATTATAATCATCAACACTTTGAGCTTGTCCTAATAACTGAGACGTCCTGCACATATTCCGAGCATTGTCAGAAGTGAAAGTATATAGTTGATTTGAACTAACACCATATTTACTGCATATATTTAAAATTTCGTTGCAAATTTTCGCCTGTGTGCTTCGTGGATTTCTTTTATAGCTAATGTTCTTATAACAATTTTATTATTTAATTCGAACTGAGCATTTACTCCCATTATGGATCTATTTAATCGTGTTGCACAGTCGACTTTTATTGATATCATTTTATTGGACATCTCTAATCTCTTTTGATATTGTTAACCGATATGTTTCAGCTTTTGCTTGAACATGACCTCGTATATTGTAACGATTTATTTGTATTCCTAATTCTGAGTATATCGGATCAAATATTATTTTCAAAGCGGGCGATTCAAGTGCTAGAAAAGGAAATCCATTTACGGTTACTAAATCTACGCAGATATCAATCATTTCCTTAGCACTAATATACACATTAATATTTTTCTTAGCGCTAACAAACTTATCCAAAGTTCCTTGGGCGGAACTTGCCGATTCATCATGTAATTTTGATTGTTTTTTATTTTTCAGAATTTCATCCATTGTTTCAGAATGATGTCGAAAATGCTTTAAATTATTTAAAAAAAAAAAAAAACATTTTTTTTAAATTTTTTTAGTGTTTTATTCAATAATCAAAATAAAAAAAAAATTCATGAGATCAAAAATTAAAATAAGTACATACATTAGAAATATCATTCTGTACATAAAAAAAATTATATTAATGTGCTAGTTTCATACCTATTTCTTTTGCTCGAGTTGTTAGTTTTTCACATAGTATTTCATAAAAGAAATGTGCAATAAAATTCCAAAAGGTTTTCAAGTTGTTGGTGAAATGTTGGCCGAAAACATAATGTGCCATGGAAAGTGTGTCAATCGCATCAATAATATCAAAATTGAATGGCAAGATGATATAAGTTCTCTTTCAACGTACAGGTAGAAAACTGATAACACTAATTTATTTTCGCCGCTTGCAATAAGATGGATGAGTAAATTCCTCATTCATCAATTCCTGATTTGTTAAATTTACTTATTATGAAATAGATTAATTATTTGTTAATTTTTAATTTGTTAATAAATATTTACCGGTTTGAAAAGAATTAATTTGGAGAAGTATTAAACGAATCTTGAACTGTTTAAGCTGAAGATTTTCCAGCTACGTGTTGCGGCAAATTTAATAAATACAAAATTGGTCTTGCAGAAGGTAACCATTCTAAATATTATGTATAATGTACATTAAAAATAATTTAAAGAAAATACTCATATTTTACCATCAAGTTCTAGCAATCCCTTAAAAGAAAGAAATTTCGTATTAAAAAGACTGTCTTTTTTTTAGGACGAATTATTTCTCATTATGTATTGGTTATTTAGATTGTGGAACAAAATTCAATGATAGGTTGGTGGGAGTAGGCTCTATCCTCTGTATGACAAAGCCAAAAAATCTTATTCCACATATGCACATATGTAGTATATATATATATATTATTCTTCTAATCAAAGCGAGTGACCAAAAAAATATTGTTAATTTTTAATTAGAAATTATTGGAAATATATATATATATATATATATGTAATTAATTTAGTTATTATTAGAGACAACAATGTAAAGAAAGTTGTAATGAAAAATGTAAAAATTTAGAGTATATAAATAATTCTGTTAAACATTTTGTTCAGCAGACGCTTCGTATATATATATATATATATATATATATATATATATATATTTGAATCTTTACAAACTCAGGAGATGCAAAAAACAAAGAGAACACTTCAGAAAACTTCGTTACTTGCTGGGTATCCAGTAAATTTATTCTTTATTCAAGTATATCCGTTAATATTTGCTTTATAATGCTGCTTTTAGTGCCCACATTAGCATTTTTTCATATAAGAAAATCTTCATTATTTTCAAAATCAGAAAATTGAAGTTCTACAATACTTGTATTTGCTGATTTGCGTTTTTTTGCTACTATTTTTTTTACGAGCGAGTAAATCTTTTGACGAACTCTGTATAATCGAGCTAACAAAATAGTCTCTATTTTTTCCACGATTATGTTAGAAACAGAATGAAAATTATTTTAAAATAAAAATTGAAATTAAGTGAAATTGTTTTTCTTTTAATTTTCATTTCTTACAATTTCATTCGCTTCATCGGTAGATTTTGTTGCGGAAAGAGATTGACTGTTGCAGATCCCATTGCGCATCTAATTATTTTGTCCGTCTCTCCACATCAGACAACCGCTTTTACTCTTTCGCAGAAATTTTCTTTTTTGTATATTTGCTTTTGACAAATATTTTTCAAAATCCTAAAAATATTGAGCGTATAAATAAGGTAAGAAAATTGCACTCCTTTAAGTTACTTATTATAAATTTCAGAAATTTTTCAGATAGGCATTATAACGTAACGAAATAACATAACGAAATTTGTTTTTTATCGTTATTTTATCGTTACTTATAACGTTAAACAGTTTTCAATTTCGTTTCATAACGAAACCCGTAACGTTATGAAAAATAATTCCGTTTTGCAACACTGTATTATATACTTTACCATTGATGTACATATATCTATCCTTATTAAAAGTAAAGAAGTCTCTCTTTTGAGAATTATCTTAATGGAAAAGTCTGGATGTTGGTAAAATTGTTGAATTGTTTCGATAACATTTTCTTTCTTTAATTTTATACCTCAAGAATCAATGAAATAATCTATTGCCTTTCCTCTAATGTTAGGTATTATAAAAAATAGCAAACCTTAAAAATTTAGCAAATCTTAAAAAGTGAAGTATAAAATCTAAAAAACATCTTTGTGTTTTTTGTTGCAATTAACATCATAAAAATTGTTTTATCATTATTTTCGATCCAGATTACAACGAATAAGGATCAAATCGAAATACTTTCTGGAATTTTACAAAATTTTGTTGTTATTTGCTCCGAAAATTTTGCACATTGCAACATTTTAAAGCGGTATTTTTTTTCTCCGCTTAAAAAGACAATATATTTAAGTATAAATATAATATTAATATTAAATACCTTAAAAATTAAAAAACTTCATATTCCTAGGTATCTCCAGGACGAATTTTTTTATAAAATTTGTTTCTTTTTTAAACAAAATATTAATTATAATGAAGGTGTCGGTTCTTCTTTACTAATGTTCCTTAATATTCAGTTTTCACTTTTATCTTTAACACTTATAATTTTTAAATATTTGTAATATATGTTTTCCAACTTATTCTAATATAATAGCTTACATCGATTTAGCTGCAATTTTTTTTTTGGAATAATAGATGCCAAATTAAAAATAAAAAACCTTTTAGGTGTCATATGGGGACACCTAAAAAATAAAAAAACCTTAATTTTCACTGATGAATTATTACCAAAAGGATATAAGTATTTTTATATTTGAAACGAACGTAAATGTTCTGTCCAAATTTCAGCTTTCTAGATATCTTTAGAAAATTACATTTTGATATTTTAATTTTTAAAATTTCCTATTTAAGATTTCCTATTACACACTTTTCATTTGCGGTACCCGTTTCATATAATTTTCTTATGCAAACTTGTCGGCTTTGATCTCAGTTTTTTTTTAATGCCACAAAGTTTCTATTGGTGACAGTACTCGACTATTTGATGGCCATGTAAGTACCGGAATTTCATGCGTATGTGAGGTTAATTTTATTAACAAAAGTACTTTTATTATTTTTTCTTCTATACAAAAAAAATGAATTTTTTTTGTTTGTTTCCTTTTTGATTTTTATATGTATTAAAATACCTATACATATATGATTTGAAATTATTTACCAAAAATTAATATGATTTAAATTTAAATTAATTTTTTTTAAATTGTAATAAAATATGATTTTTACAAATTTTCTTTTATGAGCAAATAATTTGATTACATACATATATAATTTAAAATTTTTAGGAAGAAAAAAAAATATGGAAAACTTTTTTTAGTTAAATTATTTAGATAAAATTATTTTATTTTTATGTAGTTGTTTGGTTTTGTTACTGTACCAAATTTTTATTAACTTTTATTACCATTGATTTTTTTTTACGTTGGTAACAGATCCAATGATAAATTATTTTTATATATAAAAAAAACTGTACTCTACCAAGAAAAATATTATAAAAGTTTTCTTGAAATGGTGTTTTGATGAATTATTTTGATGATATCAATGATGGTCTTGAACAATCTGGATTTTTATGTTGATTGATGACGTTGATATACTATGATGAAAACTATATTGCTTCAAAATGATAACATCGATGACTGCTTGGCATATAAAAAAAAAATAATTTGAATTTGTAGAGGCTGCAACTGCAACCACTAATTTCGTTTCTATAAAATATTTGTAATTTGTATTACTTATACTTTTACAGTTTCGGGGAAATTCATATTAATTCAATTTATAAGTAATATGCGCAGTAAATTAATACAATTTTCAATGTTAATTCAGTAGTTTCGTGCATAAGTTAAACTAGTGATGTTGTCGACACTTGATGATGCGTGATGCCAAAGAGAGGAATAATGTTGATAAGGAAAAAGTTTTTACAGCGGCAGCAAAAAGTCGGACAGCAGAAGAACAAACGAAGTATTGATGGAAAAGAAAAGATGAATAAATTATTAAATTTTTTGATTTTGTAAAGAAAAGATTAAATTTTTGTTTTATTTGGTAGAATTGCTGTTAAAATTCGAAGTTACTGGATTGAAATTAAATATTAACACGGTTAGAATATAACAAGTGATAATTAATTAAACCCTAAATTTATTATATACAATACATAATTGGGTTTCGATTTATAGTTTTTGTATAAAGAATTTGTGGTAGATGATTATAAAAGTGAAATCATCTACATCTTAACAACAGAGCTATGATAATCTAATGGTAGATGAACCAGTTGCAATTATAGATTTACAGCAATATCCCGAAATTAAATAAAATCATGGAATTCAAAATCCCGATAGACTTATTTTGTAAAAAAATACCGAAAATTTCACCCACGTTTGGCGTTACCCAGAATAATGAGGAGGACGTAGTTGGTGAAGGTTGTTTGATATTAGTTTTTTCGATATTTTTAAATTTTTTTTTGTATTTTTTCTGATTTTTTTTTTATTACTGACTCTCAAGATATTTCAAATTTTCGGGAATATTAATATCTTTCAAGCAATGCGACTCTTATAAATTTAAACCACTTGATCAAACTTTTTGTTCCCCTTTCGATAGCAAGTGGACTCGGGTATGTGAATCATTATCATTTGATTATATCTTTAAATAAGCTGTTGGTAATTCAAACATGTTTTACCAAAGCGAGAGGCTCATGGCTATGCGTAGCAGTAGAATTTTTCTTAATTCCACGCTTTTTGTTTTGAGCAATAGTTGTCAGACGTCTCTTACAAAAGTGGCGTTTTCTGTTCGCACATCACTAATTAAATGTTATATTTTTTTTTTCTGGGTAGTACAGGGTGGGCTAACTTGAAGTGACTGATTTGAAATGCTTATAATTGTTTTGTTTTAAAAGTTTTTTATTTTATTTTTTTTTGCAAATAATAAAGAATTTTATAAAATTTTATAATGTCATCATACTCAATGCAAGAACGTGTAAAAATTATTGAAGTTTATTATGTTTCCGGACGATCAATTGTTACAACACAAGGAAAATACCGTCAGTATTTTAATACTGCGGCGGCCCCCAGTGTAAACATGATAAGAAGCTTAATGACCCGTTTTGAGAATTGTGGTTCAGTAGGTGATGAACCACGAAGAAATGTTGTTCGACCTGTTCGAACTGAACAAGCTGTAGATGCTGTACGAGAAAGTGTTAACACGGATCCAACTGTGTCTACTCGTCGACGTGGTACTCAATTCGGCATCTCCATAACATCGCTACGACGTATTCTAAAAGTTGATTTGAGGATGTTTCCCTATAAAATTCAATTGGTCCAAGAATTATTGCCGAGGGATGCACCACAACGGCTACAATATGCCAATAGATTGATTTTGATTACGACAGAAAATGCCAATTTTTTGAATAATCTGATTATGAGCGATGAAGCACACTTTCATTTGAATGGACATGTTAATAAACACAACTGCCGAATTTGGGGTACGGAGAATCCGAGAGCATTGCAGCAGCGACAATTACACCCTGTCAAACTCAGATAGAGTTATCGGTCCATATTTCTTCGAAAATGAAAATCAGGACCCAGAAACCGCATACCGGATCATGTTGGAAATTTTTTTACGTCCAGTAGTTCTCAATAATCCTGACATATCTTATATAAGATGGAGCTACACCTCATACAGCAAGAGCCACAATGGCGATTCTTCGAGAACTTTTCGATGACCGAATAATTTCAAAAATGCTGATTTCGCGTGGCCACCTCGTTTTCCAGATTTGACGGCCCCAGATTTTTTTTTGTGGGGTTTCTTGAAGGAATGAATTTACGTCAACAAACCACAAAATATTCAGGAGCTAAAGCAGAATATTCGCACAGAAATTGCAAAATTGGAGCCAGAAACGTTGCGCAACGTAATGGAAAATGTCTTAAAAAGAGCCATTAACTGCCAACAGGAAAATGGAAGCCATTTAAAGGATGTAATTTTTCACACTTAGCTTAAAAAAAATTTAATAATTTATACTTTCATTTAAAAAAAAAAAAACTTTAAAAACAAAAAAATTATAAGCATTTCAAATCAGTCAGTCCAAGTTGGCCCACCCGTTATATATAAATGCGACCATTTACCACTATTTTAATTTTTCCTTCGTTAGATTTTAAAATTTCGACTTCCATATTTAAGTTTCTGACTAATAAAAATAATAACTAATGATAACAATGTTAACACTGCGAGGTGATAAACAATGTTAAAACTGCAAGGTCTCTAAAAAACTACTAATTTTATTATCATGAAATGTATAAATTTTATTATTCTACCCCAAAATGCCTACATGGACAAAAGGCCTACATGGACAAAAGGCAGACATGTACAAAAGGCCCACATGGATTAAAGTTTTTTTTTAATTTTTTTTTTAAGAATATCGTAAATCTATAAATACTCTTTTTGATATAAAATTGAATTACAAATTAGAAGAAATAATCAAATAGATTAAATAATAATATTTTTTTCTTTAACAAAAAACCCTTTGTTTCCAATAAAAAAACAACTGTAATAGCTAAAAATATTAAATAAAATCGGATTGATTCCTTGAAATTTTTTTATTTAGAATTTTTTATGTGACCTGTTAAAGAAGTTAATTTTTGATTTGACCTGTTAAAGAAGATTTTTTAAGTGACCTGTTACACAAGTTTAATAATAATAATTAACTCTTTTTTATGCAAACATTATGGATCAGCAGACTGGTGAAATTTGTAAGATGATTGAGTCGCAAAATAAAAAGAAAATGATTGTTGTCAACGGTTATATATTGCAAAAGGATAAAAACCGAAATGATTTGTACTGCTGGGACTATAAGCATAGTAGTCACGCGTCAGTTGGGCGAAATAGTGGAATTTGTTGTAATGGGCTAGCATCCACTATTTATATAGATGGCGTGCATAAACTACGAAGTTCAAAAAACCATAACCATTCTCCAGATACATCTAACAAATTTTTTATTGCTAAAGTAAGAGAAATAAAGAGTATTGCTTCGTCAAATCAAAATCAGCCGAGTCGAATAATTCAGGCAGCTACTAATCAAATGGGTACTGTATGTCGGTCGCAAATGCCATCAAATACAGATTTAACAAAAATGATCAAAAGAGCTCAAAACCGAAATAGTCCACGAGAACCAAATACACTTCTTGAATTAATAGTTCCAGATGATTTAAAATTTATAACCAAAAACAAATTGTTTTTGTTGAGGCAGAGTGATATTCGTAATGAAAGGGTCCTTTTATTTTCTACAGAAAATAATTTGAAGAAACTTGCAGAGTCCAATTACTGGATAATGGATGGAACCTTCAAATCCTTCAAAACTGCTCGTAATATGTTTTTACAGATATATTCAATTCATGCTCCTGTAGGTGGTAAAGAAAATTCTAGAATACTACCATTGGTATATTTTGTTATGTCCCGTAAATCAGAAGAAGCCTACAAAAGAGCCTTTTAAGATTTCTGTGATTCTGCCGCCGAATACAATATTCAATTAGCTGCACCATTTATAATCACTGATTTTGAAAAGGCAGCATTATCAGAAATTGTAGGTGCAATAAATAAAAGATGCTTTTTTCACTTGTGCCAAAATTTGGAAAAAAATACAAAATAGTGGCTTAGCAACATTGTACGGAGACGACGAGAACTTTTGCTTGTTAATGAGACACATTGCGGCACTTGCTTTTCTACCAAATTCTGAGATTATTGAGGCATTCGAAAGCGTTAAAAGTATCTTACCCGAGAATGCTGCTGAGGTGGTTTCATGGTTTCCAGAATAATAACATAGGCTTCCCTCGAACCCAAAACAAAGTAGAGGGATGGCACAGGAGATGGCAGTTATAGTTGGAAGAAATCATCCTGGAGTATTTCACTTAATTAAAGAGTTGAAGAATTTTTAGTTAATTTAATTTTTATAGTTCGTAAATTTAAATTTTAATTTGATTATTGCTTCTTATTTGTAATTCTATTTTATATCAAAAAGATTATTTATATATAGCTTTAAGATATTATTAAAAATAAATATAAAAAAAATGTCTTTTGTCGTGTCGGCCTTTTGTCCATGTCTGCCCTTTTGTCTGTGTCGGCCTTTTCTTTGTCTGCTTGTTGTCCATGTCGGCCTTATGTCCATGTCGACTTTTTGTCTGTCGGCCTTTTTTGTCGGCCTTTTGTCCATGTCTACCTTTTGTCCCGTATACGAAATTTTATTTATGAATTAAATTTCTGGCACCAATGTTCTTTGTTGTAAAATATCAATTAATTTGGTGAACATATTTTATTCTTTTTAAAACATTTTTTTTACATAATTTAAAAAACTTTCACATTATATTTCAAATAAAAATACGTTTCATATATCTATGAAAAAAATGTGTTCAAAAAACCACAAAAATATTTGGAAAATTACCAAATTGCTTTTAAATCCTGAAATAAAATTTAAAACTAAAAATGAATCTCACAAAGATTCCTTAAAGCTTGAAAAATATTCATCGAATATGTACATAATAATTAGCTATAAAAATAACATTATAAAAGTTTTACGAAGTCAACAAAGTACTAAGAAAATTTATCAATCTTATAATCTACAAAGCAATTTAGAATTTTGAGACCACTTATTTATTTGCATATATATTTATTATCTTTCTAAAAAATATTTCGCCAGGAAATTGTAGCACAGTTATCTAAAATATTTTTATCGTGGTTGCACCAACGAACTTGAACATTTTTTTTTTTTTTTTTTTTTTAAATTTATTTTAATAATGATTTATGCGAATAACTCTTTATGTCACGTCTTTGTGATAATTTAACTTGGCAATTACATTTTACGGAAATATTTTTAACTATTCTACAAAAATTAGGACTTTTGTAATACATGTATTTTATACTCACATAACAATAAAAAAAATGTTGCTAATCGTGGTAAAAAGCTTCATATCTCCCTTTTCCATCTTAAAGCTAAGAAATTTTTGACAATGCTTTTAAAATTGTTTTGTTGAAAATCTGGCTAAGGCAACGATGAGAAACAGTTAGCATTGGCCGAAACCAATTATGAATATATGTTTTACATAAATATTTGAAAAATTGTGGAATATATACTTCCATTACAAGAAACAGGCTCTTTTTACCATAAATAAACTACTAACATTTTCGCATCAGTAAAAATTCAGTTATCATGTCAGTACCATAAAATGTATTCTGCTGAGTATAAATATAATATTAAAAATTGTTAAGATGAAGAATATAACTTTTTGGTTACTAATTCCGAATTGTTGAAGAAAATGTCTCCACGCGAAAAATATGCATTTAATTAAGAAAAATATTTCAAACATGAAATAATTAAAAATAAATTGTTATTGTATTTTCAATAAATTGAATTACTTTTGTATTTTTGCTTAGTTTGTAATTGTTTAAAAATAATTTTTTATTTTATTTCTTAATGTTGTTAGTTTTTTTAGTACAACACTAAGATTATTAATTTAATTTAAGCTAACACCAAAAAATTTAACACCAAAAGTTTAAAAGGTTTTGAGTACATACGTACACAATACCAAAAAAATTATAATAAAAGGATTATTAATTAAATATAAGAAATACCGAAATAGTGAAAAAAAAATAGTATAAAATTCGTATATTTACATTTACAGCATAAGAAACGTTTACATAACATAACAATTATTTATATTTGTATAGAAATTCATTTCTTCCAAATTTTAGATGTAATTATAATTTTAAAAAGTTTTACAAATAGTAAGAATAAATTGAAATTAACTGTGTACAATAATTTTTGTATTCGAATAAGTTGGATTATGCAAATGCATTTCTGATTGTGGAACCTAATCAAATTTCAATTGCTTCATGGTTCGCATAAAATATTTATCTTTCATAAATAAAAGGTTAAATAAATATAAAAAATAAATAAAAAATTGTAATAATTAAAATATTAAAAATTCAATCCAAATTAAATTAAAATTGTTATAGCAAAATTATTAAAAAACAGTTGATTAAAATAACATTCGCGAATAAAAATAAAATCATTGTTATGGACTTTGCACATGATACGCGAACTATGAATTGCGAATTGCGAATATTCGTAATTCTTGATATTTCTTTCACATGAAACGCGAACTGGGAATTGTGAATATTCCATACAAAAACAAATTTGAGGTTAAAAAGGAGCGAATTTTTTATTCGCAAAAATGTGGATTGCGAGTGGATCGCGAATAATGAATGACAGTTCGCGACTAGATATTTCAATTCGCAGAAAAAAAAAATAGTTTATTTTCATAAATTTCATAAAATAAATAAAAAAATTTTGATAACATTATGTGTATTAATTAATTTATTTAAAAAAAAATTAATTAAACATGGAATAATTGATTTGTTCGCAATTCGCGTATCATGTGCAAAGTCCTTTACTTATAATTAATTTTATTCTTATTTCCATAAAATTACCATTATTTTAGAATAAAATTCTTTTTTATTTTAATTCTGAATTTTGGATCAAAACTTTAAGACAAAATTCAAAATCATTAGTTTATGATCATACTTGTGGTCCAAATTCGAACTGGATATTAATGTGAAATAGTGAAAAGAATAATTAAAATATTTTTTGAAATAATTACGGTATTTAAATTATTAAAATATGGGTACGTTTGGAAATTAGCGAAATTGCTGAAATATTCGTGAACATTAAACTTTAAAAATTGTGGTGCTGAACTTACATCCTGCTGAACTTACATTAAATATCAACAATAGTTGATAAAAATAGCACAATAAAACATTCAAAATCCAAAGAAAAATTTTATTTAATAAAGGTATGATATATTACCAAAAAACACTTCAGATGTTATGGGTATGGCAAAAAGCCAATACCATTTCGCAAAACAATGTGTGCTTAAGTAAATGACTATTGACTATTAAGCGGTATTGATCATCAATTATGTTATGGACATGGTCTACATTTATCAGTTTGTGATGTTCTCTACAAAAAAGCTAGAATTTTATGTGCATCAGATAGTTAGCATAACGAATTTGTCAAAATCTGGAGGAAGACAATAATAGTGAAGATGACGAGAGTGAGAACGAGAATGAAAAGATCGACAGTGAGAACGTAACTTCATTTGATTGTCAATCAAGTCAATACGGCGGTTTATTTAATTTAAGAATCGTAGAATTCAATAATGACTACAAGATAACGTTAGTATTGCTTAATTATTTAGATAAATGTATCAAAATTACTTTCTCTGTCCAATATATTTTAAATTGTTCGCTATGCATCGAAATTCAGATTGCGTCTGTACATGTGGAACCGAATAGCGACGTAAAGCGAGACCTTGGTGATAGTAACATAATAGTTTTCTTTAATTTATTCGAATTAATATTAAATTATCTGAATTAAAAAGTACACATATTGTTTTGTAATTTGACTCATCTTTCAGTGGAACCCACTACATATTTTAATTGTTAATGGGAGTTTCAAAATATTTTTTTTTCAATAATACTTTAAATTTCATGATGTAGAAGCATTTTGGTAGTTTGCCTAACTTTTTTTCCTATTATAAGCAATATATAAATATATATATTATATACGGAATATATATATATATATATATATATATCATGTATATCACATAAATATAAAACATATTTTCCATATAAATTCAACTGTCAGAAATTGTTTGTAAAAAAACAAAAATAAATGATCGTATTTATATAATTTTTATGGTATTTGGTGTATATTAATACTATGGCCATTCATGTGCCAGAAATTTTGTATTTGTTGATATTAAAAAAATAAATTAGATAAACCATACTCTGAAAAAACTATCAAAGTTGGATATAAGCTTGTATGAGAAATTTGTTTTAATTCTTTTATCTTAATTTCATTCATTTTGTATATGACAACCAATTTTTTTATAATATATAATATTATTGTAATTAAAAGAATGTTAGTGTAGAAAGTTATAAATCAAATTTGGATTTTATTTTTAAATATTTCAAGGAAAAAAAAAATATTTTAATATACCGCAGTAAATTAATGTAAAACAAATTTATGATGAACAAATGCGCATTATACCATAAAAAAACATGATAATAATTTTCTATTGAATATGCTCATTGTAAACTTTAGCTATTAATAGAACTAAATAATTCTAATTAGTTAGGTAAATAAATAATATGTATTAAATACTGTATATATAATTAATTATATATTAGTTCAGACGAAGTACTCGAAAAGGTACTTTTTATTGTTTGTTATTATTCACCGATTTTTATTTCCTTATTTATTTATTTTTATAATACGATAAGTTATTATTTTATGTTTTTTTAAAAATGTCACTATTTAAACTCATACTATAATTTTTTTTACTGTCACTGTCACTATTCCAAATATTTTAGAAATTTACTAACGGTTTTCTTCAAATATTATCACAACTCTTCCTTTGAGAAGAAGCTTTTTATTTATACATTTGTATTACCACCAACTTACCACACATTAAACAGTTGGTTGTGATGATTTTCCAAATTTTGCTGCATGTGCCACCCTCACATCCCAATGTATTTGATATAGACCTTACCGTATTTGGTTTCTTCCTGTCTCTCCGCTTCCCAGATTCCTTCAAATTCAATAAGATAGGTGTACGGATCGATGTTCTCTTTATTCTTTCATAACCTCCTAAAGAATTTAGCGTAGAAGTTTAAAGTTTCTGCGTCTTCTCCGATGTAACGTAGTATTGTTGGGGGAAAACTGGTTACTCCAATGTTATGTTAATATTTTATATTAAAATACTTTATTTTATTTTAATATTTCTTTATTTAATTCTTTCCTTTTATTTATTTTTACAACCTTTATTTACAACTACTTGTAACTTTATTTACTGCTATTTTTGTACTTTTTCCTATTTGACTCCATACCACTGATGGGGGCTTTAATGCAAGGCACCAATACAACTTTAATTTTGAAAGTTTTTTGGAGACAAATTCAGGCAAGTTCAAAGGGCTAGAGCCTAGACGTATTCTATTTTAAAGTTTCAATAGACACATGGTCAGCTTTGTCTCTGAATATGAGAATAATGCAGTGTATTTAAACACAACACAGCCTTTCAACAAACCTGAATCTGTCTACGGATGTTCTAAAAGAGGAAAAAGGGAATGCGAACACAAATTAAAGTCTAGACACATCTACCCAGAATAGGGGCAACATAAATACCATCTGAAAAAAATTGTAAATTCAAAAAGCAGTGGCTATTCTGTTCACGCGCAGAAAAAACCAAGAAAACTGTAATGTTATATAGTTCTTTATGGTTCTTTTTTTACTAATGGCCATATATTACCATCTTCTTTTATAAAATTTATGTTGGCTAATTCGTTTAAACGTTTTGCAACTTGTGTTAATGGCGTATTTCCATTTCGAAGTAATTTTTTTATTTTATATAGAAGGCTTTCAAAAGGGTATGCACTACTGGATGGTAGATATCCTAAGTTCTGTATATCTTCTATTAAATGAGAAAGATTATGTACATTGCTGCTCACAGAATGAAATCCTCAATATAATTTTTTAAAAGTTCTTCGGCAACATTTAAGAAAGATGAATATGCTTTACAGGAACAAATTGTTATAGCACACGAAAGGCTTAAAACATTATAATATACATCTACTGGTAGATGATCTTTGAGCACAACAGGTCCAACATATAATGAAAATGTACGAAATTCTAGGCCTTTCCAAAACCAAAAGCTTCCATGAACCCAACCAAGAAGGCAACGTTTTGTCATTCCTAAATCTATTAAGTGTAACGAATCGGCGACCGGAAAAGATTTGATTAGATCTATGGGCAAATTTTTCTAATGGTGAAGTTTCCTTGTGGTGATCAGCATCAATTCTTTTACTCATATGGTGTCCGTCATTATAATATTCTCCGATGACAATGCACTTGCTGCAGCCATGGTAGTGGTTACTAGAAACGATACCTATAAACATTTTAGTTTTAGAAATATTTTAAAAAGGTAATATGATAAATATTTTACCTTTCACAAAAGACCTAGCTGGTGTGTCGCAAATAAAACACTTGATTTTAATTTTAATGGATTGGTCATCAATTTTAATTCCCGTTTGCAGTAATTCTTTTAATTCATTTACAAATGGAGTCAGAAATATTTTTGCATTTTCTGGTTTGATTTCTCCACAATATATACCAATTATCATAGGTTTAATGTTAGATATGTTATCAATTAACTCTAAAATAGGCCATAGTTCACATTTAGAAGTACGATATACTGGCAACCCATCCATGTTGAATGTTAATGAAACAAAATTTGGTAATAAATCGATTTGTTCAAGTATATTTTGTAAACAAATTTTCGATCTATTGTGCCAGTATTCGCCTTTTCCCATTGGTACAATTTTAACTGCTCTGGGTGTTTTTAAGAGTGTCCTACGTCCTACTGTTCCTTGGACGATTTTTCACTCCATGACTTATCAGAATTTTTAAAAGTTCATTGGTTGCACAATGTGTAATATTGTGTCTTAGGGTCCATTGTTTTAAATTTTCCAAAAAAATATATGCTGTCACAATCAGATTCATCTTCCAATTCACCTTGAAGCGGCCAATTCTGTATCAGAGTCAAATATTGTTCATATGATGTTTTTTAATTGTTCGGTAGACTTTTCACCGTTTTCAAAAACTATTTTTTTTCATTCACAGCATTAATAAATTGACAATTTAAAATGCTTGTTCGTGAAGAAACTGGGTAATCCAAGACAGTTTCAGGCTGCAACAATGAATTTGAAACTGAAACCATGAAAATAAAACAAAAGAAATTATTTTTCTTAAAATATATATTCGTATTTACCTTTTTGTTTATTCTCCGCTCTTAGAGATTCATTCAGGTAAAAATTAACTTTACGATAATACGTTGATGAGTGCTTAAATGGTTTTTTTTAATTGAAAATGTTTTTCCTTTGTTATAAACTTATTTTATTAACTTTTATTTCCACACACTTGTATATAGAAAAATTGTATAAAAGTTATAAATGTCAATAATATCAGTTGTTTGTCGTCTGTCATTTTAAAAAGCTATTTTATGGTCGCTTCAATAACTATACCAAATATCCACGTCGAATAAGGGTTTTTAAATGCCAAAAGAGTGAAACAGTAGTCATGAAATACCTCACTTTACAACCATACAACTAAATCGTCATTATATGGTTATTTATTAGACCTTTCTTTATGTTATATTAGTTGTCCAATAGTTGCAAAAATGTATAAAAAGTTGTCCGGTAAATATAAAATGACTCGCCTGCGACTGTTAAAAAAAAACGTTGGATTGTGGTCAGACCGACAAAAATAAGAAAACTTATAGTTGTGTAACTAAAAAGATATTTTTAATAAATTTATGACGGTATAACGACGTCACAAATGGGTTATCCAACTTAAAAGTTATTCTGTGCTTGTTGGACTGTACTGGGACTAGATTACGAATGTACCCTACAAAACTATTGTCTGGCAAAAGCTCGAAGATTAAGTAAGGGGTTGTCAGGATAGTTTTCAATTTTACAGTAATTTAGATATCGACCAAAATCTAACGGAATAAACATAATACATCTTTAAATTAGTAATTCAATTATTTTATAATTACTTGTCATGAATTAATGACAAATATACAAAATTCAAATTCTATATAAAACAATTTTATAAAAATCAATTATAAATATTAATATATCTGCATTCATGAGCAAAAACGTATTAAAATATTCTTAATACAAAACATTTATAAAATATAAGATATTTATGTTTTTAATTTGACCACGTGTTTCCAGATTGTCCCTTTTATTAATACAACGCCGTTTCCTTAAAATAAAATATCGCGTCACCTCTTTCGATCTAATACTTTAAGATCTTATTAAATCCTTCTGGTTATATATTAAATCCAAAGCCAAGTACCGCTAATATAAGGCTTATATGAAGAACATCGTAACCCTTGAAAACCCATCAAATTTGGGTTTAGTTTTAAAAAATAATTATAAAACTCGGTAAAAGAACATAGAGCAGTTCACCAATTTAAAAAATCAAAATTTGTAATAAAAAATATAAGGGTTAATTATAAGTTATTAAAAAATAGGGGCGAATTAAATCAAATTTGAGTGTATTATTTATCTTGCATTTCTTATATTAAGAATTGCAGACATGAATTCATCATAAACATAATCAAGTTGCAAAATAAAACAAAAAAAAACAATGTTCTAAGTCTAAGATCTAAGTAACCGCAAGATTTTCCAAATTAATTGCAAGAATGTTTGAATAACAATATTAAATTATTTATTGTGATAATAAAGTGTACGACCAACTTTAAAAAAAAATTATTATAAATGTTTGGATAAACTTTTCATTGACAAATATATTTCTTTTATGTCAATATATTATTTTTTTTTTTGATTTTTTAAATATATTGAATGGTACATTTATTCAAATGCTTTTATTCAGTCATTAATTTCATGAATTACTGTTTATTACAAGTTTCTCGAATTATAAGAAATATATAAATTCAATTATTTTGTAAATATATACAGAAGAAACTAATCGCATGGATAAACAAAAATCCACTAAACATAATTCGAAAACTATCACATAATTATCTTAACTTTTACGATGTGGTTTTGTGTGATTTATAAATTTGATGTGTTGACAAGTTATATGGACAATTGAAGCTTTTAAGTTATACGAATCGGATAAATAAAATTTTATTTAATTATTTTATCTATACTAAATATACTTCTAAATAATAATGAAAATAATAATTGGTAATGCAAATGGACCTAAGTTTTTTAAATATTTATATACATAATTTTTACATTTGCTTTAATTTATTTTATTTTATTGTAATGGTAGCCCCGTTTATTTGGTTTTGCCCAAAATTTAAAATAAATTTTAAACTGATAAAAAAAATGTATGACTCTAATTTTTACTTAATTTTTTTTATTTTGTATGGTGTTTTTTTGTTTTGTAAAATGCAATCAATGCACCAATCAAAACCGTCAAAAATCAGGCGATGACCACCTGCATAATTTAAATTATATACAACACAACAACAACAATTTTTTTTTTTTTTTTTTTTGGCTTGGAAAAAATGATTTCTGGCGAGAGACGAGAAATTAAAAATCAAGTAGTGGAGTTCAATTCGTCAATAGTTTAACAGTTTTTTTTTATCGGTATACAATTTGAATTATATTAATATTTTTGAAAATAATAATTTTGAAGTTCCAATAAACTCTGATTAATTTATGTACATATAATTAATATAATAATTTCAACATTTAATTTTTAAAAAAAAATAAAGACAGAAATGTTATAAATTTTAAAAGTGAATAATTAAAAAACAAAAAATTTTATCAATTAAAAAAAAAAGAAATAAAATCTAATTAAATAAAATAAAATTTAATTACATAAAGGCCCAATCGTAATGTGAGCGGAAACCTTTATCGATTCTATACGTTACCCCTTATAAAGGGAAGTAGAACTGATCAAAATTAATGGTAGCAAATCTGATCACAATTAATAGTATATATAGTTATATTTTATATATCTTTTGAAAGAATAACAGATTTCCTTTTTATTTTAATTAGAACGATTTTATTTAGGCAAAATTTTAATGTTACACTTACAAAATCTCACTTAAAACTAAAACTCTAATTATTTATAAAAAAAATGCAATAGAATTTGATATTTGCGTAAATGTGTGAATTGTCAATTAAGCTAGAAATTATGAATTAATCTAATTCGTAATTTCTTGTTAATTATTATTTCTAGCAATTTACCAAATTGTGGGAGTCAGTTATAATATATAACATCTCCCCCATATGAAAATTTTTGGTCCTCCAAAAAGTTTAATTAATTTTTAAATGGCTCATACTCAGCATTTTCCTTGTCTTTGACAACATTAGTTATTACATTAATATTATTTCGTTTAATACATAATATATATATATGATTAAAAACATCGTTTCAATAGTTATAAAAATTACTGTACTTATAGATATGTAATTCATAACATTATTATTATATTCAACATATTTTAAAGTATCTCTATTTTGTATTTAATATATTTAAATATTCGTTAACAATAGTTTGCTGAGAATTTATTTGATTCGTAATTTCTGTAAGACCTTTTATTAGCTTATTATTAATAATGACCTGTTTATTACTGTGTTCAGTTAGCTGTTTACTGTTGATATCTATATTTTCTAAATGGCTATATATTTCTTACTTTGGCTTAATACTGTACCAATTGCGTTATTAGAAACATCTGTTGTTACTGTAATTTTTTTTATTAAAATCTGGGTTTATCAGAATTGGGTCAGATGTTAACAGTTTTTTTTTATTTTATTAAATTAGTTAATGTATTCTGGTATCATTTTTATTAATTTTAGAACTTTTTTTTAGATATTTTATCATTGGATATGCCACTTTGGCATAATCCTTAATAAACTTTCGATAATAACCGCTTATGCCTAAAAAGGATTTAATTTCTTTTGGAGTGTTGGGTAAGGGAAGTTTTTGTATGCATTCTATTTTTTTTTTTGGTTCTGGTTTAATGTCACCATTTGTTATTATGTACCCTAAATAGCTTATTGAACTTTCTGCGAAATTGCATTTGTCAACTTGGATTTTAAGATTTGCATCTCTTAATTTTTGAAGAATTTTTTTTATAGAACATATATGCTCCTCTAATGATCTAGACTAGAGAAAATTAAAATATCATCTAGATATAAAGAATACAAATTTTATTTATAAAATCTTTTAACACATTATTTATTAATCGCTGAAATGTTGAAGGTGAATTTTTAAGACGGAATGGCATTCGAGTAAACTCATAATGACCATTGGCTGTGGAAAAGGCAGTTTTACTTATATCATCTGGATGGACTTGAATCTGATGAAATCCCTTTGCCAGATCTAAAGTAGAAAAATATTGATATTTTCTCAGCTTATCGAATAATTCATCAATATTTGGCAAGGGAAATTTGTCATTTACTGTATTATCGTTAAGTTTACGATAGACTATTACTAACTATTCTCCATTTTTCTTTATTGGAATTGTCCATTTTTTTAGGAACAACACAAGTTGGGGCATTATATGCAGATATACTGTTAGTTATTATGCCTTGGTCAAGCATTTCTTTTATTTGGCGATCTACCTCTTCTCTATGAATTTCTGGATAACGGTAGCTTTTGGTATAAATTGGAACATTTTTTTTTGTTATTATTTTATGTTTAATTTCGTTTGTAAATTTTAACTTATTTTTTTCGTTGTAAACGACGTATTTGAAACAGTCTAGACTAGAACCTGTTTTATTTTGTTTACGTTTTCTATTTGTAAATAAGATGCAAAATTAATTTCAAAAGGATGAGTAATTGATCCTTCTACATTGTTTGGTAATACATACAGGCTCGCCAGTATGAGCACTGTTGTAATAAAATTCTTCATAAGTATTTAAGAAAAATGGTATTTTTGCATTATTTGTAATAAGTAATCTTTGTTTAGTCTATAACTGAATTTAACGGCACTAAAATGTTATTTCCTTTAATTCCATCAAAATAATTGTGGAATAGAAATTCTACAAAATCTACTTCTCTTTTTCCATTAAACATCTCAAATAAATTAATCCTGCATTTAGTTTGTAATGAATGATTCTATTTAAAACTTTTAGTGTTTTTGGAGGGGTATTTATTCTCCACTTTGGTTGACATATATTGGTATTTACGATGCTTAATTCAGCACCGGCATCTAATATTAATCTAAGTTTTTTTATTTTAGTATTAATTACTATATCGGGTAGTTATTTAATGTAGCTGGGTGAAAATTTGGATTTTCAGGGATTTTCGTATTTACAGAAATATCCATTGGTTCCTCTATATTATTATTATTATTGTTATAATTGGTAGGCATATTGTTGTTTTTCTGTATGTTTTGGTTATTATTATTGGTATGATGATTTGTACGTCTGCTATTCGACAAAATTGTTGAGCTTGAATTATTTCGTGTATCTGGTCTAGTATTATAATTATGATATTGTCTATTTTGGCTATTATTGGACTGTGTATTATTAGACCTTTGTGTCTGTGTACCAGGGTTGTTAAATAATCCATTATTTTTAATAATTACTAATTATAAATAATGCATTAATTTTTATGTAATTCAAATTCATAATTATTTTTGAATGAATTAATTAAAATAATAATGCATTACGTAAAATAATTCGAATTATATGAATTAAATGACAAATATTATAATTATTTTTGAATTAGCAAAAATAATTCAAATATAATTCAACTAATTCACTGAATTATTTTTTTTAATTCAAAAATAATTCACATAATTCATTGAATTACTTTTCTTAATTCAAAAATAATTCAAATAATTCAATTTATTTCAATTATTTTTAATTTAAAATACAATTTAAAATGTATTTTAAATTAAAATATATTTTTTCTTTTTGGAACGTATAAATACTGGAATAAATTTGAGTTAGATACTTTTATTTGCAAAAAAAGTATTAGAGTAAAAATGAAAAAGTAAATAATATATTTGTTTTTTAACAATCTATATATAATTTAATTATTTTATGTAATGCATTATTTTTAATCCATTATTTTAATTAATTAATTTAACAATAATGCATTAATAATACAAGTAATACATTATTTTAATTCAAATTGTATTATTAAAATAATGCTAATGAAGTTGAAAATGCATTACAAAAATAACGCATTATTTAACAACTCTGCTGTAAATTCTTTGATTACCATTTTGATTGTTATTAATAGAAACATTGGATTGGTTCCTATTATTATTTACAGTACGATACTTATTGTTATTATTATTTTTTCGAAATTATTACGGCTAAAATTATTTTGTCTTCTGTATGTACTATTTTGTGGGGATAATCCAGGAAATTTTAAATAACCATTTGATGCTATTATTTCATATGCATCAGCCAATGTATCAGCGTTTCTATTAATAATGATACCACGTACGGGTTCTGGTAAGTTTTCTTTAAATATGTTTAAAACCATTCTGATATTAGCATCGGTTTGCTCCTTTGTTGCAGTACCATTTAAAAGGTGTGAATTATTCAGTCTACAACACAATAGGTTGTTTAGCTGTTTATAAAATTCATCAATAGTTGAAGTGCAACGGCAAACTGTAATATAATCTATAAGTTTAGAAATTGATATTTTTTCGCCATGATATTTTATTAATATAGTTCTTAAATCTGTCTTTAACAGATTTAAGAACTATTCATCTATTAGATATAATATCTATAATATCTATTCATCCATTAGATATAATACTATTCCGTGCATCACCTATTATTCTATCTTATATATAACTTAACATAATCTTTTTATTTTCGATACTTAAATTTTCAAACATAGATATCAATGCTTCTATTCTATCTAGAAAATTTGCTAACATATTTTTTCTCCATTGAATGGGGTTATATTGGTTACGCATTTAATAAGTAAATTAAAAAATTTTAGTTCAGAATCTTCCATTTTTATTTGATTTTATTTTTATTACTTTAAGGTTTAATTAGTTAAATTTTTTAATATTTAGAATTACTAATTTGATTGTTTTTAAATATTACATAGTTATAATTTATTTCTCTTCAAATATTTTATTATTTAAAAGTATACTAATTTAATTTATTTTGTAATATAACAAAATGATATTTCTTATCAATACACCATAATATAAATTTATTTATTGATTAATAATATAAGTTTCTTAGATTGAGTACCTTTGATGTTCTGTTTTTTTTTGTGTAAGTTGTATTGAAGAAAATGATGTTTATTGCTGTAACTTTGAATGTTGATTTCTTGGCTTTGTTGTGACTTGTTGATATTTGAACACTTTACTGATAATTTACTTTTTGCATCATTATAGGAATTTCAACTGAATTTTTTCTGTGATAATATTTCTTTATAATGTTCTTGTTATTATTTTTATTTTTAATAATAATACTACTAGAATCACTAACACCAGTTAAATGATTTTGGTGAGTTTTAAGCACTTATCAAACTTATTTTGGTATTTTAATTATCTTTAATTAAAATAACTTTTATTTTATTTGATAATTTTTTTTTTGTAACGTAACTATATATTATTAGCTTTTGCCTTTAACGACTGCGCCAGTTATATATTTTTTGAAAGAATAACAGATTTCCTTTTTATTTTAATTGGAACGATTTCATTTAGGCAAAATTTTAATGTTACACTTGCAAAGTCTCACTTAAAACTAAAATTCTAATTATTTATTTCTCAGAGTTTTACATATCTGATTAAAGAATAGAAAAAATGCAATGGAATTTGATATTTGGATAAATGTGTGAATTGTCAATTAAGCTGGAAATTATGAATTAATGTAATTCGTAATTTCTTGTTATTTATTATTTCTAGCAATTTACCATATTGTGGGAGTCAGTTATAATATATAACAATATAAAGAGATCTTATGAGAATTAATAGAATTTATCAGAATCAATGATATTTAAAAGGGGTCTACTTCCCTTTTACTATACTTTACCTTTACTGAATCTCTAATCTAGTACGTTTGCAGTTAAACCAACTACAATTGACCATTACTGAAACTCTAGATACAAGAATGTAAGATTAAGATTATACAATATTAGTATTCTAATTTATTAGTTTTTAGTCGCATATTACTATTTATAAAGGAAAGTATTTTTAAAAAATGTTTTTTTTTATTTCATACTTTTTAGTCGGTCAAATATTTTAAGTTTTAGTCAGAAACTGTAGAATTTTTATACTGTTTATATATATTTACTATAATATATATAATATATATATTTATATATATATATATATATATATACAGGGTGGCGCAAAATGAACGAACGGGTTTGAATTCCTTATAACTTGTATATTATTAATTTTTTTAAATATATTTTTTCAGTATTTTGTAAACAAGACTTGGGGAATTTAAAATGGAACAGTACACAATTCAACAACGTGCCCAAATCGTTGAACTTTACTTTTCAAATCAACGGTCCATTATTTTGACTCAGCGTGCATATCGTCGCTATTCAAATTTTCGACAACAAGGGGCAGTAAGAAACCTTCCTGGTGTCGGCGGACGGCGAACGGTGCACACGGATGAAAATATTGAACGTGTACAGGAGAATATTCAGGAAGATGGAGAAACATCAACAAGGAGACGTTCGACACAACTTGGCCTCTCACGAAGGTCGCTCCAGAGAATTTTGCATACAATAAGATTATTTCCATACAAAATTCAGCTTGTCCAAGAATTGAAACCCACAGATTACCAGCAACGACTTGATTATGCAATTTTTTAAAAAAAGTTGAAGAAAATAATGATTTTATTCATAATTTAATTATGAGCGACGAAGCCCATTTCCACTTACATGGCTTCGTTAATAAGCAAAACTGCAGGATATGGGCTACGGAAAATCCAAGAATAGTTCTACAGCGTTAATTACCCCCACTTAAGTGTACTGTTTGGTGCGGTGTTTCGTCGGAAAGGATAATTGGTCCATATTTTTTTGAAGATGAACACAGTTTTGCCGTTTCCATCACTGGTGTTCGATATCGGACAATGTTGGAAAAAATTTTAAGGCCAGCTGTCGAAAACCATCCGCAAGTATGGTTCCAACAAGATGGTGCTACAGCGCACACCGCGAGGGACACAATGGCTCTTTTACGCGACATCTTTGGTGAACGAATTATTTCGCGTACAAGCGATTTTAATTGGCCTCCGCGTTCACCAGATTTAACCGCTCCAGACTGTTTCCTTTGGGGTTATTTAAAAGGAAAAGTCTATATTAATAAGCCTAGAACCATAGAGCAATTAAAAAACAATATACGACACGAAATCAACAACATTACACCTGAAGTTTTGCGAAATGTTATGGAAAATGTTTTGGAAAGAGCACGAATTTGCGAAGCAGAAAATGGCCACCATTTACGAGATATAATTTTTCATAATTAAATTAAAAATATTTTCCACTAATTAACTGTACATATTTAAAAAAGAAAAATATATAATAAATATGTCTGAAATAAAAAGTTATAACAAATTTAAACCAGTTCGTTCATTTTGCGCCACCCTGTATATATATATATATATATATATATATATATATATATATATATATATGCATATATATAAGAATATCTTTGTACATGAAACTGTCCATGATGCCACTAATTTTATGAATTGGCCCGATACCATGGCCAGAAAAACATTCCCAGATCATTACGTTGCCTCCCCCGTGCTTTATGGTGCCTTTGTCATTTTGGTGTGCGCACTAATCTCAATCCATCGGAACCCATCATGTTGAACTTTGATACATCAGAAAAAATCATTGTTCTCCATTTGGCATCAGTTCAGTTTATATTGGTCTTGCAAATTCTAACATTGCCCGTCGATTCTTTTTCGAAATAAATGGCCTTTTAATGCTTTTTATGTTGCTACTCCCCCACCACAGTTCGGCGTTGGGTGGGAAAGTTCTAAGTCCAATTCACTTGCAGTAGAACTTGTTGATATAAAAGGATCCTTTTTTGCTATTGGTTGTTTTGTGCGGTCTACCACCTCCATGTATTTTATACGATATATATATATATATATATATATATATATATATATTTATATTTATATATATATATATAACCCAAACAATATAAAAAATTATCGATCCATAACGAAGGACCGATGCAAAGCGTCTGTTCCTTTTTTTAACCGACATAAGGGTGAACAGAAATATCCACATAGTCCTCGATGTCCAAACACTTTCCAATACCTTTAATATGATACCCCACATGACTTGTTTGAAAATAGGCCCCATTTTTGGGGCCCGACATGGCTCTCTTTACCAGACACACTTAATTTCATACCCCACATGTTTTTTTATAATTTTTGGGACCATTTTTACGTCCCAACATAACCCTAGTTGCCCCAAACACTACCATTATTTGCCCCAAAGATATCTAATCTTTCAGTACTTTAATTTGATACCCCACATGATTTTTTTCATTTTTAGCCCCACATTGTCGTAGTTACCCGAAACACTACCCAACGAGATGTACTCATCAAGACCTCTAATTTGATACCCCACATGACTTTTTTAAAAATTGGTCCAACCGCCCGCCTCTTCGCCGGGCCATGAAAATTATATTGCACCGATTAGGTAAAAGCAGGAGTTTAAGTTTCAAATTGGAGTTAAATCGGTTAAACCGTTAAGGAGCTATGCCCAGGTGAGGAAAACATGAATTGTAAATTCAATAAAAGGAAAGTAATAAAAAACAGTTATACAGGGTGTCCCGGTTTGGGATGCTAATCCGTTAATAGGTGGTTCCTTGGTTCATTATAATCAAAAAATCGTATGCAAGTGGGTGCATTTTCGACACCCACTGAGCTACAGGGTGTTTTAAAAAAGTACTTCGGAGAAGTAGGTACAAGCACTTATTCAATTATAACTTCTAGCGTATTGAACCTAGCCGAGTTTAATAGACAATTAATTTACCGCTATTTTCACCGGTTGCTAGGTCTGCGTTAAAATGCGTTAAAGTTATGATTTTTTCAAAAAAAAATTAATTAGATTTTGGAAAAATGACACTTTTCTCAAAATTTTGGCCGGCTGTAAATTTTTTTTTTAATTTGATTTGGATGCGTCATAGTGTTAGCTACGAAATCGCAATACAAAGCTTTTACCTGCGACTTCTGGTTTGCCCACTAGAAAGGTAACAAAAAATTTACACCCGGCAAAATTTTGAGAAAACTGGCATTTTTCCAAAATCTGTTTAATTTTTTTTTGAAAAAATCATAACTTTAAAGCAATTTAACGACTCCGACTTTTGGTTTACCAATACCATTCTACCGGGCAAACCAGAAGTCTAAGGTAAAAGCTTTGTTTGGCGATTTTGTAGCTAACACTATGACCAAAAATCATTTATATATAGATATTTTTAAGCATAAAGATATAATAAAAACAAATCTAACATATATACATATATTATATATATATATGTATATATATATTCAAGAATTTTTTACAAAAGGCAAAAATTTGATTTTAAAATATATTGTTTGAAATGCAAAAAATATATAATTTTTCGATTTACAATAATTAAGATATTATTTTTTCTGATTAATATAAAAAAAAATCAATATAAATAACAATTAAATTTTACGTAGAACTATAGTCATAGGAATTAGCAATATAAATTTGACAATGTTTTAGAAATTTTATCTAGCTATTAAATATTTTTATAAATTTCACAAAATTGATTTTTTTTTTGGTAAATTCATTCATGAGCGGTAATAAGAGGTATAATTATTCATTCATAAAATATCTACCGAATTTGTTCTGATATACTTTAATTAATTTGTTTATAAAATATCGAGGTTTTTTAATAAAATATTGTAATAAAAAAAATAGAAAAAGTAGGTAAATGAGTTATTTATGTAGGATTTATTATTTCAATTATTAAATGCAGCATAAAAATTTAAAATAATATAGAATTTAAATTAGAATTTATTAACGTCTTATTTTTTTTACAGTGATTTTATTTTAAAACTAAGCTTATTTAAATATATACATATATATATGTGTACAAGTTCTTCTGATGAATTCTCATGAGTTTATCTTATTTTTTTATTTCATGGTTTGAAAAGTGGTGTTGTAGGTATTAGTTTGACTCTTGCGTCCGGAGTCCTGACAATATATTCTTAGACTAGCTGTAACAATGAATTAAAATAATATACATATAATAATAATTAATACAATACTTTTGTATCTATGGTTTCAAAATTTTTAATTTTGGATTAGTAACATTAATTTTTTTGTTTTTACTATTTAAGACGGGTAGTAATTCTTTTTTTCCTACTTTCCATTGACATTGTTTTCTTAACAACACTAAAATAAAAATATTTAAAACACTTTTTCTATGATTAAAACAGGATCCTTCTGAAAACCACTGTTTGAATTCTTTGTGGTTATTTGTTGCCGTTATGCATAAATTTATTATTATTGCAATATTGCAATAAATTTATTATTGCAATATTTTGTGTTACAAATTTTTCAAAAATTTACAAATGAAATTTGCAATTTTTGAAAAATATATCTGATTATGGAATCAGATTATTTAGTATAATAAGTTTTGTGAAAAATTAATAACTCTGACGCTGTTGAAATGTTATTACTATTTTCTGCAGATTTTTTTTTGCAATTTTTGCATATTATACTTTTAAATAATTTATGCAGAATGTAGCCTGCGAAGTATCTCATTGAAGAATCTTGAACTGTTGCAATTGTTTTCTCATCACTTGTGAGTATTATTGTCTTTTTCTTCTTCAAAGTGTAAATTTTCTATATATTTTGAAAAATCTAACTCATCGTTATCAATACAATTTGATGTGTTCACCATATTCGATTCTGTTGAATATGTTTGGTTCAATGGCGTAAGTTTTCACAATTTATCAAATTTGCAGCATAACTTAGAAGTTTCATAGATATTATACGTCCCATTACATCATTAAATTCTTTTACTGATGGCTTTCTATTAAATCCATTGTGCACCCGAATAGTACCATAAAAGTTTTCGATTGGGTCTGAATATTTGTGTTTGAAAAATATTGTTTCATATCTGTGAGATATTTATATATACATATTATTATTTTTTTCCAAACTAGATTTGTATGGCTTTCGATTGTCATATCTGGTATTACTATTTAAGCATTCAAAAAGATTGTCCAATTTTTGAATAAATAAAGCCGTTGAATATGCTTTTTCTTGAATGATTGGCGGAAATAAATTATGATCAGCAATTGTTTTAATTCCAGCAGCACAGCTTGCACTTAATGCTTGAGTAGCTAATTTTACATTCATTTTTTGGAATGTATTAGGATTAATATTCATCGTGGACAGAGTTTGGTTGCATTTTGTCTATCCATATCGTGTAGTATTTTTAAAATATTCCAACTTGCAATTCCATCAGGTGTTTTAATTTCTTATTTTAGCAAGCTGTTTCTGAAGTTTTTTATAATATGACATATGTATATCATAAATTACACAAATTTTGCGCTGCTCGTAGATTATTTAAGGGGTATCTTTTGAAACTTTCATTTTATTAAATACGCTTTTGTTGTTACTTCCCGCTGGTCGGCAATAATACAATTAACTGTCAATCCTAATTCAAGACAAACTGCAACATTTTTCTTAATTAAATATTCCAGCTTATCACCTGTTATTGCGTTTTTCGAAGAAAAATAGCTAACTATACTTTTCCATTCCACAAAATCACCACGGATCATAAACGATAGTATTTCCTTTGCTATTTTACAACATGATGTATTATCTTTATCTCCCGAATCTTCAAATCCAATAATTTTATCATGGTATTCTGAATAGTTCAGTTATGGCCTATAATAGACATTGCGTCGAAAATTAAAGATACTTGCTTTCCACGAATACTTAATGTTTTTGGAGTCCACCTATAAATTGTACTTAATGATGGTAGGATTAAATTTAATCTGTCACGCAGAAAACCATATGTTGTTGAGGATTTATAGTTAATATTTAACACTAAATTTCGTTCACAAAATGTATATTCTGAATTAGCACTACGTTCTGCGAGCAAAACTGTTACTGAGACTTTAGCATTATTGTCCACATAATCAATTTTGTCTATTGCTGCACAAATATTTTTCTGTTTTTTGTTAACTCTTTTTAATTTTTCAATTTCAATATTTTTTATTTTGAGCTTATGTTTATATTGCTTTTTAATTTTTGAATAACACTCTACTTGAAATTCCAAAACTTTTATTTTTTTCTCTAAACCACTACACTTTTTCGCATACAAATCTCTGTTCTGTTCATTTTTTAAACAAAACTTACAAAATATTTCATCAAAACTTTGTGATAATTTTCGTTTTGGTTCCGGTGATGGTAAATTTACTATTTCACTGAGAGATAATTCATTACACTCGGTTATTTTATTAGAATAGTCTTTCTTTTGCACATTTGAAGAAACAAAATGTTCAGGAGATTCCGTAACTGTTGGATTAATTATGTTATTAACCACTTCATCAAGATGAGATACTTCATTTGCAAATAAATTACAATTTGGATATGCATTTTTTTTTTATATATTTTTATTGATAAAACTATAGCTATCAAAATGATTTTCACATATATATTTGCAAATTTTTAAGGCATTTTCTTTTGACATATTACAACTTTTTAACCAAGTCTTGTATAATTCACTATCCTGGGCTGGAAATTTAAAAAAATTAAAACGCGGTTTGGTCTGATTGGTGTTTTTACAATTTTCTACAAAACATTTTTTAGAATATCTACGATTTAATTTTTTTTTTTTTACTAGTATCACAAATATCTAATATTTTTAAATTATTATTTCTTAGTACGTCCTCAATTTTTGCATATGAAGCATTTTTTTTCCCATAAAAAATTTAGGAAAATGAGAATCACAAATAAATGTTTGGCTTTTTTTTGGATACTCTACAAATTTTGATTCTGGATTTTTAATTTTTGTGTTTCCGCACTCCGCAATACAACATATTTTTCCCATTTTAAAATATTAAATGTGACTTTAGTGGACATTTTATACTTTTGTAAATGTTTTACATTTTATAAAAGAACCCAAATCTAATATTTTTCTACCTTTATTGTTTTATTAATAATATTTATTGCATTAAAGAAGTCGCAATATTTTATAAACAAAGTAATTAAAGTATATCAGAACAAATTAGGTAGTAGTTATTTTATGAATGAATAATTATACCTCTTATTACCGCTCATGAATGAATTTACCAAAAAAAAATCAATTTTGTGAAATTTATAAAATTATTTAATAGCTAGATAAAATTTCTAAAAAATTTCAAATTTATATTGCTAATTCCTATGACTATAGTTCTACGTAAAATTTAATTGTTATTTATATTGATTTATATTGATATGAATCAGAAAAAATAATATCTTAATTATTGTAAATCCAAAAATTATATATTTTTTGCATTTCAAAAAATATATTGAAAAATAAAATTTTTGCCTTTTGTAAAAAATACTTGAATACAAATACATATAAGATTTTTTTTTATTATCTTTATGTCTGAAAATATTTTTTTTTTGCTTCTTTTTTCTTTGTCTAAATCTAAAAGGATACACAAATTTAGAGAATATGAGAATTTATTTTATACAGTATTTGAGGGTTGAGAATATTTTTCTCTTAGTAAATCCTCAACTTTATTTTCTTATACATTTTTTCTCAAAAAGGTTTCAATGTTCCTCATACGATTGAATTATCTTGTCATAAATTATTTTTGCTATGAGGCATCCAAATCAAATTAAAAAACAAATTTACATCCGGCAAAATTTTGAGAAAAGTGCCATTTTTCCAAAATCTGATTCATTTTTTTTTTGAAAAATCATAATTTTAACGCAATTTAACGCAGACCTAGCAACCGGTGAAAATAAAGGTAACATTGAACGTGCCTAAAGGTAAATTAATTGTCTATCAAACGTGCCTAGTTTGGATATTCTAGGTTCAATACGCTAGAAGTTATAATTAAATAAGTGCTTGTTCCTACTTCTCCGAAGGACTTTTTTAAAAAACCACTGTAACTCAGTGGGTGTTGGAAATGCACCCCCCCTAAAGGATTAGCATCCCAAACTGGGACACCCTGTATACGTTTTATTTTAAAGCATAGTTCTTTGTTATAATGTAATATCATGTTCCAGTTCAAGATTGAGATTCACCATCTTCAACAACCAAAAAATCCGTCCAATGAAGAACAGAATACCAAATAAGATCAAGTCGTGTTAATTACCGTTTTAAAAGAAAATTTTTACATTTATAATGGAGTTTAAGTAATTTATTATAAGTTATATTATTTTGTTTTAAGTTTTTTTTTTTTTTGTATATTATCAACATATTTCTTGAGATATTTTTAAATTGAATATTAGTGGTTATATTATTAAGAAAATGAAACTTTAGTAATTAACTTCAACAATTAAATTATATATCTTTTGGATTAAATTTAGTTATTTTATCTAGTTTAAAAGCATGGTTACCTGTCCATAATTTAAATATACATAACAATAATAATCGTCAATCATTTGCTATTCCTTTGTAAATTGTATACAAACTGGTGCGGTTTGATTTTGATTTAGTGGCTTTCTATTTCTATACCATACTATCCGTTTATCCTAACTCATAACATAATCTCTTTACTGTTCGTTATCCTAACTCATAAAATTCTTTCTTAATATAATACACTAAAAGTCTGCATTTTTGATTTTGAAAATGCGAGATACACTACACCACGAATAGTATTTACATATTTTTTATTTATTTTTTTGTTGAAATAATTTTGAACTTTATTTTTTCCTAAATGTGGGGAAAATAATTTTTACTCCATAAATTACATCATTAATTTCTATTCTAGACACAAGAATTCACTGATTTGAGAAAAAAGAAATTAATATAAAATTCAAACTTATATTTAAATTACAAATTACATGCATATTAATTAGTGTAACTATTCTATTTAATGTCTATATCCACAATCAGATATTTCTCTTCTATTTTTTAAAGTATCAATAGAAGATAATAACTAAAGACGACTGTCATAGTAGTATGGTAAAACAAAGGAATTGGTATTATTATTAAAATCTTGACATTTTGAAATTAATTCCCACGGCAAAATCTTTTATATGAGTTTTTGTTTCTTTCTTTACCTTTACATACTTTTTGGTAAATATAATGAACTATATCATAATCGATGCCATAAAAAATCATGATTTTTTTTATTTTTGGGTAATTTAATCAAGGTATGGGAGTGATTTCATAGTTTTTTATGGATGCTATCGTGTTTTCAGACATAAATAAAATATATCTCGTCATTTTCATAAGACCTAGTTGTGAAAAAAATTCGTGTCAAATTAATAACAATATTTTCCTGAAATTATGAAATTTAAACTCATACAAAAATCTATATACATATTTATATATTTTTAATTAGTTGTTAATTTAATTTTTATATCAATTTTTATTTCGTTTACTTTAAAGGATTTTCAATTTATATTTTTATTTATTCTTCATTTTTTTTTAAATTATAATTTTTAAAATTTTGTTTTAACAACATTCTCACGGCTTAATTCCAAATTTAATGTATATAATCGCAATTTCGTTATTTTGTTATATTTGACATTAAATAATGAAAAAAAAACAATTAATTAAAATATTTAGTACATAATTACACTTTATAATTAAATTGTTTTTTTTTTTTTTTTTTTTTTAATTCTATATGTATATATATTTTTTTCATTTAATTATTTATTTCTTAATTCATTTTATTTTACATTAAAACAATATTTTGTTATTGATTACAATACAATTTTATAAACTATTTTTACAAAAATAAAATATGGCTGTAAGCCGTCTGCTTTTTTTCTCTTCTTATTAACTGTCCCTGATTTTGAGTTTATTGTTATTTAATTTAGTATAAATCATGTACATATTTTCTGTATTCTAGTGCTTCTGCTAAGTAATTCGATAGTTGTAGCCAATTTTTACCGTTTAGATATTCTGTTGCTTCTTTTTGTGTTAGAATTTTCTTTCCCAAGTGTATGTCTTATTTTTTTTAATATAGGACCTTTTTCGATAAAATACCACGAGTCCTCTAATTTGTTCATATTACCAAAGATAATATAATACAGGAAGATTTCTCATCACATACAAATTTAACGATCAAAATATTTTGTATAACGGGTTGTAATATTACGCTCATCAGATTACTACCCGTCCGTACCCGCTCTCAAAATATATTTTAATACTCATATTTATATTTTATCAGTAAACTTTTCGAAACAAAACAAAAGGAAATAAAAAAAAATCTCTCTGCTTGTGATATTTTTTCTCTTTGTTTGAGAAAGCGTTTCTTCCCTTTTCACGTTGCCCGAACGCACCATAGTTGAAATAAAGAAAAATAATTCAGATAATACTTCTTGGGTTTATAAATTTTTTTGATATTACATAATGTGCATGATGTAGTTTCAGTTTCAATGTGCGGCCTATAATTTGCCAGTTCACCTCTTGCTTTAAATATATTGGAGATAACACCAACTGGATGACAGTCTTTAAAGTAAATATTTGTACCCAAATTATGCTCTAGTGTCACATATACATTTATATAGTCAGAGTTTTTAGCTCTCCACACATATTGGTTTCTTAAATCTGTATCTATTTTTTATAATCTATAAAGTTGATCTTTCCAACAGTACGTATTTTCTAGCGATAAATCTAGCTGCATATCATTTATGCCACTCTTATATGTAATTCATTTTTTGTAAGTATTATTTCTGCTAGTTTTCTCGTTAATCTACCAGTTTCCAATTCGTTTAATTTCAGTATATGGTTGGGTTTCAAGGGGTGACGGAATCAAAGTCCCTCGCGCACTTGAGTTTATTGGCCCGTTGTACCCCCCGTCGACGGCCGATTAAGTTTCTAGCACGTCAACCCATCCTACAGCTCTAACGAATGAGTTAATCGAAGCCGGCTTAAAGGTACCTGCTTCCATCAAGTCTGTCAAGAAATAATGATCTAGATGTTTTTATTATGTACCGCAGGGCATCGGCATACGAGCTGCTCTACAGTTTCATCAATCTCACCACACCCTCTGCAGCAGGATTTTGCTGATAGATCAAATCGCGAGGCATGTTTTCTCAAAAGAATATGTCCCGTTGCAATGCCCGTGAAGAGTCTAATCGATGGTTTGGTCATGGAAAGGATTATATTAGTTTTAAGGTTCCCCAGAAAAGTTTGGTGTGTGTACACCCTACCGAGGTTTAGAGAGCATTTTCTGCCATCTAAGAAAATGTATTTCTTGTACCCAGGTCACAATTAAATATTTTGCGAGTTTTAGAGGGTAGTTAATTGTTACAGTATTTATTGCCGTGGGATCTGAATTGGCTCCTTGACATGCCAGTTCATCCGCCCTTTTGTTGCCTTCAATTGATCTATGTCCGGCTTCCTAGTATATTTAGGTTTGTTTTACAAATATTAACTAGCTTGGCTGTCTGAGCAGAGGATAACTGTGTGTTCAATAAGCTTTTTATCGTTAAGAATTTCTACTGCTTTATTGATTGCAGCTAATTCTGCTTGAAAAATCGAGGTATGTTCTTCAAGGTTTAGACTTAAATTTATGTCTAAGTCTGCCGAGTAGATACCCGCACCCCAGCCTGTTATCATTTTAGATCCAACTGTGAAGATCGTGGTTCCGTGCCTTGGGATTGGATTACCGTTTTCCCATTCCCTTCTCGACGGTATTCTTACGTTATATTTGTTGCCGAAAATAAGTTCCGCTGTTTGTCTGTTACATTTAAGCTGACAAACTGCCAACCTGATTACCTTGAGAATGTCACAGTGCGGAACGATAGGATTCGTTTTTTTCAAGAGTCCGGTAAGACTTAGCCGCTAACTTTTTCACATGTATATCAATCGGTTGTATATATAGAATTGCTTCAAGGGCATTTGTTTGTGTACTTCTAAGTGCACCAGTGATGCCCTTGTATTTCTTGTATTTTGTTACCGTTTCCATTGATTTCCACCAGACTATTGCTCCATATGTAACTATTAGTCTAATTACACACGTGTAAATCCAGTGGATTATTTTTGGATTTAGACCCCATTTTTACCTATCGCGCTTCTACATGTCGAAAAAATTCTAATGGCTTTGGAAGCACGTTCGTTTAAATGTTGTTTCCAAAGGAGTTTTTTTTATCAAAAAGGACAGTATATAGACCACATGCAATTTGAATGTGTATAAGTGTATAAGGTGCCAATCCAGTCTCCACAAATAGCATATATTCAGGTGTATTCATTGCAACTTTAAATATCATTTTTAAGAAATATCGCTATAGTTTTTCAATTTCATCATAATTGATATACCCCCATATCTGTGCACCATAACATATAATTGATCGCATTACCGCTAGAAATATTTTATATTTTGTTGAGTGTTTTACCATTTTACTGTCCATAATCCACTTCCATGATGCCCTAGCGCTTGAACCGCTTGCTTATACTTTTCTTCAAAATGCTTTAGTAATGTCAACCATATACCCAGATATTTATATTCCTTAACTACTTCTATATTAACTTCTCCCCATCTCTATTTTTCATTTCTAGCCAATTTACCACCGTTTATGAACACCATAATTTTAGATTTTTCCAGGTTTACAGTCAGTCGATTCATTATACATTTTATTGAACATATTTATTATTTTTGATAGAAGTTCATCTGGTGCGTATTTGAAGAATTCGTGAGTTGTTTTATCCATGCCTGGTGCTTTATGATCCTTCAGTTTTCTTAAAATAAGTTTTAATTTACTTAACTGAAAAGGCGCATAAACTAATTCACATTCCACATAGTTTTCTACGAACTGTATTGATAATTTTGATTGTGGTGGATTTAGTTGCATTGAAAAATTGTTAGCCAGCTGTTCAGCATTTATGGTTCTTCCTTTAATAAGTGTTATTTTCTTGATTTGATTTGTTTTATTATATTCCAGAAATTTTTAGAGTCGTTAGTTGCGGCCAGTTTTTTTGAGATTTTCGTAATAATTTTTTTTGCTTTACGACATAATTCCTTATATTATCGGTTTTATTCCATGTATTTTCTTTTGTAAGTATGATCTTGTATTTTTCTGAATTGTTGAAGTAAGGAGAAAACTAGTTTTCTTTTTTCACTACATTTCCAGTTGAACCAGTCTCCTTTCTTTTCAAGTGTTGTTTTTATTTGTGGTAGTTTCCTTGCCGGCCGTTTTTATTATAGAAATGATTTTGTTATTTTGGTTCTCTATGGCTTCTTCTTCGTTATGATTTTCTAATATCAGATATTTTATTTTTGGTAGCAAATTCATTTTAAGCGTTCCAGATTCACAGTTTTCCTCTGCTTCAAATTCTACACATATCGCAAAGTGTTCAGCATAATTTGTATCAATAACTTCAAACTTTTTTACCATTTGTATCCACGATCCTCTTATTAATGCTAAGTCTATAACAGATTCTCCTTTGTGGTTCATAAATGTGAATTCGCCATCATAGTCTCCCTTCATGCATCCATTGCAAATTTTCAGTCCATATTCGTAGCATGATTCTATTAAATTTTTTCCCTTTTTATCTATTTTTTATCTTTCGAACTTCTAGGTTTATTAAAACTATTGGTGTCTGCATCGTATTCTTGATGAATATTTTCTTTGCCAATTCTGGAATTGAGATCACCTATTATAAGTAGGTTTTCTTGATTAAACATGTTCAGGAAGTTTCTTAATCTCAAAAAATTTCTTTGCCAGTTTTTATAATTTATTTATATCGGCAGTATGTAGTATAATATTCCATTTTTATTCATTTCATTTTTATTCATTATTTTCATTCCAAATAAGTACCCATCGCTTGGTATACCCATATCCATTTTTTTTTGCAGCAATCCAGTGAAGTTCATATGATGGGAACATATTTTCGAAAAGTTTTATTTTCTATTACAAATGTTTCTGTTATGAAGAAAAATCAAATTTCATAATGTATTCTTTAATTTTTGACATTTTGAAATTAATTCCCACAGCAAAATCTTTTATATGAGTTTTGGTTTCTTTCTTTACCTTTACATACTTTTTGGTAAATATAATGAACTATATCATAATCGATGCCATAAAAAATCATGATTTATTTTTTATTTTTGGGTAATTTAATCAAGATATGGGAGTGATTTCATAGTTTTTTATGGATGCTATCGTGTTTACAGACATAAATAAAATATATCTCGTCATTTTCATAAGACGTAGTTGTGAAAAAAATTCGTGTCAAATTAATAACAATATTTTCCTGAAATTATGAAATTTAAACTCATACAAAAATCTATATACATATTTATATATTTTTAATTAGTTGTTAATTTAATTTTTATATCAATTTTTATTTCGTTTACTTTAAAGGATTTTCAATTTATATTTTTATTTATTCTTCATTTTTTTAAATTATAATTTTTAAAATTTTGTTTTAACAACATTCTCACGGCTTGATTCCAAATTTAATGTATATAATCGCAATTTCGTTACTAACATCTATGTACAACTCCTCTTTTAGTTTTTGTATCGCAGTTTCATTTCCTTCACAATTTTCCAGGGTTAGCCCATTTTTGTTACACTAACCTAATTTTATATTATCCACCGTTAAAGTTCGCTTCGTATTGTTATTTTTATCCCAGGGTCTGCCTTTTTTAATTCTTTACTGATAGCAAGCAGTTTGTTCTCTTTAATTGCATAATTTTTGGGAAGATCTCATTTTATCGATATATTTGGACTTTTTAGTATTTCGGTTAGGGCGAATGAAGATTTTTATATATTTATTTTTCCATTGGCTTTACCAATTGGTATGACTCGGACTATTTCGGGCTCGTATTCTACTTTTAGTATACCAGTTATAATATTTCTTACCGCATTCTCTGGTTTTTCTTTATTTTTTATTTGTATATTGTTAAATATTATATTGTTTCAACGCATTAGGTACTGCATTTGATCCACTTCTAGCCGTAATTCTACTATTTGTTTCCTTTGTATTTTGGTTTTCTCTTCCAGTTCCATGTTTTTCTATAGAAGTGTGTCGATTATGCTTAATTTATCTTAAATTGGTTTTAGTTTTTTGTCGAGTAGTGTTTCTATTCCCTCCAGCGTTGCTGAATTTTGTGCCATTTTTGTTAATTTAGTTACCGGACTTTCTGTGGAGGATGTACTGGAAAATGCTTCTGTTCTGTTTCTTTTCTCGGCTGACGTTTTCTCAAACACGTTTTCCTCTGCTAGACTCAAAGATTATATTAAATGTCGATTTATGTCTCTATTTATTTCATAGAGCCTGTATTTATGTAATTCAATAATTTTTATAAATATATTCATTTTTTATAAGTTATGGTAGGGAAACAGCCGCAAAGAAAAGCTATTCAAACAAAAAATTTTTACGTAAGAGAAAAACAAAAATGCCATGCTATTCAGATATTCAGAATTTCATTTACCGATTGTTTTTTTATCTTTTATGATAACTAAAAAATACTCTTTATTTATATACGGAGCGGAAGCATGGACAGTGACAAAAAAAGAATAAAGAACATTAACGTATTTGAAATGTGCCGAGTATCCTCAAAATATAATGGAGTGATTGTGTAACCAACGAAACGGACCTAGAAGGAATCAAAACAACGAAAAAAATTATAAAAAAAAAGTTTAAATGCTGCAAGATCGACGGAAGGGTTGAAAATAGTGATTACCAACATCTATAATGTATTGGAACTTTAAGATAGGGTATTATTAATTTAAAGTCATGTGTAATTTAAATACTGTTTTGACTTTTTATAAATTAAGTGCAAAATAAAAATATTGTGGAAACCTTCAAACTATGGTGCACCAATAAAATCACCACTAAAATTGATATTATCTATTGTAGTATAAGTAACGGTCTTACTTATTCTAAGGTTTTAAACAGTTTATTATCAACGAACATTCGATATTTGAATAAACCATATTGGTTGTTACAGAACGAAAACCTATTGATTCAAGAACTTATATTTGTATTTGTAATTTTTGATAATAAACTGTTTAAAGCCTTAGAGTAAATTTACTCTAAGGTTGAGAGTAAGTTAGTGTATAAGTTAGTGTAAGTCAAGTTTAATTGAAAATTAAAATTTTTGTGATGAATTCTATACATAACATATATTTATATTTTAAAATAGATTTTAGGACATTTTTGAAGTACAAAATTTGATTTTACAGATAGATTCGTTTGCTTGCAAGTAAATTTTATTACAATCAAAACAAAACTTATGTTAAAACTTTATCCATAAGTTTAAAAAATTTTGGGATAATTTTCCTCTGCTTCAAATTCTACACATATCGGGAAGTGTTCAGCATAATTTGTATACATAACTTCAAACTTTTTTACCATTTGTATCCACAATCCTCTTATTAATGCTAAGTCTATAATAGATTCTCAATATTCCATTTTGATTCATTTCAATTATTATATATCCATTTCTTTCTATATATCTGCTATTCATTTTGTTGTCGCTTTTGATAGCCCTCGCTTGGTCTTCCCATATCCATTTTTTTTGCAGTAATCCAGTGAAGTTCATGTGATGGGAACATATTTTCGAACAGTTTTATTTTATTTTCTATTACAAATGTTTCTGTTATGAAGAAAAATCAAATTTCATAATGAATTCTTTAATTTTTGGCAATATTATCTTACTAGCTAGAGCTGTTACATTATAAGCTAAAATCTTAAAACTATAATTCATTTTTTTATTTTAATTATTTTGTATGCAGAAGGCTTTTGATTGTTATTCTCACATAATTTTTGTTACAACATTACTAACATCTACGTACAACTCCTCTTTTAGTTTTTGTATCGCAGTTTCATTTCCTTCACAATTTTCCAGGGCTAGCCCATTTTTGTTACACCAACCTAATTTTATATTATCCACCGTTAAAGTTCCACTTCGTATTGTTATTTTTATCCCAGGGTCTGCCTTTTTTAATTCTTTTCTGATAGCAAGCGCAGTTTGTTCTCTTTAATTGCATAATTTTTGGGAAGATCTCATTTTATCGATATATTTGGACTTTTTAGTTCAGATGTCTTTTTCAGTATTTCGGTTAGGGCGAATGAAGATTTCCACTAATATATTTATTTTTCCATTGGCTTTACCAATTGGTATGGCTCGGACTATTTCGGGCTCGTATTCTACTTTTAGTATACCAGTTATAATATTTCTTACCGCATTCTCTGGTTTTTCTTTATTTTTTATTTGTATATTGTTAAATATTATATTGTTGCGACGCATTAGGTACTGCATTTTATCCACTTCTTCCCATAATTCTACTATTTGTTTCCTTTGTATTTTGGTTTTCTCTTCCAGTTCCATGTTTTTCTGTAGAAGTGTGTCGATTATGCTTAATTTATCTTAAATTGGTTTTAGTTTTTTGTCGAGTAGTGTTTCTATTCCCTCCAGCGTTGCTGAATTTTGTGCCATTTTTGTTAATTTAGTTACCGGACTTTCTGTGGAGGATGTACTGGAAAATGCTTCTGTTCTGTTTCTTTTCTCGGCTGACGTTTCCTCAAACACGTTTTCCTCTGCTAGACTCAAAGATTATATTAAATGTCGATTTATGTCTCTATTTATTTCATAGAGCCTGTATTTATGTAATTCAATAATTTTTATAAATATATTCATTTTTTATAAGTTATGGTAGGGAAACAGCTGCAAAGAAAAGCTATTCAAACAAAATTTCTTTACGTAAGAGAAAAACAAAAATGCCATGCTATTCAGATATTCAGAATTTCATTTACCGATTGTTTTTTTATCTTTTATGATAACTAAAAAATACTCTTTATTTATATACGGAGCGGAAGCATGGACAGTGACAAAAAAAGAATAAAGAACATTAACGTATTTGAAATGTGCCGAGTATCCTCAAAATATAATGGAGTGATTGTGTAACCAACGAAACGGACCTAGAAGGAATCAAAACAACGAAAAAAATTATAAAAAAAGTTTAAATGCTTCAAGATCGACGGAAGGGTTGAAAATAATGATAACCAACATCTTTAATGTATTGGAACTTTGAGATAGGGTATTATTAATTTAAAGTCATGTGTAATTTAAATACTGTTTTGACTTTTTATAAATTAAGTGCAAAATAAAAATATTGTGGAAACCTTCAAACTATGGTGCACCAATAAAATCACCACTAAAATTGATATTATCTATTGTAGTATAAGTAACGGTCTTACTTATTCTAAGGTTTTAAACAGTTTATTATCAAAGAAAATTCGATATTTGGATAAACCATATTGGTTGTTACAGAACGAAAACCAATTGATTCAAGAACTTATATTTGTATTTGTAATTTTTGATAATAAACTGTTTAAAACCTTAGAGTAAATTTACTCTAAGGTTGAGAGTAAGTTAGTGTATAAGTTAGTGTAAGTCAAGTTTAATTGAAAATTAAAATTTTTGTGATGAATTCTATACATAACATATATTTATATTTTAAAATAGATTTTAGGACATTTTTGAAGTACAAAATTTGATTTTACAGATAGATTCGTTTGCTTGCAAGTAAATTTTATTACAATCAAAACAAAACTTATGTTAAAACTTTATCCATAAGTTTAAAAAATTTTGGGATAATTTTCCTCTACTTCAAATTCTACACATATCGGGAAGTGTTCAGCATAATTTGTATCCATAACTTCAAACTTTTTTACCATTTGTATCCACAATCCTCTTATTAATGCTAAGTCTATAATAGATTCTCAATATTCCATTTTGATTCATTTCAATTATTATATATCCATTTCTTTCTATATATATGCTATTCATTTTGTTGTCGCTTTTGATACCCCTCGCTTGGTCTTCCCATATCCATTTTTTTTGCAGTAATCCAGTGAAGTTCATGTGATGGGAACATATTTTCGAACAGTTTTATTTTATTTTCTATTACAAATGTTTCTGTTATGAAGAAAGATCAAATTTCATAATGTATTCTTTAATTTTTGGCAATATTATCTTACTAGCTAGAGCTGTTACATTATAAACTAAAATCTTAAAACTATAATTCATTTTTTTATTTAAATTATTTTGTATGCAGAAGGCTTTTGATTGTTATTCTCACATAATTTTAGTTACAACATTACTAACATCTACGTTCAACTCCTCTTTTAGTTTTTGTATCGCAGTTTCATTTCCTTCACAATTTTCCAGGGTTAGCCCATTTTTGTTACACCAACCTAATTTTATATTATCCACCGTTAAAGTTCCACTTCGTATTGTTATTTTTATCCCAGGGTCTGCCTTTTTTAATTCTTTTCTGATAGCAAGCAGTTTGTTCTCTTTAATTGCATAATTTTTGGGAAGATCTCATTTTATCGATATATTTGGACTTTTTAGTTCAGATGTCTTTTTCAGTATTTCGGTTAGGGCGAATGAAGATTTCCACTAATATATTTATTTTTCCATTGGCTTTACCAATTGGTATGGCTCGGACTATTTCGGGCTCGTATTCTACTTTTAGTATACCAGTTATAATATTTCTTACCGCATTCTCTGGTTTTTCTTTATTTTTTATTTGTATATTGTTAAATATTATATTGTTGCGACGCATTAGGTACTGCATTTGATCCACTTCTAGCCGTAATTCTACTATTTGTTTCCTTTGTATTTTGGTTTTCTCTTCCAGTTCCATGTTTTTCTATAGAAGTGTGTCGATTATGCTTAATTTATCTTAAATTGGTTTTAGTTTTTTGTCGAGTAGTGTTTCTATTCCCTCCAGCGTTGCTGAATTTTGTGCCATTTTTGTTAATTTAGTTACCGGACTTTCTGTGGAGGATGTACTGGAAAATGCTTCTGTTCTGTTTCTTTTCTCGGCTGACGTTTCCTCAAACACGTTTTCCTCTGCTAGACTCAAAGATTATATTAAATGCCGATTTATGTCTCTATTTATTTCATAGAGCCTGTAATTATGTAATTCAATAATTTTTATAAATATATTCATTTTTTATAAGTTATGGTAGGGAAACAGCCGCAAAGAAAAGCTATTCAAACAAAATTACTTTACATAAGAGAAAAACAAAAATGCCATGCTATTCAGATATTCAGAATTTCATTTACCGATTGCTTTTTTATCTTTTATGATAACTAAAAAATACTCTTTAACAACGAAAAAAATTATAAAAAAAGTTTAAATGCTGCAAGATCGACGGAAAGGTTGAAAATAATGATAACCAACATCCTTAATGTATTGGAACGTTAAGATAGGGTATTATTAATTTAAAGTCATGTGTAATTTAAATACTGTTTTGACTTTTTATAAATTAAGTGCAAAATAAAAATATTGTGGAAACCTTCAAACTATGGTGCACCAATAAAATCACCACTAAAATTGATATTATCTATTGTTTTTCGAACATATTTTCGAAAAGTTTTATTTTATTTTCTATTACAAATGTTTCTGTTATGAAGAAAGATCAAATTTCATAATGTATTCTTTAATTTTTGGCAATATTATCTTACTAGCTAGAGCTGTTACATTATAAACTAAAATCTTAAAACTATAATTCATTTTTTTACTTAAATTATTTTGTATGCAGAAGGCTTTTGATTGTTATTCTCACATAATTTTAGTTACAACATTACTAACATCTACGTTCAACTCCTCTTTTAGTTTTTGTATCGCAGTTTCATTTGCTTCACAATTTTCCAGGGTTAGCCCATTTTTGTTACACCAACCTAATTTTATATTATCCACCGTTAAAGTTCCGCTTCGTATTGTTATTTTTATCCCAGGGTCTGCCTTTTTTAATTCTTTTCTGATAGCAAGCTGTTTGTTCTCTTTAATTGCATAATTTTTGGGAAGATATCATTTTATCGATATATTTGGACTTTTTAGTTCAGATGTCTTTTCCAGTATTCCGGTTAGGGCGAATGAAATTTCCACTAATATATCGCTGCCCCAACAGAAAAACGTCAAAACTGCAAAAGTACAACTTATCAGTAGAAACAAAACAAGTTTTTTTAAGGGCTAAAATTCATATTGTTATAGAAAATAAATTTTGTTTGTGAATTCTCATACTGTTTTATAGACTTACGTACTTACTTTTTAAAGTACGTTCAACTTAAAAATATTTTATTCAAAATGAAAGCTTTAAAGGCTGGTAAAGTAAAGCTTGCTTGTACACTTATGACATAATTAAAACAAATAAAATTTTAACAAAAAAATTCTTCAATTTATTTTACATTATTAATACATAAAATTATGAAATTAAGGGTAATTGCAGTTATGTAATTCAAATAGAACTGCTTTTAAAGCTTAGAAAAATATAAATCATGAATTATATTATTTTGTGTAAAAAAAATAACTAATACAATAAATATACAAACTAAGTTGTATAATTGAAGATTCCTTCATAATACATTTTATAATACGGTGGTATAATATTGTTTTCTAAAAGAGCCAAAATATCACGCTTCTTATTATCTTTAATTGGAAATTTCTTATTGTATGCTGGATTTAGTGTAATCTTTGTCGTGTGGCTATTAACTTCAGATTTCTTCTTAGAAGTTTTCCTTTGGAGACGATCAGATACTTTTATTGTTGTCTGTTTTGGATTAATACAAATTTCTTTGTATTCTTTATCCTCATAACTAATTTTATAAAAAAAAGAGTCTGGCTGTGACTTTTCAACCTTGATAACCTTGATATCACACATTTTGACTGTATCGCCATTAGAATTTTTAGAAAAATTGTTTCCTAACCTACTAGTTAAACACTTTAAATCAAAGAAATCTTTATAACATAGTTCATTGACATTGTATGGATTTCCTTGTTTCTTAGCACCTCTAATTAAAGGAATATACATATCCGGGGTGTAAATTGGGCCTGCTTTTTTTGCTCTTGTGACTGATTTTTCAATAACGGAATTAGGTTTGTTTTACAAATCTTAACTAGCTTCGAGTCCGTACAGCCATCAGCGCAGCTTGGCTGTCTGAGCACAGGATAACTGTGTGTTCAATAAGCTTTTTATCGTTTAGAATTTCTACTGCTTTATTGATTGCAGCTAATTCTGCTTGAAAAATCGAGGTATGTTCTTCAAGATTTAGACTTAAATTTATGTCTAAGTCTGCCGAGTAGATACCCGCACCCCAGCCTGTTATCATTTTAGATCCAACTGTGAAGATTGTGGTTCCGTGCCTTGGGATTGGATTACCGTTTTCCCATTCCCTTCTCGACGGTATTTGTAACACCGCACAGTTCGGTTGACAAACTGCAACAGAACCGGAGGACACCACTTGGCTTTGCATGTTAAATTTATTTTAATTTTTAATTTATTTGGTGGGGTGGCGATGGTAATCTTGCACCATTAAAATCTGCAACCAAAAAAAATAAATTTTTGGCCCACTCAACAAAAATTTTTGGAGCGCCACTGTATTAATTTAACCAAAAAAAATTCCAGTACAAAAAAAAAATTAACAAAACCAAGTGAGTCTGGTTGCTACACATTATTGCGGAGGAGACGCGATTTAGAAACTTCCAAGGTTTTCTATTATGCGGGCGCCAGGTCTTGAGTGATCCACAACCGCGGACCACCAACAGAACAAGACCGAATTTCTAAAATAAAACCTTGAAAGTTTCAAGGACCGATTGGGATTTCCTCCTTTTTGCCGGCTTAGCTCGTCTGTGGGGCGTGAGTCAACCAATCGATCCTACCTGCAAATCAAATCATCATCAACAAGGAAAGGGGATAAGGAAAATACGGCTCGACGTCATCAATCCATCGGTGCGGTGGCTTTAGCCAGACATTCTAAAAATAATGTACCATAAAAACAATATATTCAAAAAAAAAAAAAAACCATTAAAATTCCACGATGGTCCAGGTCCATACACTATTTTATTAATCCTGTTTTTTTTTTTCATTTATTTATTCTATTACAATTAATATTATTTTTTTTCTTTTTAAAGAACTACTGTGCCACAATTGGTCTTAGTTTAACTTTTATTTTAAGTTTTGCATTCTGGCAGTTTTTAATTTTTTTGCATTGGTCATTTACCAATACAATGAACATTTAAATATCAAAAAAAATCACATACCTTGGTTCTTTTTTTTCTTTGGTTGCTCGGTGCTGTCCCGACTAGTCTGGCGCAGTCCGGCTAAAAAGGTAATGTTTATTTGGTTTTTACAACTAAAAACTACCACCAAAACTACTATACAAAAAAAATCAAAAAAAAATAATCATCAAATTAAATCAACAAAAAAAAATTATTTTACAAAACTAATTAATTACTCTACCAAAACAAAATTCAAAAAAAATAAAATCAAAAAAATTTAATTACTATTAAAAAAAAACTACTCTACTCAAAAATACAATAAAAAAATATTAATTTGTAATTTAAAAAAATAGTTTTTATTTTTTTTATTTTTACACAATCTTAAATATTATTTTTTTTTCTCTGCACAGTCCACTGAATCACGGAATGGTTCAGGAATCATCTGCTGGATCTTTTTCCGCTACCACCTTCAATTTTACTTCCTTCGTGGTCGATCAGTAGCTCGATCAACCCCTGCCCTTCCAATTCCCAAAATAACAAATAATTTGGCGTCTTCCACGCTAATAATTACTCGGATGATATATATTCAGATATATATTATTATATTTGCGGGAATATTTATGTGGTTCTCCACACCAAAAAAAAACTTCTATTTGAACGATCTTCCAAATTTATTATGGAGGATCCTCTCCAATCAATTAATTAATTTTTTTTTTTTTCAAAAAAAATATTTTCCTTGGTGAAAATTAAAAAAAACTTTTACACTAATTCAATTCTTAGCAGCCGACAAAAAAAAAAAAAAGACGTCCATTAATTCCAATATTTCTTTTCGACTCCCCGAACACGTTCCTTTTCATTTCCGCCTTCCCCAAATTCCAAAATCCGCATCCCGCCCGTTCACAACCGATTCAAATTTTACGACCTGCCCGGTGGAATTTTGTTGGTTTGGGTTTCCACCAACAGATGGATTTTTATGCCTTTGCGGCGAATATAGTGGAGATGTCGAAATGACATTTCTAATTGTCATATATATATAAAAAAAAATATTAAAGCCACCATGATGGTTTTTAATATCTAATAAATTTATTGGATTATTTATTTATTTTTAAGACATCGGACGGACATTTCGGAACCAGGTAATATTTCATTTTTATTTATTTTATAATTTTTTTAAGTTTTAGGTGCCCAGAAAAATATAACAGGAGGAAAAAAAAAATGTACCAACATAACCTGTTGGCTATGTTTTTATTTTTTTATATATTGCTGTTTAAGGATAATCATATTGGAATTTATCCAATGTGATTTTTTCCTTCAACCAAAGTTCAGAGCCTGCAGGGCCACAAAACAGGCTTGTAACCCGTTTTTACGTGGATACAAGTCTGAACTCCTAATCTACGAAATTTAACCTAATCTACAAAAAAAAATATTCCTAAATACTAACATACTTAACCTACGATAATTCATTTTTTCCCTATAATTCATTTAATTCATTTTTATTTCTTAATATTATATTCAAAAAAAAAATCCTCAACCAACTTAACCTAATAAACCTTACTAACTAAAACAAATACCCAAAAAAAATTATATCCTATTATTACTTTTAATCTAATCCTAAATCCCAATTATATTTAATTCTCTAAACTATACTAACATTCTAAATTCCCTTACTTAATAATAACCAGCCAATAATACCTAACTACTATAACTAATCCTATCAATTTAATCCTAATTTTACTACTACCATTAATTTAATTAAATTAAAACAAATTTATTTTTATTTTAGCTATCAACGTGGGGCTGTCCCACACCCTGAGCTGTCTCATGCTCTACCGACTGAATAAGCCGGGCCTTAAGGCTTAAGGTCTTTGGCGTGAACGATGTGCGTTTTATTATTATCTTCATCTTCGACAATGAAACAAACTTTGCCGTGTGAGGATAGAATTTTGCATTTGACCCACGGCTTAGCAAATTTGGCGGATATGTGTTTCTGCTGGTCACTTTGGACGTGATTACGACGAAATACGAATTGACCAGGTATGTACGCTATTTTTCTGGTACGCAAATTATAAGTTCGTTGATGACGATTTTGCGCTTTCTTTAAATTTTTTATTACAACATCAGTTATTGCTGGATTTTTCGATGGATGTTCTACTAGCATGTCCTCCTGCAATGCTTGCAATTTTCTCAAAAGCTCATACGCTGAACCATCCGTAATCATGTGGTACCCAAAAGCTAAATAGAACGGTGAAAACCCAGTAGCGTCATGCACTACATTTCGCAACGCACAAGCGATGTGGCTAAGGTGTTTGTCCCACTCTTTATGATTGTTACTGCTGATGTAGGCACGGATTGCGGTAATGATGTTTCGGTTGACTCGTTCAGAAGCGTTGGCTTGCGGATGATATGGTGCCGTATATTTATGACTGATGTTATAGTCGGCTGTCAGTTTTTGAAATTCTTTCGAGATGAACTGCACTCCGTTATCTGATACCAACACTTCGGGAATTCCGAACAGGTGAAAGACGTCGGCTTCTAAGAATTTGATAATCGGCGCGGTCGTAGCTTGTCTTAACGGTTTTAGTAAGATGAATTTACTGAACTGATCCAAAACAATTAATATGTATGTGTTACCATTTTTAGATCGCGGATAAGGTCCAAGAAGATCTATATTTACGTATTGCCATGGACGCACTGGTGGACTTTGGATGACCATTGGAGGACGCAGACAAATGTTCGGCGCTTTGCACTCCTTGCACGAATCACACGCAGCGATGTATGTATTAATAGTTTCACGCATTTTTGGCCAATAATAATAACGTTGGATCTTTTCAGTGGTTTTCTCAACTCCCGAGTGAGCATCTAACGGATCATCATGGTGCTGTTTAACGAGGTTCATCCACAGACCTTCCGGAACCCAAACTTTCCAAATCGGAATATCGGTGAGTACTGACGCTTTCCTAAACTTCACCCTTTTATAGATAATATTGCCGTCAATTTTGATGTCAGGAAAACGATCAATATTATCCTTAAAAATTTTCAATTTCTCCTGGTAGTTTGGATCCAGAAAAGCCTGATCCGTTAAACTGATGATACCGTTAGTGATGATGTTTTGCTGCAACTCGTCCACCTCTCCTCTCGACAACGCATCAGCAACTACATTTTCGGAACCTTTGCGGTGCACAATCTGAAACTCAAACGCTTGTAGTTTCAAGCTCCATCTAGCCAATCTTCCAGCTAGATCCGTTTGATTCATCAACCATTTCAAACTAGCGTGATCTGTGATGACTGTGAATTTGGTGCCTTCCACATATGGTCGGAATTTTTTCAAACTAACGACAGCCGCAAGACATTCCTGTTCCGTAACGCTATAATTTTTCTGGGCGTTATTCAGCTTTTGCGACATGAACGATATAGGATGTCATGCCCGTTGTCGTCACTGGATGAAAAACTCACGACTGAAATCTGGATTAACGAGAACTGGCGCTTGCGTTAATGCGGTTTTCAAGGTAACGAAGGCTTTCTCTGCACTGTCATTCCATTTTTCAGTTGTGTTCTTGTTCAACAGGTTCGTGATCGGTGCTGCCAACTCAGAATAGTTTTTGATAAAACGATTGTACCACCCAGTCATACCAAGAAATCTACGAATTTGCCTGGTTGTTTTCGGTTGCGGAAAATTCTTGATGGCGTCGATTTTTGCTGGATCAGTATGTATTCCCTCGCTGTTGATGATGTGCCCCAGGTACTTAGTTTCTTTTTGACAGAACCTGCTCTTTTCGACGTTAATAGTTAGTCCAGCTTTCCTCAGACATTGAGCTACTTTACTCAAAAGCGACATGTGAGTGTCAAAGTCTTCCGAGAGGATCAGGAGATCATCAAGGTAAACAAAAACGTCCTCATGAAGCTCGTAAGGGATCACCTTATCCATATGCCTGCGCAATGTCTTCGGAGAGTTGGACAACCCAAACGGCATACGTTTGAATTGGAACAGGCCCCGTCCAGGAACAATAAACGCTGTTTTATCTCTGGATCCTTCTTCCAGCTCCACCTGCCAAAAAGCCATCTTCAAATCGAGACTGGTGATGTATTTTGTCTTTTTCACTCTGCTGAAAATCGAGTTGATGTGAGGAAGTGGATACGCATCCGGTTTGGTGACAGCGTTCACCTTTTGAGCGTCTAAACACAACCGGAGCGAGCCGTCTGATTTTTTCACCATCGCCATCGGTGAGGCCCATCCACTCTTGCTTTCCTCAATAATATTTTCAGCTAACATCTTCTCTATTTCAGCGTCTAGAAGATTCTGCATTGGTACTGACAATGGATATGGACGCGAGACTAAAGGCTTAGCGTCACCAACATCAATTTCATGTTTCAACAGCGACGTTTTACCCAACCCATCTTTCCTATACGATGGAAACGAATCAATGACGTTCAACAATTTTTCCTGCTGATCCAAGGTTAAATCATGTGCATTTTCTTGATGTTTTAATTCGCTGACCTCAAGATTAAAAAACGGCACGGCATTATAAGCCTCTAAAAAATCAACACCCAGAATCATGGATCTCTTAATGGTAGGAATAATAAAAAATTTAATTGTTTTAACTATACTATTGTAAATTATATCTAAATAAACATATCCTATCACATGCTGGCTTGCCCCATCAGCTGTTCGGATATCTGAGCTTAAACTACTATACTTAATACCTAAATTTTCTAAAACTAACAAACTACCTTTACCTAAAACACTAATATTTGCCCCACTATCCAATAAAGCTAAAAAAGTTTTATTCTTAATATTAATTTTCATAAATGGACGATTATCTCCATCAACCCGAACTAAACTTGCTTTTAATAATTTCCTTAAACCTAACTTATTCCTAGAATACTTATTTGCTCTAACTAATCTATTTGTCTTAATTCTAACTAACTCATTAATTTCTAATCTACTTACAGGACTAATTTTGGAAACTAAATCTAAACTATAATAATCTAATGCTTTTGTGGAGGACGAGACGGACGCAGAAGAAGATTTCTCCACATTCCCCTTCCTGCGAAACCGTTTCCCGCACCAATGACGGACTGACATTTCGGACAATTATTAAAATACTTATCTTTAAACCCACATCTATAACAGAAGATTTTCAAAGGACGAAGACAATCACGGAAAACATGACCCATCTCGTCACAATTAAAACATATGATGTACGGACTATTCAGGTCTGGACGTTGCACATTTGACGGAGCACTGGATGGAACAAACGTAGACTGTTGGACAGAATACAATTCGTTAGGCTCGACGTTGGAATTGAAACATGAAACTGGTGCAGTGACAGAAGCGATGATGTTGTTAGCCTCTTCAGCTTCCGGATGTTTCGATGCGTCGATCTCATGTAAATATGTTAGGCGAGATCGCACCTGATCCTCAGCAGTTTCTCCAACTTCTTCCCATTTTCTTTCTAGACTTTTGCACAATTTGTCTAGCTGTGACATGGTGATGATGTCTTCTAGGATTAAAGCTTTTTTGTAACCAGGATACAGGTTGAACATCATGCGGCTCAGAAAATCGTCATCCGAAATTTCTCTATTTAGTCGTAACCGTAGACCTTCCATATCTAGACGATAATCAGAAAATTTCTCCCTCGCACGCTGTTTCCTGTTCTCCATCATCCGTTTCACATCACCATCATCTTCACCATCATCAAATTCTTCCTGCATGGCTAGTTTTAATTGTCTCCAGGTGGTTTGTGGATTACGCCGTATATATTGCCAGTACCAAGTTTCCGCACGGCTTTTCAACAGGTGGTTGACTGCTAACACCAAGTTTTCGACAGGATACCTATCTCCTCGGGCTAGTGTTTCGATGGGGAACAAGAACTCCTTCAGCGACAAACCTCTACCAGAACCATCAAAGCACACGTGCCAATTCGACACCGGATTTCTGCGGTGTGCATCAGCCAATCGTGGTTCTACAACTTCATCATCACTTGGTTCGCTATCGCTTGCAGGACCCATTCGAACACGCGAGTTACGATGCGGTTGAATTTCAGGATGCAAGGATCTGGATGATGTCGTTGGTTGCACCGGCGCCATATTGGTTTCAGGATGTTGTCTTGGCGCGGCGTTCTGAACTGCCAATATTTCACGCAACTCTAGAATCTGACGCTGTTGCTCGACGATTATACTGGACATCTCATTTTTCCACTGTTGCTCTGGTTGTATTTGTGGTCTCTGATACCACCATTGCTGCTGTGCTGGCTGTGGATGACGGTACGTACTTGCTGGTATACTTTGGTATTGGTTCTGGTAACCAAATTTTGTTTTTCTTTTTCCAGGATCTGCTGCTTCTGCTGCTCTTCTTGCTGCGATGTACGGAGTATCGAATTTCGTGGAACTAAACCTATTATCAATGGGAACGGAATTCGGCGAAGTGTTGGTTGAACTTTGCTTACTACCTACTAGCAAACCTGAAAATTTATTCGCTACAGATGAATCCGAATAATGTTTAGCTGGCTCTCGAAATCCTGATGTACCCAATGATGAAGTTTGGACTGTGGATTTCTTGATGGCTCCTAGCTGCGCACCACTATTTTCTCTCGGTTTAACCGTCGGCTTCACACAGGTAGGACCAGATATATTTTTATTTAAATTATTTTCATTTCCAATTTCAATCGCTTTATTTATTTCAGCATCCGGCACATTGGTAGCAACATCTGAACGTGGAACTCCAGCTGCTTCCTCTTGATCATCTGGAACATCAATATTTTGCGGAACTAGAGACCCCATACCGGAACGTTCCTCCTGTTATAGCATCTCACAGGTATAATTTTTGATTCGAGCTAATCCTGCATCTAATTTATTTATTAACCCTCTTGTAGCTGTTGATAACTTTGGATTGGATCTTTTTAAACGTTTCACCCGCTGCAGAACATGGATACTACGACTTTCAGCTACTGACATCCCGTGCTCATCTTGTTCGCGAATCGCACTTTCCACCAACGCTTCACAAACGTCCGCTCTGGATTTACACCAATCCAATTCAACCCTCGGATCGCTAATGATTACAGACGGCAACTATTGAGGTGCACGAGCTTCTTCATCAAATGCTAGCCGTAATCGTGGAATATTAGAGATCGTTGTACCAGGTACTATATTTAAATTTCGAATTCCCAATTCGCACATTAATTCATCTTCTTCCAATAGTGACGGATCCATTTCAACAAATTTGATAACAATGAGCCAAATGCAAAACCTAAAAATTTGTTTATCAGAAGAACGCAACGATGATTACAGCCAAAAAAAATTTCAATAATAAAATCGTTGTTTTTAATTTTATTTATTTATTATTTAATTCCTAAAATGTAAATAATTTTTTTTTCTCCCTAAACCAAATTTTATTTATTAAAAATATATATTGATAACTTAATACTACAATGTAAATTCTAAAAAACCTAAAAAAAATTATTATTAAAAAAAATTTATATATTTGTAATATTATATATAATAACAAAATATATTTTAAATTATATTAAAATAAAATAAAATAATCAAAATATATATATTATAAAAAAAAAAAAATCTTCTTAAAAAAAATCCAAATTCAATTCATGTAATCTTAACTCTCAATCAAAACTATTCCTCCTTACTAGCTACGAAATAATACTAAACTTAATCCTAAAAAAAATTAAATCTAACCAAATTAAACCTACAAAAAAAAATCCCAAAATTACTAATCAAATTAAAACAAATCAAAATCAATTTTTATGATAATATTTTTTTTTTCCTAATATATAATATTATATTAATATGAAATATACAAAATTCAAAAATGAATTTGAATTTGAATAATTAATACTTGACTATGTGGTAACTCTAATTCAACATTCACCACAATTTTTTTTTATTTTTATTTTATAAATCCAATAACATCTTCCAATATTATTTATATATATATTTCGAACTACAAATTCCCTGCATAACAAAAATTCCACCAGGTTCGCTGCACGCTCTCCCGATTCACAACAAAAATTCCAAAAAAAATCGATACTTTAAACCGCCGACTTTAAAAAACCCAGCCGATAGCCGATTCTTTTTAATAATTTGATTTTTAATAATTTCGTTTCCCCAAAAAAAAAATCAGGTTGACCAGATTCCAACAAAAAAATTCAAAAATAAAAAGATTTAGAATATTTAAATTTTTTTTTTTTTTTTTTAAATTCCACCAAGGATTGATTCAATCATTCCGCATTATAAAGAAAAGGACAAAATAAAAAGGGTATAGGAATTGGAAAAGGAAACTCGGTAAGGGATAAGGAACTCCATCATTATATTCAACACACCGAATCCCGAAACAAAAATAAAAAAAACAAAAATCAAAAAAAATTAAAATAAAATAAGAAAAATAAAAAACTAAGTTCTACAAACTACATGTACTAGGACGGACATTTTCAACAACGAAAACCACGTCTAACTAGCACTTAACAAAAAACACGAATGAGGACTATATTATGGACAACCATAATATTTGTCTAACTCAAACAAAAATTACCGCTGACGGAACATTAAATGGACTACCAATTAAATTTTCTTACGCCAGGAAAAAATACAAAAAAAACTTGAAATTTAAACACAATTTTACTCTACTCTACATTTAATTAATAATTATTATTTTGTTTTATTTCAGAACTGAACCCGATGCATTAAATATTCTGATGAAGAGGAACGTTGTTGATGATTTGATTTACCTACAACGCAATATGGCACTAGTTTGTTGTTCGGCCACAAGTTTGGCGTGCCACTAGTTTGGGCGCCATTTGTAACACCGCACAGTTCGGTTGACAAACTGCAACAGAACCGGAGGACACCACTTGGCTTTGCATGTTAAATTTATTTTAATTTTTAATTTATTTGGTGGGGTGGCGATGGTAATCTTGCACCATTAAAATCTGCAACCAAAAAAAATAAATTTTTGGCCCACTCAACAAAAATTTTTGGAGCGCCTCTGTATTAATTTAACCAAAAAAAATTCCAGTACAAAAAAAAATTTAACAAAAAAAAAAAATTAACAAAACCAAGTGAGTCTGGTTACTACACATTATTGCGGAGGAGACGCGATTTAGAAACTTCCAAGGTTTTCTATTATGCGGGCGCCAGGTCTTGAGTGATCCACAACCGCGGACCACCAACAGAACAAGACCGAATTTCTAAAATAAAACCTTGAAAGTTTCAAGGACCGATTGGGATTTCCTCCTTTTTGCCGGCTTAGCTCGTCTGTGGGGAGTGAGTCAACCAATCGATCCTACCTGCAAATCAAATCATCATCAACAAGGAAAGGGGATAAGGAAAATACGGCTCGACGTCATCAATCCATCGGTGCGGTGGCTTTAGCCAGACATTCTAAAAATAATGTACCATAAAAACAATATATTCAAAAAAAAAAAAAAACCATTAAAATTCCACGATGGTCCAGGTCCATACACTATTTTATTAATCCTGTTTTTTTTTTCATTTATTTATTCTATTACAATTAATATTATTTTTTTTTTCTTTTTAAAGAACTACTGTGCCACAATTGGTCTTAGTTTAACTTTTATTTTAAGTTTTGCATTCTGGCAGTTTTTAATTTTTTTGCATTGGTCATTTACCAATACAATGAACATTTAAATATCAAAAAAAAATCACATACCTTGGTTCTTTTTTTTTCTTTGGTTGCTCGGTGCTGTCTCGACTAGTCTGGCGCAGTCCGGCTAAAAAGGTAATGTTTATTTGGTTTTTACAACTAAAAACTACCACCAAAACTACTATACAAAAAAAATCAAAAAAAAATAATCATCAAATTAAATCAACAAAAAAAATTATTTTACAAAACTAATTAATTACTCTACCAAAACAAAATTCAAAAAAAATAAAATCAAAAACATTTAATTACTATTAAAAAAAAACTACTCTACTCAAAAATACAAAAAAAAATTATTAATTTGGACCACTCTTGGATTTTTTTTTTCTTTCTTTTAATTTAATTTAAAAAAATAGTTTTTATTTTTTTTATTTTTACACAATCTTAAATATTTTTTTTTTCTCTGCACAGTCCACTGAATCACGGAATGGTTCAGGAATCATCTGCTGGATCTTTTTCCGCTACCACCTTCAATTTTACTTCCTTCGTGGTCGATCAGTAGCTCGATCAACCCCTGCCCTTCCAATTCCCAAAATAACAAATAATTTGGCGTCTTCCACGCTAATAATTACTCGGATGATATATATTCAGATATATATTATTATATTTGCGGGAATATTTATGTGGTTCTCCACACCAAAAAAAAACTTCTATTTGAACGATCTTCCAAATTTATTGTGGAGGATCCTCTCCAATCAATTAATTAATTTTTTTTTTTTTTTCAAAAAAAATATTTTCCTTGGTGAAAATTAAAAAAAACTTTTACACTAATTCAATTCTTAGCAGCCGACAAAAAAAAAAAAAAAAAGACGTCCATTAATTCCAATATTTCTTTTCGACTCCCCGAACACGTTCCTTTTCATTTCCGCCTTCCCCAAATTCCAAAATCCGCATCCCGCCCGTTCACAACCGATTCAAATTTTACGGCCTGCCCGGTGGAATTTTGTTGGTTTGGGTTTCCACCAACAGATGGATTTTTATGCCTTTGCGGCGAATATAGTGGAGATGTCGAAATGACATTTCTAATTGTCATATATATATAAAAAAAAATATTAAAGCCACCATGATGGTTTTTAATATCTAATAAATTTATTGGATTATTTATTTATTTTTAAGACATCGGACGGACATTTCGGAACCAGGTAATATTTCATTTTTATTTATTTTATAATTTTTTTAAGTTTTAGGTGCCCAGAAAAATATAACAGGAGGGAAAAAAAAAATGTACCAACATAACATGTTGGCTATGTTTTTATTTTTTTTATATATGGCTGTTTAAGGATAATCATATTGGAATTTATCCAATGTGATTTTTTCCTTCAACCAAAGTTCAGAGCCTGCAGGGCCACATATTCTTACGTTATATTTGTTCCCGAAAATAAGTTCCGCTGTTTGTCTGTTACATTCAAGCTGACAAACTGCCGACCTGATTACCTTGAGAATGTCACAGTGCGGAACGATAGGATTCGTTTTTTTCAAGAGTCCGGTAAGACTTAGCCGCTAACTTTTTCACATGTATATCAATCGGTTGTATTTATAGAATTGCTTCAAGGGAATTTGTTGGTGTACTTCTAAGTGCACCAGTGATGCCCATACAACATTGACGTTGTACCTTTTCATAAATCTTGTATTTTGTTACCGTTTCCATTGATTTCCACCAGACTATTGCTCCATATGTAACTATTAGTCTAATTACACACGTGTAAATCCAGTGGATTATTTTTGGATTTAGACCCCATTTTTACCTATCGCGCTTCTACATGTCGAAAGGTTCTAATGGGTTTGGAAGCACGTTCGTTTAAATGTTGTTTCCAAAGGAGTTTTTTTTTATCAAAAATGACAGTATATAGTCCACATGCAATTTGAATGTGTATAAGTGTATAAGGTGCCAATCCAGTCTCCACAAATAGCATATATTCAGGTGTATTCATTGGAATTTTAAATATAATTTTTAAGAAATATCGCTATAGTTTTTCAATTTCATCATAATTGATATACCCCCATATCTGTGCACCATAACATATAATTGATCGCATTACTGCTAGAAATATTTTATATTTTGTTGAGTGTTTTACCATTTTACTGTCCATAATCCACTTCCATGATGCCCTAGCGCTTGAACCGCTTGCTTATACTTTTCTTCAAAATGCTTTAGTAATGTCAACCATATACCCAGATATTTATATTCCTTAACTACTTCTATATTAACTTCTCCCCATCGCTATTTTTCATTTCTAGCCAATTTACCCCCGTTTCTGAACACCATAATTTTAGATTTTTCCAGGTTTACAGTCAGTCGATTTATTATACATTTTATTGAACATATTTATCATCTGGTTCATCTGGTGCGTATTTGAAGAATTCGTGAGTTGTTTTATCCATGCCTGGTGCTTTATGATCCTTCAGTTTTCTTAAAATAAGTTTTAATTTACTTAACTGAAAAGGCGCATAAACTAATTCACATTCCACATAGTTTTCTACGAACTGTATTGATAATTTTGATTGTGGTGGATTTAATTGCATTGAAAAATAATTAGCCAGCTGTTCAGCATTTATGGTTCTTCCTTTAATAAGTGTTATTTTTTTGATTTGATTTGTTTTATTATATTCCAGAAATTTTTAGAGTCGTTAGTTGCGGCCAGTTTTTTTGAGATTTTCGTAATAATTTTTTTTTTTGCTTTACGACATAATTCCTTATATTTTCGGTTTTATTCCATGTATTTTCTTTTGTAAGTATGATCTTGTATTTTTCTGAATTGTTGAAGTAAGGAGAAGGTAGTTTCCTTGCCGGCCGTTTTTATTATAGAAATGATTTTGTTATTTTGGTTCTCTATGGTTTCTTCTTCATTATGATTTTCTAATATCAGATATTTTATTTTTGGTAGCAAATTCATTTTAAGCGTTCCAGATTCACAGTTTTCCTCTGCTTCAAATTCTACACATATCGCAGTGTTCAGCATAATTTGTATCCATAACTTCAAACTTTTTTACCATTTGTATCCACGATCCTCTTATTAATGCTAAGTCTATAACAGATTCTCCGTTGTGGTTCATAAATGTGAATTCGCCATCATAGTCTCCCTTCATGCATCCATTGCAAATTTTCAGTCCATATTCGTAGCATGATTCTATTAAATTTTTTCCCTTTTTATCTATTATTTTATCTTTCGAACTTCTAGGTTTTTTAAAACTATTGGTGTGTGCATCGTATTCTTGATGAATATTTTCTTCGCCAATTCTGGAATTGAGATCACCTATTATAAGTAGGTTTTCTTGATTAAACATGTTCAAGAAGTTTCTTAATCTCAAAAAATTTCTTTGCCAGTTTTTATAATTTATTTATATCGGCAGTATGTAGTACAATATTCCATTTTTATTCATTTCATTTTTATTCATTATTTTCATTCCAAATAAGTACCCATCGCTTGGTATACCCATATCCATTTTTTTTTGCAACAATCCAGTGAAGTTCATATGATGGGAACATATTTTCGAAAAGTTTTATTTTATTTTCTATTACAAATGTTTCTGTTATGAAGAAAAATCAAATTTCATAATGTATTCTTTAATTTTTGGCAATATTATCTTACTAGCTAGAGCTGTTACATTATAAGCTAAAATCTTAAAACTATAATTCATTTTTTTATTTAAATTATTTTGTATGCAGAAGGCTTTTGATTATTATTCTCACATAATTTTAGTTACAACATTACTAACATCTACGTTCAACTCCTCTTTTAGTTTTTGTATCGCAGTTTCATTTCCTTCACAATTTTCCAGGGTTAGCCCATTTTAATAGATAATAACTTAAGACGACTATCATTGTAGTATGGTAAAACAAAGGAATTGGTATTATTATTAAAATCTTGACATTTTGAAATTAATTCCCACAGCAAAATCTTTTATATGAGTTTTCGTTTCTTTCTTTACCTTTACATACTTTTTGGTAAATATAATGAACTATATCATAATCGATGCCATAAAAAATCATAATTTTTTTTATTTTTGGGTAATTTAATCAAGGTATGGGAGTGATTTCATAGTTTTTTATGGATGCTATCGTGTTTACAGACAAATAAAATATATCTCGTCATTTTCATAAGACCTATAGTTGTGAAAAAAATTCGTGTCAAATTAATAACAATATTTTCCTGAAATTATCAAATTTAAACTCTACAAAAATCTATATACATATTTATATATTTTTAATTAGTTGTTAATTTAATTTTTATATCAATTTTTATTTCGTTTACTTTAAAGGATTTTCAATTTATATTTTTATTTATTCTTCATTTTTTTTTTAAATTATAATTTTTAAAATTTTGTTTTAACAACATTCTCACGGCTTGATTCCAAATTTAATGTATATAATCGCAATTTCGTTACTAACATCTATGTTCAACTCCTCTTTTAGTTTTTGTATCGCAGTTTCATTTCCTTCACAATTTTCCAGGGTTAGCCCATTTTTGTTACACTAACCTAATTTTATATTATCCACCGTTAAAGTTCCCCTTCGTATTGTTATTTTTATCCCAGGGTCTGCCTTTTTAATTCTTTTCTGATAGCAAGCAGTTTGTTCTCTTTAATTGCATAATTTTTGGGAAGATCTCATTTTATCGATATATTTGGACTTTTTAGTTCAGATGTCTTTTTCAGTATTTCGGTTAGGGCGAATGAAGATTTTTATATATTTATTTTTCCATTGGCTTTACCAATTGGTATGACTCGGACTATTTCGGGCTCGTATTCTACTTTTAGTATACCAGTTATAATATTTCTTACCGCATTCTCTGGTTTTTCTTTATTTTTTATTTGTATATTGTTAAATATTATATTGTTTCAACGCATTAGGTACTGCATTTGTTCCACTTCTACCCGTAATTCTACTATTTGTTTCCTTTGTATTTTGGTTTTCTCTTCCAGTTCCATGTTTTTCTATAGAAGTGTGTCGATTATGCTTAATTTATCTTAAATTGGTTTTAGTATTTTGTCGAGTAGTGTTTCTATTCCCTCCAGCGTTGCTGAATTTTGTGCCATTTTTGTTAATTTAGTTACCGGACTTTCTGTGGAGGATGTACTGGAAAATGCTTCTGTTCTGTTTCTTTTCTCGGCTGACGTTTCCTCAAACACGTTTTCCTCTGCTAGACTCAAAGATTATATTAAATGTCGATTTATGTCTCTATTTATTTCATAGAGCCTGTAGTTATGTAATTCAATAATTTTTATAAATATATTCATTTTTTATAAGTTATGGTAGGGAAACAGCCGCAAAGAAAAGCTATTCAAACAAAATTTCTTTACGTAAGAGAAAAACAAAAATGCCATGCTATTCAGATATTCAGAATTTCATTTACCGATTGTTTTTTTATCTTTTATGATAACTAAAAAATACTCTTTATTTATATACGGAGCGGAAGCATGGACAGTGACAAAAAAAGAATAAAGAACATTAACGTATTTGAAATGTGCCGAGTATCCTCAAAATATAATGGAGTGATTGTGTAACCAACGAAACGGACCTAGAAGGAATCAAAACAACGAAAAAAATTATAAAAAAAGTTTAAATGCTGCAAGATCGACGGAAGGGTTGAAAATAATGATTACCAACATCCTTCATGTATTGGAACTTTAAGATAGGGTATTATTAATTTAAAGTCATGTGTAATTTAAATACTGTTTTGACTTTTTATAAATTAAGTGCAAAATAAAAATATTGTGGAAACCTTCAAACTATGGTGCACCAATAAAATCACCACTAAAATTGATATTATCTATTGTAGTATAAGTAACGGTATTACTAATTCTAAGGTTTTAAACAGTTTATTATCAAAGAACATTCGATATTTGGATAAACCATATTGGTTGTTACAGAACGAAAACCTATTGATTCAAGAACTTATATTTGTATTTGTAATTTTTGATAAGAAACTGTTTAAAACCTTAGAGTAAATTTACTCTAAGGTTGAGAGTAAGTTAGTGTAAGTCAAGTTTAATTGAAAATTAAAATTTTTGTGATGAATTCTATACATAACAAATATTTCTATTTTAAAATAGATTTTAGGACATTTTTGAAGTACACAATTTGATTTTACGATTCGTTTGCTTGCAAGTAAATTTTATTACAATCAAAACAAAACGTATGTTAAAACTTTATCCATAAGTTTAAAAAATTTTGGGATAATTTTCCTGTGCTTCAAATTCTACACATATCGGGAAGTGTTCAGCATAATTTGTATCCATAACTTCAAACTTTTTTACCATTTGTATCCACAATCCTCTTATTAATGCTAAGTCTATAATAGATTCTCAATATTCCATTTTGATTCATTTCAATTATTATATATCCATTTCTTTCTATATATCTGCTATTCATTTTGTTGTCGCTTTTGATACCCCTCGCTTGGTCTTCCCATATCCATTTTTTTTGCAGTAATCCAGTAAAGTTCATGTGATGGGAACATATTTTCGAAAAGTTTTATTTTATTTTCTATTACAAATGTTTCTGTTATGAAGAAAGATCAAATTTCATAATGTATTCTTTAATTTTTTGGCAATATTATCTTACTAGCTAGAGCTGTTACATTATAAATTAAAATCTTAAAACTATAATTCATTTTTTTATTTAAATTATTTTGTATGCAGAAGGCTTTTGATTGTTATTCTCACATAATTTTAGTTACAACATTACTAACATCTACGTTCAACTCCTCTTTTAGTTTTTGTATCGCAGTTTCATTTCCTTCACAATTTTCCAGGGTTAGCCCATTTTTGTTACACCAACCTAATTTTATATTATCCACCGTTAAAGTTCCACTTCGTATTGTTATTTTTATCCCAGGGTCTGCCTTTTTTAATTCTTTTCTGATAGCAAGCAGTTTGTTCTCTTTAATTGCATAATTTTTGGGAAGATCTCATTTTATCGATATATTTGGACTTTTTAGTTCAGATGTCTTTTTCAGTATTTCGGTTAGGGCGAATGAAGATTTCCACTAATATATTTATTTTTCCATTGGCTTTACCAATTGGTATGGCTCGGACTATTTCGGGCTCGTATTCTACTTTTAGTATACCAGTTATAATATTTCTTACCGCATTCTCTGGTTTTTCTTTATTTTTTATTTGTATATTGTTAAATATTATATTGTTGCGACGCATTAGGTACTGCATTTGATCCACTTCTAGCCGTAATTCTACTATTTGTTTCCTTTGTATTTTGGTTTTCTCTTCCAGTTCCATGTTTTTCTATAGAAGTGTGTCGATTATGCTTAATTTATCTTAAATTGGTTTTAGTTTTTTGTCGAGTAGTGTTTCTATTCCCTCCAGCGTTGCTGAATTTTGTGCCATTTTTGTTAATTTAGTTACCGGACTTTCTGTGGAGGATGTACTGGAAAATGCTTCTGTTCTGTTTCTTTTCTCGGCTGACGTTTCCTCAAACACGTTTTCCTCTGCTAGACTCAAAGATTATATTAAATGCCGATTTATGTCTCTATTTATTTCATAGAGCCTGTAATTATGTAATTCAATAATTTTTATAAATATATTCATTTTTTATAAGTTATGGTAGGGAAACAGCCGCAAAGAAAAGCTATTCAAACAAAATTACTTTACATAAGAGAAAAACAAAAATGCCATGCTATTCAGATATTCAGAATTTCATTTACCGATTGCTTTTTTATCTTTTATGATAACTAAAAAATACTCTTTAACAACGAAAAAAATTATAAAAAAAGTTTAAATGCTGCAAGATCGACGGAAAGGTTGAAAATAATGATAACCAACATCCTTAATGTATTGGAACGTTAAGATAGGGTATTATTAATTTAAAGTCATGTGTAATTTAAATACTGTTTTGACTTTTTATAAATTAAGTGCAAAATAAAAATATTGTGGAAACCTTCAAACTATGGTGCACCAATAAAATCACCACTAAAATTGATATTATCTATTGTTTTTCGAACATATTTTCGAAAAGTTTTATTTTATTTTCTATTACAAATGTTTCTGTTATGAAGAAAGATCAAATTTCATAATGTATTCTTTAATTTTTGGCAATATTATCTTACTAGCTAGAGCTGTTACATTATAAACTAAAATCTTAAAACTATAATTCATTTTTTTACTTAAATTATTTTGTATGCAGAAGGCTTTTGATTGTTATTCTCACATAATTTTAGTTACAACATTACTAACATCTACGTTCAACTCCTCTTTTAGTTTTTGTATCGCAGTTTCATTTCCTTCACAATTTTCCAGGGTTAGCCCATTTTTGTTACACCAACCTAATTTTATATTATCCACCATTAAAGTTCCACTTCGTATTGTTATTTTTATCCCAGGGTCTGCCTTTTTTAATTTTTTTCTGATAGCAAGCTGTTAGTTCTCTTTAATTGCATAATTTTTGGGAAGATCTCATTTTATCGATATATTTGGACTTTTTAGTTCAGATGTCTTTTCCAGTATTCCGGTTACGGCGAATGAAATTTCCACTAATATATTTATTTTTTCATTGGCTTTACCAATTGGTATGACTCGGACTATTTCGGGCTCGTATTCTACTTTTAGTATACCAGTTATAATATTTCTTACCGCATTCTCTGGTTTTTCTCTATTTTTTATTTGTATATTGTTAAATATTATATTGTTGCGACGCATTAGGTACTGCATTTTATCCACTTCTTCCCGTAATTCTACTATTTGCATACTTTGTATTTTGGTTTTCTCTTCCAGTTACATGTTTATCTGTAGAAGTGTGTCGATTATGCTTAATTTATCTTAAATTGGTTTTAGTTTTTTGTCGAATAGTATTTCTATTCCCTCCAGCGTTGCTTGATTTTGTGCCATTAATAACTTTCATGGCCCGGCGAGGGAGCGGGGGTTGGACCTATTTTCTAAAAAGACATATGAGGTATCAAATTAAAGGTCTTGATGAGTTTGGTAGTGTTTCGGGCAACTAGGACCATGTGGGCCCAAAAATAAAAAAAATCATGTAGGGTAATTAAAGTTCAGGAAAATTAGATATCTTTGGGGCAAGTAATAGAAGTGTTTGGGGCAACGCGGGTCATGTGGGGGCCTGAAATTATTAATTCCCATTTATTAAATTTATAATTCATGTTTTCCGCACCTGGGCTTGGCTTCTAAACGGCTGAACCGAATTAACTGGAACTTAAACTCCTGCTTTTACCCATTCGGTGCAATATAATTTTCATGGCCCGGCGAGGGGGCGGGGGTTTAGAACTATTTTCAAAAAAGTCATGTGGGGTATCAAATTAAAGGTATTAATGTGCACATCTCGTTCAGTAGTGTTTTGGGTAACGAGGGCCATGTGGGGCTTCAAAAATGGGGCCTATTTGCAAAAAAGTCATGTGGGATATCAAATTGAAGGTCTTGATGAGTACGTCTCGTTACTAGTAGTGTTTTGGGTAACGAGGGCAGTGCAAGGCCTAAGAAAATGGGGCCTATTTTAAAAAGTCGTGGGGTATCAAATTAAAGGTCTTGATGAGTACATTTTGTTGGGTAGTGTTTCGGGTAACTAGGACCAAGTGGGCCCCAAAAAATTGGGCTAAAAATGAAAAAATCATGTAGGGTATCAAATTAAAGTTCTGAAAGATTAGATATCTTTGGGGCAAGTAATGGTAGAGTTTGGGTAACTAGGGTTATGTTGGTGCCTGAAAAATGGTGCCAAAAATAATAAAGATCATGTGGGGTATGAAATTAAAGGTCTTGATGAGTACAGGTAGTGTTTCTCGTTGGGTAGTGTTTCTGGTAAAGAGAGCCATATGGGGCCCCAAAAAATGGGGCCTTTTTTCAAACAAGTCATGTGGGGTATCAAATAAAAGGTATTGATGAGTACATCTCGTTGGAAAGTGTTTGGACATCTAGGGCTAAGTGGATATGTCTGTTCGCCCTTATGTCGGTTAAAAAAAGGAACAGTCGCTTTGCATCGGTCCTTCGTTATGGGTCGATAAGTTTTTATATTGTTTGTGTTATATAATGGGTATTCAAAATTGAGGAATCATTTTGATTTTGCCGCCATATGTTTTCTATCAGGAATTTTTATACGAGGGTTCTTCAGGTATATTCTAAATACATTCCGGTTAGTTAATATGGAATGCTACACAAAGGAACAACGTGCTTTTGTTATTAAAACATTTTTTGAAAATGGTAAAAATTTTCAAGATGTAATTAAGAAATTTCGAACAAAATTTCAACCATTGTCAACAGTTTTTTCAACAACGTGATTCAGAATTTTGGTAAAAGATTGGGACCCTACCGAGCCAGTAGGGGGGCCATTTGGCCGACATAATTTTTCATTATTAACCGGAACCTATTTGTAATAAATTAAAATAAAATTATATTTAATATTTAAAAAAAAAAAAGTCTTTTTTTATTAAAATTAAAATGATACCTTAATTTTGAACACCATTTATATAAATATATATATATATATATCGTATAAAATATATGGAGGTGGTAGACCGCACAAAGCAACCAATTGCAAAAAAGATCCTTTTATATCAACAAGTTCTATTGCAAGTGAATTGGACTTAGAACTTTCCCACATGACCATCCAACGCCGAACTGTGGAGCAGCGCTGTTGCGTGAAAAAAAATTTGGCTCAAAATTATATGAGTTCGGCTCCAATGGGCTCCAAAACTCTAAAATCATAAAAAAATCATTTTTGAATACACAGTAAAAATGGATAATACGGACATTCAAAATATAAAACACTGTCCGGATTAACAATAAAATGGATAATCCGGACAGATTTTTTTTTGTAACCGGAACTATAAAAACTACAAATCAGATATTAAGAGATATTTTTTTTGATAATAAAACAACAACAAATCAATATTTATTGAATATATCTTTTAAAATTTGTTGTCTAACATTTCTTAAATTAAAAATATCCTTTAATTCATATTGATTATCTTCACAATATTCTATTATATTGTCAATTTCAACTAAAATTTTATGTTGATGTCTATCTTTTGAACCATTATAACAATGGTTCATCATATTTTCTTCAGTTCCATTAAATATTTCCACGTTTTCGGCATTTTTATTGGATGCAGATTTGTTTATTACTGATGTGGAAATTATTTCTTCGAAATTATCACCAGAATCAGAATCGATATTCTTTAAAGTTTCATTATCGCCCTCCTCATTTCTGTGCCTGGATTTTTCTAAAATTTCAGCTAAAATTTCTTCATCTGTATACATTTCATGATCATTAATATTTTCTGTATCAGCTAACCAGGTATTGATTTCTTCATTTGTCAGCTGAACTGCAGGATTTGGATTGATTCTGCGCAAGAGTTCAGCCAGATTAATATCTTCTTCAATATATGATGCTAAAATTTCCGTTCCATTCAGTAAAACATTCCAAGAATTTTTTACTGTGTTGTTAGCTACTTCATTCCAAGCTTCAGCCAACCAAAATACAACATTTTTGAGATTTATTTCTTTCATTTTCTGCTCATAAGCAACATTAAAATTTCCTAGGAAATATAAGGCAAATTTTCTCTTATATTTCGACTTCATTGAATAAATCACACCTTGATCCATAGGTTGCAATATTGCTGTACAATTTGGTGGTAAATATAAAACTTTAATAAGTCCATCATCACTTTAGAGTGAACGCATGCCATTATAATGTGATGGAGCATTATCAAGAGTTAGTAAAGGGAATTTTCTGCTGAATATTTTCTCACGGAAGGTATGAACTCATTATAAAACCAATTCTGAAACAAATTCCTATTCATCCAGCCTTTTATAGAGGATGAATAAACCACAGGCAATTTTAAATTTTTGAAACATCTAGGATTCTTTGATTTACCTAACACCAGAATTGGTAACCTGTTACTTCCGTCTGCGTTGCTACATAACATAAACGTTATTCGTTCTTTTTGCATTTTTCTTCCAGCTGCATATTTTTCTTGGTGTCTTGTTAGTGTTTTAAACGGCAGCTTTTTCCAATACAAGGCCGATTCGTCCGCATTATATAATTGGCAGAGTTCAAGTTTCATTTCATCAATCATGTTTGTAAATTTTATTTTAAATGGATCAATACCACTAACATCACTGGATAATCGTTCACCACACATTTTTAAAGATTTAATTCCATGCCTTTCTTTAAAACCATTTAGCCAACCAGTTGTTGGTTTGAAAACTGAAGTTGATCCATGAATTTCTTTATAGAACCATTTAGCTTTCTCTAGCAAAATTTCATTAATCAGTTGATTATAGGCGCATCTTTGTTGGATAAACCACAAAAAAAGTGCCTTTTCAACTTGTGGATAATGACAATTTTTAAATGTTTTTCTGTTGTTTACACCATTGCACTTAAACTCTTTGTATGATTCCTCAATTAAATCTTTTTTTTCTTCAAAATATCCGCAACTGTTGATTTTCCTATATTGAAAGCTTTAGATACTTTCCTTAAAGATTGTCCACTTCTCTTATTACATTGATTTTCTTTTCCAATGACAAAGTAATATGTTTGTTTTTATTTAACATTTTTGTAGGATTAAAACAATTTAAATATAATTAATGTCACACATTTTGCTGTTATAATTTTTTTTTAATAATATATGAACAACGGCTTACTAGTTTTTTTTTTTAATTATATAAACGTTATTGCTGTGTTTATACTGGATTCATAATGTGATTGCCGCAACGTAAAGCAAAGCAAAGCGAAGTTGCCAAGACGATATAAAAAAATTTCAATTCATAATGAATTATGTTTTAGTAGGCTTTAATCTTTAAATGACATTACTTTACATATGTTTTTATTTGAAAATATAATTTTCATAATAAATATTTGACAAATTTTACAATGAAAAATTTATTTTTAAATAATTGTGACATTTCAAAACTTTAATATTCGTAAAAGTTAAAAGTTGGGCAACTTTTGCTCCGCTCTGCTTTGCGTCAATCTCATTGAGAAAGGAAACACTATTTTCATATAGTTTAACTTTCAACTTTGCTTTACGATGACTTTGCTTTGCTTTGCTTTTCTCATTATGAATCCAGCATTAATCCTACTCTAAGGTTAAAGCTGCTGCTTAATACTATTTTAATTTACAAATAAATTGTTCGGACATGTCCAGATTACCCATCGTCCGGATAATCCTGTGTCCGGACTACGAGTGTCCGGATTATCCATTTTCACTATGTATTTCAAAAATCATAAAAAAATCACTTTTGAATTACATCTTTTAAGTAATTCTGAAAATGAATATATGCCTACAATTAAAAATAAAAGAATTATATATTATTTACAAAATTACAAATCTCTTTTATTTCCAGTCTATCAGGTCATGTTATTTTTATAATACATAAAAAAAATAACAAGACAATATTATTAATATAAATCACAAAATATATTATAAATCACAAAAATATTGTATTATTATAAATCAATATTATTATTAATATTATTATTAAATAAATCTATTAAACAAAACAAAAATTATTATTAAATAGCACATTATTGTAAAAATATATATATTAGACTCTTATGATAATTTATATTTTCGTAATAAATTTGTTGATGGTTTCCATTCCATTAATGAAAATTTTTTGGTAAGTTGTTTGCATATTTTTATATTATTCAAATCTGAACAAATTCTTTCTGCTGCAGCACTGCTGTGAGGTAGACTTAATAACCAATAAATTGTTTCAAATTTGGAAACATCGGTTCATCTTTCTAAACCATTTTTTAAAGTAAAAACTTTACCCCAGAAATCTTCGAAATTTTCAGTATTTTCAAATAATCTTTGGAAACGAAGAAATCGCCACCCCTCTTCAGTTATTCAAAGTTTTCATTTAATTGCGGGAATATATTCATTAATGGTGTTAAACTTGCACCTAATTTCTGGGGATCAATAATTTGTAGTTGAAGTAATATTTCATCTTTAAAATTGAAACGCATAAGAATTTGATTACACAGCTTTTTATAATATTTCTTACAATTTTTTTTTATTTCCAATATATCATCCTCAGCAAATCCACTTTTAATAAAATCATTTTCAGCTTTTGGGCCTAAATACACATCTTTATCGTTTACAAAAATATCATCTTTAAAATTCAAATTATTTCAATTATTTTCGTTGATACATTCTAACTTTACAAAATTGTGGAGAACTAGCAATAAAACAGATTTTACTGATGGAAGTAATTTATAAATGTTAGGAGTTTCACTTTGAAATTCTTTATTTAAGTTATTGATTATTTTTAAAATATACGCCAAAAAGAAAAAATAAATTAAATTATTTGAATTTAAATTTTCAGATATTTGACTAGCCAAATCATTATTATTTTCAAATTTGTCCTATAAAAAAAAATGTCGAAGTGTTCTAAAACTGTTCTAAATTCGGTTTACTACTCCTTCTAAAGAATGCCATCTGCTAGCTGATATTTTTAAAATTTTGTGGACAGGTACTCCAAAATTTTCTTGGAATGTTTTAAAATCATTTTGTCTTTTGGACTATGTGAAAAAAATAAGTATATATTTCTAGCCAATTTTTCACATTCTTCAGGCATTTTTCTTGCAGCAGCAGAAGCACACAAATGCAGCGAATGACAGAGGTACATCCTAGGCTGTATATATAAGGGTTTGTATTTTTGAGTAAAGCCTGTACTCCACCTTTTTTTTCCATCATCACGCTGGCATTGTCTGCTCCAAAACCTATGCAGTTTAAAAAAGGAATACCATTTTTATAAAAAAAAACTAATTATCTGATTATAAACTGTTTTGGCATCACTATTATCCAATTCCAGGTGACATAAAAAGCTATCTTTGGTTTTATTTTCACTGAAGTCGAAATATCTTGCTATACCAAAGTTAAACATTTCTTACACCCACAATCGGTCGTTTCATCAATTATTATAGAAAAGTATTGTAATTTCAAAATATCAATAATTGCTTTTATACCTTCTTCACTGAGAATACTACAAATGCTTTCCGTTCCTTTTGTTCTACCAAATTTAATTTTTTTAAGCACTTTGGATTCTTTATCGAGTGATTTGACCATATCAATAGTTTCATCCAATATGGAGAATGGTTATTTCTGACTATGTACATTAATATTTTTAATTCAGCTGTTTTGTACATATTTGTTGCAACATCAAATTCAGATATTTCATCAACATCATCAATTCGAATTTGATTTTTTAATGATTTTAATAGTCAAATGGCTAACTGATTCACTATGTCTTCTGATATTTTGTAAATGATTAGGTAAAGACTGTTAACATATTTTACAGAATGCTCTACATTCTTTTTCCATTAACAAAAAAAAAGATTGAATCCATTTAGGATTAAATTTCCTGCAGTTGTTATTATTATTTGATTTTTGAGTGCGCCTAATAAAATTAGTGAATTAAAATAAAAACTAAAATAAAATTAAAAAAATACCTTACCTAATTGTTGGCAATTTACATACTTCAATAATTTCTTCATTTATTTGACTTTCCAAAGGCAAACTATTCTTCTTTACACCTTCTTGTTTTTTAAAAAAAACTGAAATATTGAAAAATGTACATTAAAATAAGTAACATATTGATAAATTATTATTTTACTTACTCAAAAATTGTTTTTCTATTTTTTTCCATTTTGAATTTGAAACAGACGTTTATATTTGACAATTAAATTATTTAAATTTGCGAACTAGTTTTTTGACACTTTGATATTTACCCAACAAACTATTAAAACTATCACTATCATGTCATCCCACCTAACAAACAACTGATAATAACGTAAATATTAGCCACAGCAGATAAAATACGGAAATTATATATGGAAATTCTGTAGGTACTGTAATTAATATATTTAATATTAATATAAAAACAATGTTTACGTTACGATTACGATACGAGAATTTTTCTATAATCGTAATTGAAAACAAATTATGGGCTCCAATCAATATTTTTTTTCGGCTCCATTGAGCTCCAAAGAAATATAAAGCTCCAAACCTTTTTCCAAAGCTCCATTTTGGAGCCAAAGTTCCATTTTCGGCAACGCTGCTGTGAAGGGGGTGTAGCAACATGCAAAAGCATTTAAAAGCTCTGATGTATCATAGCTCAACATGATGGGTTCCGACGGATTGAGATTAGTCCGCATACCAAAAGGACACTGTTTTAAAGGCACCATCAAGCACGGAGGAGGCAACGGAATGGTCTGGCAATGTTTTTCTGGCCATGGAATCGGGCCAATTCATAAAATTAGTGGCATCATGTACAGTTTCATGTACAAAGGTATTCTTATATGTATATATATATATATATATATATATATATATATATATATAATATATATACTATATATATATATATATATATATATTATAGTAAATATATATAATCAATATAATAATTCTACAGTTTCTGACTAAAACTTAAAATATTTGACCGACTAAAAAGTATGAAATAAAAAATTAAAAAAAAACATTTTTAAAAATACTTTCCTTTATAAATAGTAATATGCGACTAAAAACTAATAAATAAGAATACTAATATTATATAATCTTAATCTTACATTCTTGTATCTAGAGTTTCAGTAATGGTCAATTGTAGTAGGGTTAACTGCAAACGTACTAGATTAGAGATTCAGTTAAGGTAAAGTATAGTAAAAGGTAGATCCCTTATAAATATCATTGATTCTGATAAATTCTATTTATTCTCATAAGATCTCTTTATATACTATTAATTGTGATCAGATTTGCTACCATTAATTTTGATCAGTTCTACTTCCCTTTAATTTTGATTTAGTTCTACTTCCCATTTTTCAAACTTATTGTTCAGATCAGAAGACACATTTTATTTAAATGCATTTGAAACGAATAAATTTATCTTATATTTAAATTATGATATTAGATAATACCATTGAGTAATAATCTATATAAGAGCAGTTAATTTCAAACACTGTTTTTTCATACCAATTTCCTTAAACAGAATTTAAAATGATGTTTCTTTTGAATGTAGTTGTGATTTTCTTAATTTATGTTTGGATTGTACATGTACATTGCTACATTCAAAAGAAACATCATTTTAAATTCTGTTTAGAAAAATTGGTATGAAAAAAAAGTGTTGGAAATTAACTTCTCTTATATAGTTCGATATTTGGAAATGTATCGATATTTCGTATCGATACGTATCGTACGTCTCAGTACCGATACAACAAAATATCAGTATCCAAAGTATAGATACAGCCAATATCGATCGTTACGAAATACCTCATAAAGATATTTCCTATGAATTTACATACTGAAGATTTTTGCTAGCAAGCCATCTTCTGACAATTCTCAAAGTGTTTACCTTCTGGAGATATTTGCTAAAAAATACATTGTACATGACAAAAGAAGTTACTTAAAATTAGAATTATTAATTTGTGTGCAACGATTTCCTATTATTATTATTTTTTTCTGTATAAATAGTTTTGATTAAATAAACCTTCAGAACAAAATAAAAATGTATTGTTTCAATTTCAATGTAAGCAAATTATTTCGAATTCAAACAAATAAGAAAAACTCAAATAAATTTTTGTTTAAATGAAAAAATGTTTTTTATTTTTTTTCTATATATATATATATATATATATATCATTGTTGAAGTTTTTTTATATTTTCTTTTTTATTTATTAAAAACAAATAAGAGTTTTATTAAGTACCTATGCACATGTTTTTTATAATTAAAAACTGAATTCAAGTTAACCCTTTCACGGACGCACTTTTAAGCTGCTGTTCCCAGAACGTGACTTGCCATATCTTTTACATTTTTAAAGATAATGAAATTCTGAAAACAGCAAGATAAAAGAAATGCAGTAATTATAATAATTTAATCATAAAATTAGGATGCACGTTTGGACGTGTATTGCCGTCATGACACCCATGACAACTGAAAGTTATGGTTAGAGGCATGACGTCAATAGACGTTAACTTATTTCCATATATATTGGTGCACTTAACAAATGTTTCCATGATTTCTGGTGTCCATATCTGGTAAAATCATCTAATCGCGTAGCATTATCAGGAAGAACAATTTGAATACCAGCATTACCATTATCAAAATGGAAATCTTGAATACTTTCTGTATCAGACGTCCATTCATCATCATCACTATCAATATTTTCATCATTATTCGCATGTTCATCATTATTTAGTGCTTTCACCAAATTTTGGACGGAGATACTTGAATCTGAGATCAGCTCTGGTTCGTATTCTGGATCACTAGCAAACAGACCATCATCTTCAAATGGTTCTGTTCCTGTTGAACTGGAATTGATTTCATCCGAATCGTCAAAATAATTTTTGTAATTTCTCTCTCTGCTTTTCATATGACATTTCTTGCTGTAAAAATTTTAAATAGTTTATTTTATAAATCCTACAAATAAATATCATTACCTTATTACCAAACACAATGTATATTTATTACCAAAAAAACAATATAACTTTTCACTGTTTTACTTTTTTTGTAAACAAATTTCCATAGACATTCACGGCAACAGACGTCATGCACATCACAAAAATAATATTTTTTTTTATAACAGAGATTTTTTTTTTAAATATATTTCCTGGGACACCAGAGATATTATTTGTAGTTCTCGTGGGCTCATATATTTCGTGGCGTGTATAGCCGTCATGATTTTATTAGCAAAATAATATTTCCCAACAGAACGCAGTAGTATGACGTGTATACACGTAATTGTCCATTAAAGGGAAGCAGCTTTGATTAATAGTTATTTAATTTAGCTTTGATTAATAGTTATTTTAATTTACAATGTTGAATTTTTTTTTTTAATTTTTTTTTTTGAAAAGTTGAAATTTATCTGTTGAAGTTATGATCAAATTTATATTTATACTTACAACAATCATTATAAATGCCAAATGCTACAATCCAAAGCACTTAAAAATAACAACTTATTTAATCTTTCAGTATTTCTTGATTCTTCCATAATACCAGCTTTGGAAAAAAGTCTCTCAGCAGGAACTGATGTACCAATAAGTATTTATTCCGATATACTTACTTACCGATAAGTATTTTTCAGCTAAATTTCTAAGATCTGGATTTATTTTGTTATGCATATCCCAATAAGCCAGTGGATCTGTCATTAAATTTACAGTAGGTTTTGAAACTGAAACCATTATTTATTTCTTCAAAATCAGGTGAGGTACCAGCTGTTGGGGAATCCCATAAATTATCATCTCTATTTGATTTTTATGCTTCTTCTGTTTCTACCTGATATGAATTCTTGTTTCGGTCAGTTTTTTTAGATAGTTGTTGATAAGCTTTATGGTTTTTGCATACGATTAAATGTTTTTAAACTGGATTTCGCTGAATCTTGGATCTAAAATTGTACCTTTAGCTAGTAATTGTTATTTTTCAATATGTTGAAATCTCAAAGTTATATTGTTTAGAATTTTGTCCCGTAATTTCTCGGACAATTCGAATTCTGGTGTTATTTTGGATATGTTGTTAATGAGACATGAAATAATTGGTATTATTTTATTGCAAGTAACATACTTTTCACCACATATTTCCTTTGTAGCCATTTCAAAAGGTTTTAATATATTTAATACTTCTTTAAGAATTTCTAGTTCTAGACCTACAAATGCAAATATAATATTAGATTAACAAATTTTGGTAAAGAATATGATATATTTGTATTTATCTGTTAGCATGTTTGGACTTTTAGGGATTGAGAGCAGAACTACACCAATTATGTTTGCTAAAGTAACAAACCGCTCCAACATATAATATGTTGAATTCCATCGAGTGGGCACCTTGAGAACAATGAAAATGAATAATAAGTAAATTGCAATTAAAAAAAAAGTTTATAAATTTATTATATAACAATCATTAATAAATTGATAACTTTATTGAATAAATACCTCTTGAATTAATTTTAAAATTGTGTTGTTCGTTTGTAATTGATTTTTTTTTAATTCATCAGATGCAGGCACACAGTTTTTGAAGTATCTTCAATATCTTTAACTTTTATTGTATACGCACAGCTAACAACTAGATTTAAAGTGTGGGCAAAACATGGCAAATGTTTATCTTTACCATGTTTATGTTTATCTTTACTAATTGATTTAATCATATTTGCTGCGTTGTCTGTAACAATTGCCACAACTTTATGATGTGGAATATTCCATTCTTTACATATATCTATATTAAGCATGTTGATATCAAGCTATCAGAATGACGTTTATCCAATGGTGCGACACAAATTGTCAAAGAATTAAATTTTTTTTCATGCAAATAATGTGCTTTTACACCTAAAACACTTTGCGTATTCATGGTGTCTGTCCATATATCTGTGGTCAAAGAAAAATATTTGACATCAAGCAATTTTTTTTTTATAATACTGGATAACACATCATATTTTTCATCTATCATTTTTGTTATTGTTTTACGACCTGGTATTTTATACGACCTGGTTGTTAGTTTTAAAAAATACTTGAATCCCTCTTTTTCGGTTGTATTAAGAGGCATATTATCTTTGATAATCATGTATAAAATACCATTTGAAATGTTTCCTGCTTTGCTTCCACCTTCTTCAAAGCTTTTCATATCATTAAATGCTTTATCTATTTAAGGTGTTGATGTACGCTGTGGTGTTGATGTTGATACGGTAGATGATACCGAATCTGGAGTAGTAGAGCGAAAATAATTTGAAATCTCCTAAAATATAAACGAAAGAAATTCAATGAAATTATTTAAGTTAAAAAAATTATAATAAAATTGGCTGGAAACAAACTTACTGTATTATTATTTTGAACAGCTTTACAAGTATTATAATCAAATTCATCTTCAGAATCAATTAGATTGATTGAATTTGAATTATTTTTTGGGAATTCTTGCACACTTAAAAAAATGTTACCGTATGTAATGCAACAGGTTATGTATATAGGTCCAGTGCAAACTTGTATAAAAATATAACATATTGCTTGCATTAAATGATTTAATGGTATTTGAAATATAGTTTTAAGCAATTTACTTTAAAATTTAAAATGTTTAATGCATTAAAATTCGATGTATTATAAATTAAAAAACAAATTTTCGTTGCATTGAATTCTAATACAACTAAAAATAAAAACCAAACTTTCACAGCATTAAAATGCAATACATCAAAATTAAATAACAAATTTTGATTGCATTGAAATCTAATACACCAACAAATGAAAACTAAACATTCACTGCATTAAAATGTGATACATGCAGGGATAAAAAATCACATTTTCTACATTGAAATTAAATGCACTAAAACTTAAAATTAGTATGTTATTGCATTAAAATTCGATAGAGCTTGTAATAAAATCATTTCGTTTATGCATTAAAATCTGATGTAGCTAGAACGAAAAATGTATAGTTTATTGCACTAAAAACTGATGGACCTAGAAATAAAATCCCTTGTGAACTTACAGAGGAAGCTGCAATATTTGTTGCTGCAAAATCATATGCATGATGCATAAACAAATATATGATTGTACCAAATTTGAATGTACCTATAAATTAAATCCAAAAATACAATAAAACTAAAATATATGTTTAGAATAATGTATTTATTAAAAAGTTTATATAAGATTTATATTATTGCTTAATATATAATTTTTATTACTTTTATTAGAATATATACATTCGTAACTATGTTTGAATTGTACCTCTGAATATTTAAGATAATTTTTTAAATTTAGTTCCCTAGAAAAAACATGATAGGCACAATAAAATTTGTCAAATACTCCAATATAGTCATTTAAATGAAAGTATATTTGATTATCATTTTCTAAAATTTCTTCAATTTTGTAGAAATATATAATATTTTCATCTATTTTTTCTCTAATTAAAAAAAAACCCTTTTTGTAGTGAAAAAAATGCTCAAAATAATTAAGACTGTATATAGGACCACCAAAAGCTTCAATTTCGATATTTTTTACTTTTTTTTGCCTTTAATAAGAGGTTTTTCGAAACATGATTTTTTCCATATGCTAGCCATCATTTCTTGGTGCCGCTCAGACAGTGTTTTACAAACATTAATGTAATTTTGAATTTTTATGCGGGTAAAGTACCGATGTTTAGACTCATACCGCATAGTCCACATCAAAATTATTGGCCCCATTCTCCGAATCACAGTAGGGTAATGAGTTAAGAAATGTTGCTTAGGAGTTAAAGTTTTTTGAAAAACATTTACAATTGTGGATAAATGTAAAGAAATTAAACTTTCCAAATTAACTATATCATTTTTACGGATTTCATAAGAAAAGATAATTTTCATTATTTCCAGGACACTACTAATACCGACCCATTGCGAATCATGTTCAGATCTATGGAATCTGCCGAAAATAAATGGAAAATGAGTAACTAAGCATAAAATCTGTATTGCATTTTGTCCGATGTTACTTTTATCTAAATTAATATTGGAAGGTTTATTTTTTCTGTCTTTGAAACCAAAATTATACGAAGAAATGCAATCATTGATTTCATTTAAATTTCGAAAAACTTTTTGATCTAAAAAAAACTCTAATATATATTTTAAAATAAGGGAAACAAACCCTTCGAGGGCATCGTGCATAATATCTACGCTACTGTTTTTAATAGTATTAAAATAAGTTAAGTCATTTAAAGCTGATTTTCTATAAATGCCCGCTGTATTACAAAGTTTAATTTTTTTTAAAGGTGGCTGTTTCATTAATACGTCATAACATTCTTCATTTCTTAACAACAATTTATTCTCTGTTATAGAAACTTGTGTATTTTTTTTTTCCATTGAACATATTCTACAAAAGTTATTAGCTGAAAAAGATTTTGCAAAACCTAATAAATCATTAGCTGCTAGATTGTCATGTGACAGGGAAACTAAGGCGCCATACAGATATCCGATACCTTCCACCAAAACTCCTAAAGTTTCAAATATTTTTATATCATTAATGATAGGTTCTAATATATTATTTAAATTAAACGTGGTAGCCAAATCATTTACATAGAATAAACTAACTAAAAAAATATTGTCTAAATTTGATTTAAATCGGTTGGGATAATTTATGATGGTAAAATAAATCGCACCTATTTTATGAATAATGACTTTGCTTCCTAAAACTTTAGCTATCTCGAAATCATCGTAATATAACTGAAGCTGTAAAAATTGATGTTTACTGAATTTTTCTTTTAATGTACTAAATGCAAGGCCACAGCATGGCTATTTAAAACTATCTGTTACGCAAATATGAGAATTTTGATGTTCGATGAAACAATTTCTAAAAAAATCATTTAAAAAAATCTGTCTTATGGTTTGTGTTATAGGAACAAAATAAAAATGATTTTGAATAGTGATTCGTTTATATGAATTAAGATTTTGGTTGAAACGCATTTCCCATCTGTAACCTATAGAAAGTTCTGTAGGAGCAACATAAAAAGGATTTTTTTTAAACGTATTACGCCTACGATATTTTGAACAATATTTTTTAAATATTAATGCAGTTTCATTTTTTTTAAACTTTTTTTCATCATCACTACACCGTTCAAAAGAATCTACAGCACCTACTACCAAATTTTTAGTAGAAGTTAATATTTTAGAAATAGAATCTTCTGGAATACCTAACTGATTTAAAGTAACATATAAATTATTTAAATCTTCCTCGCATGTTTTCGTAGTTAAATTTGTGGTTTCTGATGCGGCAAAAGAATTTGAACTGGTAGTGTTTGTAAAGTCTATGTCAAAATTTGAAACATTTGGTATTTGAGCATTTATTAATTGTAGTGGTATACAGTTCTTATTTTTTATATGTTTTCGTAAACCTGAGAATGTATTAAATGTACTCAGGCAATCTTTACTTATGACACATTTAATATTATTCAGACTATTTTCTATTAAATGCTCTTGCAATTTTAAATGAGTAATAATATAATTAATTTTTTTGAATTGAGCTCCACACAAAAAGCAAGTATAATCCATTTTATATTTTATTATATAACTAATAATACTTTCAATATATTTTATTATTGTAATAATACTTTTAATTGTAATTCTTAAAATCAGAAATTAAAATTTGTGGATGATATTTGCATTTACATTAGATAAATAATTAATAAAATAAAAAAAAAGTACATAGTTCTTATTAAAAAAAAAAGTATTTACATAATTCTTATTTGTACCAGAAAAAAAGTATATTGTAATTATTGTAACTTATAACAAAAAAGAACAAAAATTGTTATAATTACGTACCATTATTTTTATTTAATTCCATACTAATTTTATTGGCAACATCTTTAATTTTAGTTGGAACTTTCTTGTCTATTTTAAAGAAATAATGCGAAATAAACAACCAAAAATTTTTACACTTTCATCAAATTCTTGATTACAAATGTAATGAGCCTTAAATAGGATATCAATTCCGTCAATTACATTAAACTGAGTTGGTAAAGGTATTAGTTCTGATTCTACACAAAGTAGAAGCGATGTTATGGCCTTTTTATTTTCACCTTTTGCAATTAGATAAGGACTTGATCCACCACTTTCTTTCAATTCCTCATTGGTCAAATTAAGCTGTAAATATAAAAAATAAATAAAAATTGAGCAACTTATTTTTTTAAGGTATTACATTTTTGAATAAAATTAATCTGTTGATGCTTTCATCGAATGGAATCCTTTGAATTTTAGCTGATGATCTTCCCGATGCAGTTTGGGGTAATAAATTTAATAAAAATAAAATTCTTTGGTACGATTGAGTCCATTCTAAAAAGTTTTAAAATTACTTTAAATTGTTAGAAGTAAAAATTAATTTTTTTTTTATTACCATCAAGTTCCAAAATCTTTGAAGTAGTCGGTCCCTTAAAACCAATCCATACTTTTTCCACTACAGCTGCAACTTTTGGCCAATCATCAATAAAACTACTAGAGTGTGTAGGAAATCTTAAGTTAAAGTCGTATAATATCTAAATTTGAAAAAGTTATTAAAGTGATTCAAATAAAATATATATTTCCTTACCAAATCTGGGCTGGTGAAGAAAAATGGAAAAGCTTCAGAAACTTTAGGCATTGATTTATTTTGTAGATAATTTTGACGATAATCGAGTGTTGAAAGTAATTTTTGTTTAATAAAATCTTTTTGGGTATTTGTATTTAAATTTTTTAAAATAATGAAGTCTTCTTCGTAATCGTTTGTACAGCTTACACCAGCATTACTTTCTTTTATATTTTTTTTATCTTTTTCAGAACAATTCAATCTTTTTTTTTTAATTATCTCAAAATTTTGATTACTTTTATTATTTTCTATTTTATATAACTTATTTCGTATGTGGTTTAACCTGCTCAAAATATATCCTCTGTTATGTTCTCGGTTATATAGTAGATCCTACAATACAAAAAAATAATATGAATTTCGTCAGTTGTCTTCAATAAGAAAAAAATATGAATGTACCACTCCACCAGTGTCTTTATTATGGGTGTCTAATTGAGGGAATAATTTAATTATTGCAACAGCTAAAGCCAGCTTATGCTCATGCTCCGGATGATACGAAAATTTTCGTACAAGTAAACTTACACCTTCCCTTATAACCGCCCTTCTTTCGACATCTGATAGAGATGGTAATTCTTTAAGATCATCTTGCTTATTCTTTTTTATCAAAACATAGGCATTTTGTGACTTTAAGATATATTTTTCAAGTTCCTGTATGATAGGCCTTAATCAGTAAATGAATTTAAAACCGTTGGAAAAAGGATATACCTCTACGTTAATAAACATATCATGTCCTATACGACAATTGTGTCGACTCAATGCTCCTGGAACTGTATTATCACGAAGTGGCTCCTTCTTCATTTTTATTTTTAGGCAATATTCAGGATGAATATAGTTTTGCATAAAAATATTTACAAAATTTTCTTTTGGAATTTCAATTCCACATGAATCACATAAGCAAGCAATATCGAGGACTGGTATGTCGGCGTAGATTCCAACTTGAAAATTATTATAATCAAAACGTCAATAATGAAAGATTTAATGAAACTTGATTTACGCTTCATGTAAAGTAAGCTTACATTAAATAAGATTATTTAATGTTAGTTTGCTTTACGCTTTATTTGATGTAAGCTTACATTAAATAAGGTTATTTAATGTTAGTTTGCTTTACGCTTTATTTGATGTAAGCTTACATTAAATAATGTTATTTAATGTTAGCTTGCTTTAAGCTTCTTTTGATGTAAGCTTGTATTAAATAAGAAAAATTGCGGACATTTTTTTTTTAAATTTATGTATAACATTTTTTAATAAACTGAACCATGAAATATATGTTTTTTTATTATTCGATAATGCTTTAATTTAATGGAAACGTATATTTTTTTATATGCAGAATATTTTATTTCTACTTTACATAATACATTTTATGTAATGTAATTTTACTTTACATAATAAAAAATATTGTATACATGCACAAAACTATGGAATTATGAAATTTAATTAATTACAGAAATACTTACTTGACAATAAAAAATCCTCATAAGTCCAATTTTCACCAAGTCTATTAATTTTTATATATTGTTGTTGGTCTTTTATATAAACTTTAACAAAAATTTCACTTGCACTACTCATAGACATAGTTAAAACAAATTGAACAAAATTGAATTTTTTAATTTTAATTTTATTATTTGTTTTAATTTTAAATATTATATACTTTTTTTTTTAACACCAAACACTTTTTTATTTTTTTTACCACTAGCAAAACAATTATAGGCATCGATCAATTCTTAACTGCTTGAGAATGCGCGAGAAAATGCAATACAATATAAATTTAAATATTATTCTATTTTTTCTTTATGCTTAAATATGGTAAAAAAATAAGCACGACGAAACACGAAAAGTGATTGTTTAGTTTTTTTGCACTGCAAGTGTACATGCACGAAAACACAAACAACAACAAAAAAAAAAAACAAAATAGAAAAAAAAAATTGCGTGTAATTTCTGAGTGTAGAGAAAATACACGCATGAACAAAGGTTTTTATATTTTTTTCCTATTAGAATAGCGATTGTACATATACGCACGTAGGAGGTTAAATTGGGTTTAATGTTTTTTTTATTTATGAACGCACGTTGAAGGCACGTTGAAGTAGAACTACTTTAAAGCGCGTTACATTATAAACGTAGGTTACTGCATTAAATAGTAAAAATTGTACCGTTTTTTTCATGTTTACACACAAAATGTATACACGTTTTAAATTATTTTGTTGTATGCACATACAAATACAATTGAATATTCTTTTTTTATAATCTTTATAACAGCCTTTAAAGCAAGTTACATTATAAAATTAGTATAGTTGCATTAAATAGTAAAATAGTAGTATTTTGCTATAAAATATAATGCTAATTACAGTATATTATAAAAATTGTAGTAGCTTGCAACGAAAACTAATGTAGCACTATTATATTACATATTTAATGCAAGCGTAGTCATGTATTATAATTTTTGTATGCATTATATAGTCAGCAATACAAGGCTTACATTAAAATATCAAGCAAATTTTCTAAGTGTGTGGTTGTATAATCTGAATGTTTCCGTTTTAGGCGAAATTCTAAATTTGTTGTGTTACCCATAGTTTTCACAATTTTTTTACAAATTTTGCAGCTTGCCTCGTCTTTATTTTTTATAAAAAATGTCCAAACGGCCGATTTTAATTTAAAGACATTTTAAAGAATTCTATCAATCTAATTGGTGTAAAACGACCAATAATACCAAATCTAAAATAAATTGATTAAATAAATTAATAAAAATTCGAATTTTCTAAAAATATATTCTTAATCTTATACCTGAATTTTCAAGATTTCCTTCAGCTTTAATTTTCAACGCGGCCTTTTAAATTTAAGGTTATGTAATGTACGCGTCGGTTTCAAATTTGACATTTTGCTGAACTTTCTGAAGCAATACAATTTCTTCGATATTGGTATTTTTGTATCGATACAAATATCGATATTTCATGTTAGAAATATCGATATTTCAAAATATCGATACATTTGGCACATCCCTATTATATAGATTATTACTCAATGATAATACTTAATATTATATAAATACTGACAATTTGCGCACAATATTACTAGTATAATTAGAATAATTATCGAGTGTAGCATTGTACTTGACCATGACCATATAAAAAATATTGGCGAGGTCAGAGAGTACAAAAAGTAAAAGTCCGTGTATGCGTGAAAAAGACATGTGAGTAGTAATAGCTCCTCAGATTTTAATAAAATTTCACACACATGTTATTTGGAACGGTTAATTTACAACGGATGGCGGTTTTTTTAATTGCGCTGCTTCCATACATTAGATGGTTTTATATTAAATAAATATAATTTTTTGAGTATGTAATAAAATAGTTTACAAAATAATAAATTTATATTACAAAATGAAAAACTTAGGAATAGCGAAACAAACAATATCCATTTTTATCAAAAAATAATTATTAAAATAATTAAAAAAATGATAGCTAAAAACTTGGTTTCTTTAAAATTAAACTCTACAAAAATGTATTGCAAAATATAAGAGATACCTAACAATTCATCAAAGGATAATAATTTTATGCAGAACCAACCCAGCGTTGCCAACCGTACTATAATTATAGTATTGTACCATAATTTAACCAAAAAACTTTAGTTTGTACTATGTACTATAATGAACCATGTATAGTACGCCAAAATACTATTATTTCCTTAAACTCAAAAATCTTTTAAAAATTGAATAATTAAGTATTAATTTCAAGCAATTTTCCAGATTTTTTTTATAATTTTATTTTTATCATAATTCAGCCCGTACCGGTCCGTCTAAATATTGTGTAAATAAAGATTACCCTTTTGCTGGGTAAAGTTATTAGTATTACATATCATGATATATTGATTATATTCTAAAAAAATGCATTTTGTGCTAACTGGGCAACAACTGAGTGCTGTCATTGTTATCTTGTCAGTCTTAAACTTAATTCTTATAGCTATTTCACATTAGCAGATTTTTCAGACGACTTTTCATACGCCTAATATAAATTTATATTAGTCGTCTGAAAAGTCGTCTGAAAAATCTGCTAATGTGAAAGTACCATTAATATATATTGAAATTTAACTGTCTTCTCTTCTGTGTTGTCATTTATTAATATTTAAAATTTATCTAACGTCTGGTTTTTCTTACAATTACAACTAAATGTAGAATTATTATAAATATAACTGTAAGTTGTGAAAATTTGTATATACAAATTCTATAATATTATAGTTTTATTATTCAGCCCTTTTAACGAAGTTATGATGCACGACATAGGTAGTGTAAGTAGCAGTAACTCTGACTCTGGCCAAAGAACACCTCCTAGAATACTAATAACAAAAAAACAACAAAAAAGGGTTCAGAAATATAGGAAGGAGTGGGAATCCATAGCTGGATTTACAGAATGGTTACAACCACATGAATCGCCACACAAAGCTCTATGCAAAATTTGTAAAATGACAATAAAAGCAGAACTTCATGTGATAAAACATCACGCTCAAAGTAAGAAGCATACATCTTTACTTAAAGGTAGCAGTGGCAAATCCCGGTCAATATTAAAAGATTTCATCCAAAATAAACCTAAATTGGAAGATGATGTGCATTCTGCAGAAATTCGTTTAAGCGCATTCTTCGCAGAGCATAATATATCTTTTAATGCTGCCGACCATCTTACTTTGCTAATAAAAAATATATTCACTGATTCGAAAATAGCCCAAAATATTAAATTAGGTCGAACAAAATTGACCGGGATCATAAAAAACGTTGTACCACCTGTTCACAAAGATCTTCTATCTGAAATTATAAAATCTAGAAAATTCAGTATTTTGACTGACGAATCAACAGATCTAGGCTGCGAAAAAAGTTCCTGTATTGTAATAAGGTATTTTCATGAAGAACGTGGTAAAATTCAAACTTCATTTTGGGATTTAGTCCAAGTATATATGGTTGGAAATGAAGATGGTGCAACAGCTCAAAACTTATATAATAATATAATCAATTCATTCAAAAAATTTAATGTGCCATTGGAAAATGTAATTGGTTTTGGTTCAGATGGTTGCAACGTTATGATGGGTTCCACCAATTCAGTTTCCTCACGTTTTAAGCAAAGCTGCCCAGGAATTAAAATAATGAAATGTATTTGCCATTCAATCCACTTATGCGCAAGTGAAGCTTGTAAGATGTTACCCAGAAAATGTGAGGATTTGTCACGAAATATTTATAACCATTTTAAGAGTAGTGCCAAAAGAGTATGTATTTACAAAGAATTTCAATTATCGTTCAATTTAGAAATGCACAAAATGCTCCATCCATCACAAACAAGATGGTTATCAGTGAGATCCTTAGTTGATCGAATTTTAGAGCAATGGGATGCATTGAAATTATATTTTACAAACACTTTTTTAGGAGATCGATTGATATCATCCGAACAAATTTTCCAGGACTTACATAATCCATTTATGAAACTTTATTTCCTGTTTTTACAATGGGTTTTACCAAAATTCACTATTCTTAATCAGTATTTTCAATCAGATAAAGTTGTTGTCACCAATCTTCATGATAAAAAGTCGGGATTATACAAAGAACTTTTATTATGCTTTATGGACAGAAACTATGTAATGAGAACTCCTTTAAATTATATTAAACTATCTGAATCTGAATCAACAAAATATATTCCACTAGAAAATCTATATTTAGGTATTAATGTTCTTAATGAATTGAATAAGTCTGACATAAAAAATAACGCTGAATTAAAGAAAGATTTTTTAATGCGCTGTCAGCAATTTTTAATCATTGCTTGTACAGAAATAAAGAAAAGGTTTAATTTTGATGATGAGTACCTACAATTGTTATCTCTGTTATCACCAAACAATGCTATGTCCAGCAATTTTAGACAATTTACTCCGTCCATTTACAAACTTATTAAACAGTTCCCCAGAATAATACCTGAACATGATTTAAATTCTTACCAATGTATAGACGATGAATGGCGCAAACTACCACTTACAGATCTTCCAGAAGAAATAAAAAATGAAAATGAAGTTGATCGATTTTGGGCTAAATTGATGGTATTTAATAACATTTTAGGGGAAAATGAATATTATAATCTTGCTAATTTTGCATTAAATGTATTATGCAAGGGTTTTTAGCAAAGTAAATTTAATTAAAACTAAAACTCGCAATCGTTTAGTCACCAAAACAATTAAAGGAACGCTGCTTACAGCAGACCACGTTAAAAAGGCTGGTAATTGTCTTAAATTCCAACCAAACAAAGAAATGATTGAGAAAATGAATCAAAAAATTTATGATTTTAAACAATTTGACCCAGATTGTCTTCTTTTTGAGATTGAAGACTAAATATTAGTTACTAATAAATTTTTTTAATTATTACAAAGAGAATTATAACTTTATATTTAATATTATGTTTATTTTTTGTTATTTTTTTTTTTGTTTTTATTTTTTATTTTTTGTTATATGTTTAAGTTTGTATGCTATTAAAAGAAAAAAAAATGAAATAAAATAAAAAGCATTAAATTTCTATAAAAAAAAATTATTTGTTATAAGTTTTGTAATGAGTTCTAATAATTATTGTTGAGTTTTTTTCAATTTCAGACATTTCGAAAATATTTTCTACTATTTTAAAATAGTACTATAATTTACATAATTTTTCTCACAAATACTATAATTTTGACCACTTTGTACTATAATCTTGTCAGCTAGAGTTGGCAACGCTGAACCAACCACATAAAAACTGCCGATTAGGTTACAAAATCACAAATATGTTTGCATAATCCAACTTCTTAAAATAGAAAAATTATTGTACGAAATTTATTTAAATTTATTCCGATTTTTTTAACTCTTAGTTCTTAGTATGTATTTGCAATTTTTTTTAAAAATTATAATGCATAACAATTTTCAGAATTTCTACAAAATAATATATTTATTGTGTTGTGATGGAAATGTTTTTCAGTCTGCATATATATAAATTTGTATATACTTTAACTTCAGAATATAATAATTATAAGTTATAAACTTATTGACTATTTAATTATTCCTAATTTATTTTTAAAAACAAATTCTTTATTATTTAATATAATTATAATATCTTCTTAAATTTGAATTATTCTATACTTTCATTTTTAAAATACTTAATCTTTTTGTGTTATTTGTTATAAAAGAATGTGTATGGTGTACATGTATATCTTCTTTGCATCAAAATTTTACTTAATAATATTTACGGTTCGGTGAGCGTTTTCTGAAAATGTAAATATAGTATAGTATTTTTTTTTAAATAAGTGTATTTAATCATACTACTACATAATAACAAACAAAAATAAAAAAGTTCATATACAATACGTATATGTTATTAAATTAAAAATGTTGCTGTCTCATTCACTCTTTAATAAATTATTTGCCTAAAAAACAATTAACTGGTAATTTAAAATTCATATATACATTAACGTAAAGTAAATAATAACTAATTACAATACAATTGCAATAGCTTAACTATTGACAATTTTACATTTCTAATGAGAGTAATTATCATTGTATTCGTTAAAGATTTACATTATATACATTGTTGCATATTGTTTTTAACTCTTTTTAATAAACACAGTCCACTTAAAATTTAAAGGAAACGGTCGCATTTTTATTTCTTTCGAAGCATTTCAGCAAGGGAAAGACATTTAAAAATTATCAATATTTTTTACAAGAAAAAATATAAAATTCATCACCAGTATTTCGTAACATTTTTTGGTCCTATCGAAACGGATATAAATTAAAATCGGATTTTATTAAATTAGTTAATAAAATTGTTAGCGAAATTGGTGCAGTGAAAATTATCATACGTTGTACAACAACAATTACATAAGTTATCAAAAGGGTACAGTACCTATAAAAAGTTTCAAAAATTAAATATAATTAAATTTAACGTTAGTTATCATAATATTCTATTAAATTAAACGTGCAACGTAAAATTAATAATTGTTGCCGTCAAATTCAAATAAAAATATAATATTAACAGTGCAACATAAATTTAAACAAAATTAAATAATCGTTGCTGTCAATTTTAAAGTGCAACATAATATAAAAAAAATTAAATTCGTAGTTGCCTTATGAAAAATAAAATTCATAATTATATTAAATTAATATAAAACATAAAGTTTATACAAATTTAATTTTTTTTTGTGTCAAACAACAAAATTTAAAATATCGCAATTTCAAATTCGTAAATTTAAAAAAAAATCAGTTTACAGTTAACTTATTTCGAAATTGCAAACAAAAAAAGTATATAAAAATAAAAAACTATTTCCAGTGTATATAAAAATTCTTATATATAATAGTATAAGTAGTGAAGTTGTTAGAAGAACAACAAAAAAAAGAATTTACATGCTCTTCCAAACAACAACAAAATTACATTCTCTTTTGTCATACAAAACTCTCAAACAACAACAAATTAGTAATGTATGTATAGTGTTAGTGTATATAGTAAACTATACAACAAATACATAAAAGAACGTATTTTATTTTATAAAATTATTTGTATGCAATATTTTGTATGTTGGAAGAGGTTTGTTGAGCATATTATAAATCGTGCTAATAAATAATTTTGTGACGGTTGGTCAATAATTTCATTTATTTATTAAATTCAAATCAATAAAAAATATTTAACGTGAAAATAATTAATTATTTAATATAATTAATTTATATTATCAAAATAAAAAAATATTTAATGTGAAAATAATTAATTATTTAATATAATTAATTTATATTATCAAAATAAAAAAAAATATTTAACGTGGAAATAATTAATTATTTAATATAATTAATTTATATTATCAAAATAAAATATTTTACGTGAAAATAATTAATTATTTAATATAATTAATTTATATTATTAAAAATAAATAAATATCATTAAAAATAAAGTGAAAATAATTAATTATTTAATATAATTAATTTATATTATTAAAAATAAAACATTTAACGTAAAAATAATTAATTATTTAATATAATTAATTTAAAAATTAACAAAAATTATTTAATCATTATATAATAAAAAAGGAAGACATTAACCTTAAAATAATTTTTATAATTAAAGTGAATTAAGCTATTAAAGCAAAAAATAACAAATTAGTATTATTATTATATAATAAAAAATAATATAATTATTGTTTTTATTAACATAACACAACATTGTTTAATAAAGTGAACAAGATTAACAATAATTATTAGCAACATTATATGTTCTAAAATAATAATAACAATAAAATATTTTAACAATAAATTATTTTAACAATAAAATATTTTAACATTTATTTACTTTTTAACAAATATATTGAAACTATACTAGTAAGAGTATAGTACTTTTTATAAAATTAAATTATACAATTTATTTTCAATATATTTCATTAAATAAAAATAAAAATGGAACAATTAATTCGAAAAAGAGGTAGTTTAAAAGCTCAATTAACAAGAATTGAAAACTATTTTCAGGGTTTACAATTAAATGATGCTGTTCTTGAGCAAGTAACAGAACGAATTGATAAACTCAACATAATTTTCGATCAATATGAACATTTACAATTTGAAATTGAAAGTCAGGTTCCTGATGAAGAACATGGATCACAAGAAGTTGAAAGATCATCAATGGAATTAAAATATTTTAATGCGAAGGCTAAAGGAAAATATTTTGTTAATGAATTATCAGGTAGTGCATCAACTACTAATGAAGCTTCATCAGAACTTAATACAGCAATACAGTCGCTTATGACACATCAAACATCATTGGCAGACTTAATTAGCAAATTACCATCTTCAGTTTTGGACAATGGTCCTTTACAATCAACAAGCGTAATGAATCAATCATTAATACAAGGTACTGATCATCATTCACAAATTAAGCTACAACCAATAGAAATACCATCGTTTAATGGTAGCTATAAAGATTGGCCAGAATTTTATGATTTATATAATTCTCTGGTGCATACAAATCCAAGGTTTTCGCCGTGCGAAAAATTACAATATTTAAAAAGGTCGTTAACTGGAAATGCTACTAATATACTCAAAAACTTAACAATTACGGATGCCAATTATCTTCAAGCATATGAGGAATTGGTTAATACATTTAACAAGAAGGATGTCATCATTGATGCATATTTACAAAGAATTATGGATCAACCAAAATTACAGTCAGCTTCTGCTGATAATTTGAGAATATTATGTAGTAATGTGAATGAATCAGTAAGAGCGTTAAGCGCAATGAACTTACCAACACAGCATTGGGATAGATGGTTAATTTTTATATTAGCATCTAAAATGGATCACGAGTCAGTTAAATTGTGGCGTCGCGAATGTTCAAAAAGAACTGAAAATGAAGAAATTAAATTTTCAGATTTGATTACGTTCATAAATAACAGAATTTACGAATTGTCACCATTAAAAGACAACATGTCAGATAACGTAAAATTAGATAACGTAAAAAATAAAAGTTATCAACCAAATAAAATGAAATTTACTCATACTTCTTCAGTTGCTACATACAAATGTTTTTATTGTCAAGGTAATCATGCTATTTTTACATGTCCAAATTTTTTAGCGTTGACAATTACTAAAAGAAGAGAGTATGTAAAACATAAAAGTTTATGTTTTAACTGCTTGAGAAGCAAGCATTTAGTAAAGGATTGCAATTCAAAATTTAATTGTAAATATTGCAACATTAAACATAATTCTTTATTACATGAAAAAAAAGATAATAAATATGACAATGTTGGTATGACAAACAATCAATCAAATTCATCACAATCAGTGTTATCACATATAACACAATTACAAAAGAAAATTCTTACGACAATATTACCAACAGCAATTGTTCTAATTCAAAATAAATTTCATGAATATATTCAATGTCGAATATTATTAGACACAGGCTCTCAAGTCAATTTAATATCAGAAAGTTGCGTTCAAAAATTACAATTACAAAGAACACACGCAAGAGTGTTATTAAATGGTGTTGGATCAATAAAGGCTGATCATACAAAAGGAAAAGTTCAACTTAAAATAAAATCAAGAATTAACAGTTTTCAATTATCAAGTGAAGCTTTGATAATAAATAAGGTTACATCAAATTTACCACCATCCAAATTGAACAACATTTCAAATGACATTTTTGATAAATTAGAATTAGCTGATCCATATTATTATAAACCAGAAAAAATTGATCTGATTGTTGGATGTAATATTTTCTTTGAAATATTAGAAAATGGAAAAATTTATAATGGTCCTGAGTTACCAATGGCTCAGCAGACTAAATTTGGTTGGATCATTTCTGGTAAAGGATCAATACAAAATTCAAATGTAACAGTCAGTTTACATACATGTCTAGATATAGATGAAAGATTAAAAAGTTTTTGGGAAATCGAAGATTTTCCTTTAATAAACTTACCAACTGAAGAAGAATTGAAAGCTGAACAGCATTTTGTAAATAATTATTCAAGAAATGATGATGGTCGTTATGTAGTTCGTTTGCCATTTCATACAAATTCAAATTCTTTAGGAGTATCAAGAAATTCTGTAGTTCAAACATTACAATCAATGGAGAAAAGATTCGAAAAGGATGCAAATCTTAAATTGGAATATACAAATTTTATTAATGAATATTTGTATTTAAATCATATGGTTGAAATAACAAGTGATGATAAACAACACTCTAACAATAAATGTTTTTACATGCCGCATCATGCAGTATTTAAAGAAAGCACAACCACTAGACTTCGTGTTGTATTCGATGCTTCTCGTAAAACTTCTACTGGTGTTTCTTTAAACAGTTTATTGTTAGTTGGTCCTACAATTCAAAAAGATATTTTGTCTGTTATTAAATTTTAGGACATATAAAATTGCATACACTGCTGACATCGCCAAAATGTATCGGCAAATTTTAGTAAATAGAAAAGATACGCCATATCAAAGAATTGTTTGGAGAAATTCAGCCAACGAAGAAATCAAAGAATATGAACTGTTAACTGTTACATATGGTACTGCAAGTGCACCATTTTTAGCTGCAAGAACATTAAACCAATTAGCAGTTGATGAACAAATTAATTATAAAATTGGTGCCAAAAATTTGATTGAAAATTTCTATGTTGATGACTTTGTAGGTGGCAGTCATTCAATTGAAGAGGCAATTAATACAAAAAATGAATTGATGAATTTGTTAGCACTTGGAAAATTTGATCTTCGTAAATGGGCGTCAAATTCTGAAAAATTCTTATCAACAATTAATAATGATCATAAGGAAATTGTCTCAACATTAACATTACACGATGATAAAACAATTAAAGCATTAGGTTTAAAATGGCAACCATCAAATGATTGTTTTATTTTTTCAATAAATCTGGATCAAATTAATGCATTTTCAAAACGTACAATTTTGTCAGAAATATCAAAAATTTATGATCCATTGGGATTTTTATCGCCATGTACAATTGTTGCTAAAATATTGATGCAACAAATTTGGAGTTGTGGTGTAGGATGGGATGATTCATTACCAACTGATTTAGAAGAAAAATACATAAAGTTTCGAAAATCATTATTATTATTATCGACTTTAAAAATACCTAGATAGTTAAATGTTTTAGCATTATCAAAAATACAAATTTGTGGGTTTTGTGATTCATCTGAGTCAGCATATGCTGCTGTGATATATTTAAGAATAATCAATAATGGAAATATATCAGTTAATTTATTGGTAGCAAAAACTAGAGTTGCACCAATTCAACAAATTTCAATTCCAAGGTTAGAACTGTGTGCAGCACATCTATTATCAAAACTAATGAAAAAGGTCATAATTACAATGAAATATGAGTCATTAGATATGTATGCTTTTACTGATTCAACAGTAGTATTAGCATGGTTAAAGGCAATACCACGTAAATGGAAAAGTTTCATTGCCAATAGAACTTCACAAATTTTATCAGTTATACCATATCGTAATTGGAGACATGTTAAATCATTACAAAATGCAGCTGATCCAGCTTCAAGAGGTATACCGCCCAGTAATTTATCAGATTTAAATTTATGGTGGCATGGACCGCAATTTTTATATAACAACGATTTTGACAATACAAAAATAACACAAGATTTAAATACTGAATTGGAAATACGTTCAACATGTTTACACACAAAAGCAGATTCTAATGAAATTCAATCATTTAATTTCAATATTTTTGAAAATTATTCTTGTTGGCGAAAATTAGTAAATGTAATTAGTAGATGTTTACGCTTTATACATAATTGTAAACGATTACCAAAAATTATATTTCAAGAAACAGTGTTACATAATTCAGAGCTTCAATTTGCAACAAAGATATTAATAAAAATATCACAGAATCACGATTTTCATTCAGAAATATCTAATTTGAAAAAAGGATTAAAATTGTTGAAAGGAAGTAAATTAAATTCACTATTACCATTTATTGACGATGACGGTATTCTTCGAGTTGGTGGTAGAATACAAAATGCAAAAATATCATACAACCAGAAACATCCAATTATATTATCAAAGGCTCATCGTATCTCAACATTAATAGTTAATGATGTACATAAAAGATATTTTCATGCCAATTTACAATTAATGGTAAATATTTTGCATTTAAAATATTGGATAATTGGTTGTAAAAATCTAGTCAAAAAATGTATTCGTAATTGCGTTATATGTAATCGTTACAAAGCTGAAGGATATTCTCAACAAATGGGTAATTTACCATCTTATCGACTTCAACCTGCACGGCCATTTACAAACACAGGTACTGATTATGCTGGTCCATTTCAAGTAAGTTCTTGGAAGGGAAGAGGAGCAAAACAGCTTAAATGTTATGTGGTCATTTTTATATGTATGACTACTAAAGCAATTCACATTGAATTAGCATCAGACTTATCAGCAGATAAATTTATTGAAGCATTGCATCGTTTCACAAGCAGGCGTGGTATATGCAACAACATTTACAGTGATAATGGTAGAAATTATATTGGAGATGCTCGTAAAATTTCAGAATTTCAAAAGTTTCTACAACAAAACCAAGAAGTTATTTCAAAAGAATTAAACAAAAATGAAATCACATGGCATTTCATACCAGCATATTCACCAAATTTCAGTGGATTATGGGAGAGTGCTGTTAAATCCATGAAATATCAATTAAAGAGATCGCTTGGTGAAACAATTGTTACATATGAAGAAATGTTAACACTACTTTGTCAAATAGAAGCTTGTCTAAATTCACGACCAATTGCAGCCAACACTATCGATATTCATGATTTAGAACCATTAACTCCGGGTCATTTCCTTACTCAAGGACCAATATTATTACCAATGCAAGAAACTATGGACGAAAAGTTATCATATTCAAATAGATGGTCAAGAGTACAACAAATTCAGTTTTCATTTTGGAAAAGATGGAGTATGGAATACATTTCAACACTACAAAAACGTAAAAAATGGCAGGTAAAAACTAAAAATATTGACGTTGATAACATTGTACTTATAAAAGAAGACAATTTGCCGCCATGTAGATGGTTGATGGGACGTGTGGTAGCTGTTAAACCAGGAAAAGATGGTTTAGTACGAGTTGTTACGTTGAAAACAAAAACAGCTTTAATAGATAGAAATATTAGAAATTTAGTAGTTTTATTACAAACAAATTAATAATTTTCATTTAAAAAGTAAAGTAATTTATATTGTTACAATAATTATATTTTGAAATTAATATTTAATATTGAAAAACTATATTTTCCAAGGTGGGCAGAATGTTGCTGTCTCATTCACTCTTTAATAAATTATTTGCCTAAAAAACAATTAACTGGTAATTTAAAATTCATATATACATTAACGTAAAGTAAATAATAACTAATTACAATACAATTGCAATAGCTTAACTATTGACAATTTTACATTTCTAATGAGAGTAATTATCATTGTATTCGTTAAAGATTTACATTATATACATTGTTGCATATTGTTTTTAACTCTTTTTAATAAACACAGTCCACTTAAAATTTAAAGGAAACGGTCGCATTTTTATTTCTTTCGAAGCATTTCAGCAAGGGAAAGACATTTAAAAATTATCAATATTTTTCACAAGAAAAAATATAAAATTCATCACCAGTATTTCGTAACAAAAAACATTGCTAATTCATTGACTAATAATTTAATATTTTTTTTTTTTTTAATATAAGGTAAAAGTACATAATTTGGACAGTTGTCCATAATTTGGACCGTTTCCTACTTTTCTTTCAAATTTAAGTAAAAAAATTACGAAAATGCAATATTTAAATTTTTAAAAAGAAGCATCGAGTTTTCTTTGTCTAATTCTCATTAGTTTTTTCTTTTGATTTTTTTATAAACTAGAGAAAAGAAATAGTTTCTGTCGCTATTCGAAACGTTTTAGTTAAAGTTTTTGTTTTTCAAAAAATTGTTAGAAAATTCTTTAGATAAATACATTTTGTAAATAGGGATTATAATATTGATTATTCATAAACTGTGTTGATTTGGAGTTGAACTCGGTTTTAAATTAAAAATAAAGTAAATTTTATTCAATAATTTAGCAATTAAATATTAATTAAATGTTAAAATAAGCGAGCCAAATTCGGGACAGTGAAAAATATTATGTGCACTAAATTTGGACGGCTATGTCCAAATTGCCATTTTGAATATCATATCATAAATTTGATTTTTTTAATTAAAAATATTGAATAATTATATGTTTTGTTTCTCCATTATGTTAATATAGAACAAATTAATAATTTGAGCTAATTTAGACACTATATTTTTATTACATTAACTTTAATAAATGAGGTTTAAAATATATGTAAAACCTGATCTTATAGAAATATTATATTTGAAACTTTATTTTAAAATAAGTGAATTTTAATAAAAACATTATGTCCAAATTTGCTCATAAGAATAATTAATATTTAATTAATAAATTGACTATAATTATCAGTGCTAAAAGTTTAAATTTAATTTAATAAAAATTAATCAATATTTAGTTCCTAAATAACCATAATTTGGATCTAAACGGTCCAAATTAGGAAATCTTAGAAATTGAAATTGCACTGAATTTGGATCGTTGGAAAATGGTACAAAAATAATGATGTTGTAATGGAAATTCGTGAACCAACTTTAATTAATTCAAGGGATATTTACAATGTTGAAGAAGTAAATAAATTAAGAAACATGAATTTATAAATATTACTTTACTTTTTTACTAACTATTAATATTACTTTACTTTTACATTACATTTGTTTTTGTTTTTGTTTATGTTTATTATTATTATTTTATTAATTGAATTTGAATAAAAAAATCTTTATTTCCTAACATTAAACGTTATTCTTTTACATTAAAACAACAATTTTCTTTCGATCCAAATTTGGGTCATGGAATTGTCCACATTAGGAACACGAAAATTTTTGGTATGTCCAAATTATGAGCTTTTATATATTCACGAATTAAGGTATTAAATTTAAATAAATAACATTAAAATAAAATAAAAACTTATTAATATTGATCGAAAATAATCCCAACTACATATTACAATTAATAAAAATCCTTTTTTTAATTTACAAAATATATTACAAGTATAAAAAGTCTTAAGTTTTTAATAGCGGTCCAAATATGGTACTTTTACCTTATTGCTCTTGTATATTTTTCCGAACTATGATTTTTTTTTAAGATATCTTAAAAATATTCAAAAAACTCCAGACAATTCATATCAAAATTGTATTTTGTTATAAAAAGTGCTTTTTACGGTTTCAATTTTCAACTGAGTTTTCTCCGTTGTCCACTAATTATTTATTACCGAAAATATTCGCTCGGTAGCAGCATTCGAACCAGGCAAGCAGAGACAAAATTCTATTAATTTTAATATATTTTGATAATTTATTTGTTTGGAATTAAAATGTATGAATATCTCCACCCATCTTTTATCCGTCGGTATTTTACTTTCCATCCAAATGTTTATTTTTACTGAAGTTATAAAGTTTTTAACTAATGAAAATTCATCAAAAAGTTAAACTTCGTCAAATAAATTTAGATTAGGTCTTTTTTGTTTAACAAAATCCACACAGCATTCAACTTCAGCCCAGATTAGTGGTTTTTGCAGTGTCGTCCATTCAAAAATATGTATATCAATGCATATTAATCGTTCAATCGTTCGGACGTGTTTTAATTTAGCTCTGTTAATTTCAATAATTTAAATTACTTTTTAACTGTTTATTACTGTAGCAATTTTTTTTTTGCTTATTGTCGCAGTTTAAACTTTTAATTAATTAGTATAGATACATACTTTTTTTTTTTATTGATTTTTGTGAAATTATTTTTTTCGCTTAGTGATATAATTTATTATAATTTTTTTTTAATTTTTTGCTTAGTTGTTTTATAAGCTCAAATAAAAAATAATAATAAAAAAAAAAAATAATATATTAGTATAAATATATACTTAGACTTGAATTTGAAACTTTTATATAAATTAATTATTGATTGAACTTGGTGCGCAGTTCATTATATCACTGTATTTTTTTGTTGTAATAGATAACTTTTTAATATGTATAAATGCAGTAGTGATAACTGTTGCGTTAATGATGTTGATGCAGGCTCATCAGACTTAATCGCTTGTAAAGGTATTTGCTCGAACTTATACCACTCACAGTGTATTGGTCTTAGCCGAACTGCTTCTAAATACTTTAAAGAGCAAAAACAAGGTTTTTTATTTTTTTGTAGTGAATGTAGAGACATTAATCTTTCACACATTATGCTGGCAATTAAGTCAAATAATGATATATTAAAAGATATCTCCATCACCATAGAAAATTTAAAAAAAAAATCTCTTATAGCTGAACAAAAAGCTCTCAAGTTAGAAGAGAATAATAAATCATTATTTCAACATGTTGACGAGTTGTGTTGTTTAATTGATAGAATGGTTAAAACTTACAATAGTCAATCAACAAGCACGGAAATTGTTTTGAACAAAGCTGAGAAACATTTTATTAATTTTGAACTATTTTCGGATAGTATTTCAACAAGTATTGATTTGGTAATTAAAAACCTAAAATTTAATCTGGAAAATATTTACTCATCCATAAAGAAAGTTAAGTTATCCGTTGAAGGTAATTCCACAAAATTTGATTCATTTTTTGACAAGTGTTTATCTGATAACACAAATAATTTACAGAAAATTATTAATGAAATAAATCATTTAAATTGTATTACCGACATTGCTGATTTACAAGCTAAATTTTCTCATTACGGTGAAGAATTTGTGTCAGCTAAATTACTTTTAAATGACGCTATAGATGAGTTAAAATGTAAAAATATGATTAATTGTGTTAATGAAACCATCCCTAACGTGTCTTTAGGAAGAAATCAACTTTCTATTGGTGATGAATTCATTATTACCACCAACACTATTAATTGTGACAATTTCCAGGATAATAATAATAACAATTGTGAAATTAATCACAATACCTCTGTACCTTCAATTCCTACTAATCCCACAATTGCACGTAGTTCGTTATTTGTCAGAGGAACTCCAGCTTCAGCGGAAGCGAATTGGCTTAAAAGTTTAATTTCTAAAACATTTGGGATTACTGATGTTGATTGTAAAAAAGTTTCCCCGCGCTACATGAAATTAAAATTTTCAAGTTTTAAAGTTGAGGTTCCAGCTCATGATGCGATAACGTTAATTGAAAATCAATCTATTTGGGAAAGTATAAATGCATCTGCAACTTTTTGGATTGATAAAATAAAAAAGAATGGTACAAAAAATAAAAATGCATTGAGTACTTCTATTGACAATAATGTCAACACTAAAAGAATTACTAAAACTAGTAACAATATTGGTATAAATAAGAATACAAATAAAAATATAAAAAATAATAAGTCTTTTGATATTAATAATAATAATAAAAAAAAAAATTAAATAAATTTGAAAATAAAAACATTAATAATATTAAAATTAAAAAAAAAATTAGTAACTCAAATACCAATAAAATTGTTTCTAATAATAATAAAACTAAATGTAATTGTAATTGTAATAATAATATTGTTAACAAGAATAATAGTAAGTTGAATGCAAAAAATAAAAATATTGTGAGTAAGAATAACAGTAATATTAGTAAAATTAAAACTGTTAGTAGTAAAAGTAATAAAACAACTAAAACTAACGTCAGCCTAAATAGTAGTAATAATAGTAAGTATTCAAACTTTATTCAAGGTGAAACTTTTAGAGCAGGGGATCCCACCACAATTGCTCCTTCTATTGTCCCTACTAATGATACTAACAGTGCTGTCCCCACTAATCATATTAATAATAATATTCCTTTGTGTGATAGTATCCCTACTAATAATAATATTAATATTCATAAACCTGATGACATTCCCATTAATAATTTTGTAAACCCTTTATTACCGCCAATTGCGAGGCTTACAAAAAATGCTGTTGAGGAAGGTGATAGTATGTATGTACTTTCAAGACTTAGGGATAATAAATTATTTGACAACGTTAGGTTGTTTTTAGCGTATTTAAGTGATCAAGATGATTCTGTATGTGTTGATGGCAAAACAAGGACGAATCTTAAGATCCTAATTGAAAAAGAAGGCCTTCCATCTCATTCTAAAGAACTTAGATTAATTTATGACCGATTTCATGAAAATTTTAATATTTCTTCAGATGAAGTATCAGCAGATTTAAAAACATATCGTAGTCACGTTTACAATAAAAGAGTTGACTACTTGCAAAGAATTAGAGAGAATACCCATAAGTACTTTCGACCATAGGCCTCTTAACATATGTAGTAATAATACTGATAATAATAAACGTGAGCGAATTAATTCTAATTTGATTTCTATACATAGTAATTCAAATCTTAATGACTTAAAAATTTATTATCAGAATGTTAGGGGCCTACGTACGAAAACTAAAACTGTATTTTCTAATTCATTTTCTATGGATTTCGATATTTATGCTCTCATTGAAACTTGGTTGACTTCTTCAATTAATAATCTTGAATTATTTGATCAATCATTTATTGTTTTCAGAAGAGATAGATATAATTTGCAATCTGATGTTATGTTTAACCCAAATCCTTCTTTGAGAGGGGGTGGTGTATTAATTGCTATTAAATCTAAGTTTAATGTTTCTGAAATTTCTATCCCGTATTCAGATTCATTAGAGATAGTTGGTGTTCAAATTAATTTACAAATGAAAAAACTTATTATAATTAATTGTTACATTCCGCCAAATTCAAGTATTGAAGTATATTCAAATTTTAATAAGGCTATTGATGGTATTTCTTCAGAACTTAGGCACACAGATGAGTTGATAATTTGTGGAGATTTCAATCTTCCTAATATTAAATGGTTGCCTCATGATGAAGAATCTTTTCTGATTCCAATTAATTTAGTAAATGAAAATGAATTTTTATTTTGTGATAATCTTAATGCTAATTATGTGCAACAAATTTCAAATGTAAAAAATTATCAATCCAGACAATTAGATCTAATATTTACTTCAGATTGGGATAATATTATGATTTCACAGTTTGGATCACCTTTAGTTAATATAGATCAATACCATCCACCAATATCGTTCTCTTATTGCTATAGTGGTGTTTCTACAGCTACAATTGAAAATTCTTTTCGATTTAATTTTAAGAAAACTGATTTTCATGGGCTTAATAATTTTTTTAATACAATTGATTTTCCTACATTACTTCAAAATGTAGATTTTAATACAGTCATTGATAAGTTTTATAATATTATCATATGTGGTTTTAATATGTTTGTGCCAAAATCCAGGGATAAAGGGATTGATAATAGTCCTCCTTGGTTTTCTAAAGAATTGAAAAAGCTTAGAAATATGAAAAACAAAGCTTGGGGTAAATATCTTAAGTCTAAAAGTAACATTGATTATATTTATTTTGTGAATTTGTTTAATATTTTTAAACAAAAAATTGAACAATCCTATAAGAATTATGTTGATGATATGTCTTTTAAACTTATTGATAACCCAAAATTATTTTGGAATTTTATTAATACTAAAAGAAAATCAGATCAATTTCCAACTTTTATGAGTTTTAATGGAAATTTAAGTAATGACCCCGCTGTCATTTCAAATTATTTTCGGGACCATTTTTCAAACTCTTATGTAAGTTCTGACTTTCATATTAATGAATCTAGTTTTGATCACTTAAATGACTTTCCAAAAACTACGCTTCAGGCCATAAATCTTGATGTCAATTTAATAAAGACATACCTGGATAAACTTGGGGATAATTCATGTCCTGGGCCTGATGGCATTCCAGAAATTGTTCTAAAAAAATGTTCTGGTTCATTAACTATGCCTCTCACTTTATTGTTTCGGCGTTCTTTATCTACTGGTATTTTTCCTGGCATATGGAAGGAATCTTACATAAGACCAGTACATAAGAAAGGATCTAAAAAGGAAATAATTAATTACCGTCCAATAGCTAAACTATCCAGTATACCGAAATTATTTGAGTTAGTAGTTTTTGATAGTATTTATGATCATTGTGCAAATTTTTTAGTTACAAATCAACATGGTTTCATGAAACACAGATCGACTGTGACTAATCTAGTTGAGTCTACGTCTACATTTATTAATAATATGGAAGCTGGGTCTCAAACTGACGTTCTATTCAGTGATTTAAGTAAAGCATTTGACCTCCTACCACAAAGTGTGATTTTATTTAAACTTAGAAAATTAGGATTTCCGCCTTTCTTCATAAAATGGATTAAGGCTTACTTAACAAATAGAACATACAGTATTTTATTTAAATCAGTAATATCTTCATCATTTGAAGCTACTACAGGGGTACCTCAGGGAAGTCATCTTGGTCCTCTATTATTCATTATTTCTATTAATGATGTAGTATCTATTATTAAAAACAGTAATATTAATATTTATGCAGACGATATGAAAATATATAAAAAAATAACTTCTTTGAATGACTCAATTTCACTTCAAGAAGACTTAAATCGTTTTTCTACATGGTGTAATTTAAATTTTTTGAAACTTAATGTTGAGAAATGTGCTATTATGACATTTACTAGACAACATTCTCAAATTCAATATAATTACACACTAGTATTTGATAAAAATGTACCAATTGTACAATCTTTTAAGGATTTGGGTGTTTATTTGGACCCAAAACTTAATTTTAAATTGCATTATAATTATATTATAAATAAAGCAAATTCAATGCTAGGTTTTATTAAAAGATGGTCAAAGGAATTTTCGGATCCTTATATTTTAAAATCCCTTTACACTTGCCTTGTTCGTCCAAATCTGGAATACGCTAGTCAAGTCTGGAATCCATATTTCGATGTACATAGCCATCGTATTGAATCTATCCAAAGAAATTTTATAAGATTTGCTTTCCGTCAATTTTCTTGGATTAATCCGTTAATCTTGCCACCGTATGAAAATAGGTTAAAACTTATTAACTTGATCACTTTAGAAAAAAGACGTGAAATGGCTGACGTAGTTTTCTTAACTGAAGTGTTTAGGCTTAACATTGATTCATCATTTATATTAAATAAAATTAATATGAATCATGACCATAGATTAAGATCTCCTAATTTATTTAAATTAGAATTTCATAGAACTACATATGGGAAGTATGAGCCTATTAATAGGATGCTAATACTTGGTAATAAATACCAAAATGCTATTAGAATCTCGACTACTAAGCATAATTTAAAAAAGTTAATAAATATCTGATATGTTTTTTTTTAAATCTATTTATTACTGTTATTCTATTTTTTAAAATAATTTTATGTAAGGTTCTTGACTGTAAAAATTGTTCTCTTTTTTTACATATAAATGAATTTTATTTAATTTGAAATTTTTTTTTAATTTATGAATATTTTTTAGTATAATTATATTTGAATTTCAGATAAAATTACTATATTATTATCATACACTTTGTTTTTATATATAGTGTGACAATATTCTAGTCATTATTAGAATAAATCAATTAATTAATTTTAGTGAATTTTAAATTTTATTTTTTTTGTTTTGTTTTTTTAAATATATGTATTGTAATTTAACTTAATTTAATATATTATATACTTGTTAAAATGTTTGAATTAAACAGAGAAATAAATAAATAAATAAAATTTATCTGACCACTGACCCAGATATTCAATACAAGTAGAGTAAAATGTACATACAGTTTTTAGAAACATCAATTTCTTAATTTCTTCATTATATTCGAGTTTTGAAAATGAAATTGAAATATAGTACTTACTACAATATAGTACTTTCGTCAAATTATAGTACATAATATTTTACAAAAACTTAATAGTACATCATTTCTAAATATAGTACTATACAATATAGTACGAATACGAATGGTCACCGTACCTATATTGAACATATCTTATACAACTGCCATGCCCTTTACTTTTGTCCCGTCATGATTTGAATAATCTTTTCCTATTACTAAATTTATACCAAAAAAAACTTACTTTATTTCAAATCCATATTACATACCTAATTTATCAAATTTATAAATTTGTAGGTATTGTTAGTACTGTTCTGTTTATATTTCTAACCTATCCCTTTTTCATTTTCTGCAAGGAGTTCTTATCAGAGATGCAAAACAAAAAAAATTCGACATGGTTCGGTTTTGGTTCAATGATAATTTTCTTTTCGAAATAGGTTTGGTTTTGGTTCCAGTTTCAAAATTTCTTATTTTTGGTTTTGGTTTGGTTTAAGAAGAGATTAAATTTTTGGTTTTGGTTCGGTTTTGGTTCAGAAAAAAATGTAAGAAAAATGTTTTTTTTTATTTATATATTATATGTATGTAAAAAAGAGATTTTTTTTTTATTTTTAAGTCAGTTCAGCTTCAGTGTCCCTTTAATAAAAGGACAAAATATAAAAAAAACAAAAACATAACAAAATTAGAATAGCTATTATATAATACAATAAAAATAATAAACAAAGTTACTTTTTGACAACTAGTTTAAATTAATTAATAAAATATCTTCCAGAAAGGAATCTTCTACATTAGCACGTTTGTCTGAGAGTATGAACTTCAGAGTGAAAACGCCCTTTCCACTGTAACCTGGGTCGCTGGTACAGGAAATACAATTTTTACAATTTCACTTAATTGCCTATTTTTCTCATTGCATCGAAATTCGTTTCGGAAACAGAAACTCGTTTAACATTTTCAAAAGAGTGTATTTTACAAACCATATTTTTGGTATTAATAGTAGCATTTCCATTTTCTTGATTTATTTCTCAAAGATCTTTCTGTTTCTCTTTTTCAATACTTTTAATCAGGGTTCCAAACCGAAAAATATCATAATATAAAGTTCACAAAATAAACGTAAAAAAAGAACGAAAAAAATAAAGTTCTAAAATATCGTTCTAATGCCGGTATGACATTGTATTGTAAATTTGATATTTTTCAGAAAATATCCATTTAGAGCGAGAGGTAAAATTTCGTATATTATAAAATATATGAGTGCGAGTAACAAGCTATATTGTAAACAAACCATTTCTGTCAAAAAAAAATCCAAAAAAAAAACCGAAAAATTTCTATGTCGCTAATGATTTGCCGCTGTGTAGCAGCAACAAAACCATTTCTGTCCAAAAAAATCCAAAAAATTTTAGATTTTTTTTGACAAATCGAGCAATTTTTAGATTTTATTTATTTTTTTGGTTGCTGTGTTGTGAAAATATAAAAATAAAAATGACAGTTTTAATTGCGGCTACTTATTATTTAAATATTTTTAATTAAAAAATTGTTTTTCATATGGTTGTAAATATTTTTTGCCGCCATATTATATAAAAATTTTAATTTTTAATCCATAATTTATTTCAAAATAAAAAAAATAAAAAATATCTTTGACAGAATAAAAAAAAAAATATATATTTGACAAAATTAATAGGATACTATAGTTGTCTATCATTGAAATTATATTTCTGTTTTAGTCGCACAAATAGATATTTTTTGGTTTTTTTTTGGATTTTTTTAATCCACTGTCATACGGCCATTAGAAGAACAAAAAAAATAAAGATCTAAATTATCGTTCTTATCAAGAATAAAATTATATAATTTTGTAAGTTTACAGTTACAATAATTTTTCTCGTTTTGTATTGTTTTTATGCAATTCAATGAATTACAATTTTTCCATGAATTATAATTTGATTTTAAGAAATTGTAAAATATATAACAATATCAGTTATATTGTTGTTACTTACAGCGATCGCGCAAATTTAATTATTTTCTTTATATTAAATGCGGAAAATGGAAGTAATTCTGATGAAGTTTCTTTAATGCCATCTATTTCATATGCAAATAGTGACCATCTTCTTGCTTTCAATGAAAATTCCGATCAATCGTTGGTGGAACACTTTCTTCATGAAAATTTTGAGCAAATGATACAATATTGGTTTAAAATCACAATTTACGTGCGGTTTATAATGAAATTGAAAAATTCACCATAAACCAAACAATGCCACTTTCCACAAATGTAACGTTTTAGTATGAAAAACGACGCATCGACGTTTACCAACATTTGAGCAAAATGGTAAAAAAAAATCAGTTCCTGCTACTGAGTGTAGAAAGATGCTTCTCCGCACTAAAATTTGTATTAAGTGACCAACGTGCAATGTAACGGCCGAAAATTTGCAAAATATATTGCTTGTAAGATTTAATTTTCCTGATAAATAAATAAATTCAACAAAAAATTTATTTTTTAATGTTTAAAACAAAATATAAGTTTTATAATTTTTTAATATATTTAAACCATTTAATTTACAGAAAAACATATAGCTTGGAACAAAAAAAAAATAAAGTTCTTTAAATTTTGTTCTTTTCAGGAAAAAAAAAAAAAATAAAGTTCTAAAATATCGTTCTTATCACAAATAAAGTTCATGAATTTCGTTCTTTAGTAGAACTTTTGAAAATTTTGTTATGAAATAAATATCGTTCGAGGAACTTTACAATTTGAAGACCGAAAAATTCGTTTTCGTTCTGAACTTTATATTTATTATCAAAAAAGAACGAAATTACCATCCCTGCTTTTAATCATGTCTTCCAGCTCATTGACCTCGATGTCAGAATTGTCATTTATATTAGAACTTACAGATACAGCTTCGTCTTCATCACTAAAATATTCTGACGCGTATAAATAAATTTTAAGCAGGTGGGTTTTTGCTTTTGTCGAAAATCATTAAGAAGAATTTGGTATCTCGGATCCAAATACATACACAGAAGCATTGATCACTGTTCATAATTTTTTCGCTTCGTTTATCCAGCGCAATTATAATTTTTGATATTTTGAACTTTAAGCTTACAAATAGTCCAAGCACTGTAAAAATCACCCATTGTCAATTTTTTGTTTTGAAGAGCCTTAAAGGTTTCATTTGCTGGACATTCACTATTTTTTCTATATTGCTCCAAATATCGGGACTCAATTGTAATTCCTCGAAATCACTCGAAAATGTTCTACAAAATGACTGTAACTGAAGCAACCTCAAACACATTGCGAACGAAGAGTTCCACCTGGTAGCACAATACAAAATTGTTTTTTTAATATTTTTCTAGCTTCAGTAAATTTAGCACTGTATTCGTTCGGAGTTTTTTCACAACTTATCTTGCTTTCCCGACTGTGCCTTTAAACGAGATATCTCTCAAAATATCACAAACTGCTAATTGCAGCTTGTGTGCAGCACAACGAATTACTATTAGAAAATTGTATTGACAGTTGACATTTTCTAGTTCATCAAATAAAAATTCGCCATCAATGATGTATGTGTAACTGGAAAATTCGGTTTCCTCGGTTTCGTCTTCATCTTCTTTGTCCAATATAATTAAATTCTCATTATTTTGATTTTGAACGCTTTGATCTTTGCCTAGCATCAGTGCACCTGCTTTTAACATGTTGGCACCATTATCTATTATAATTGTATAAACTTAATATATGAGTTAAGATTTAAACTTAACTCAAATTATTTTTAAACATCCAATACAATTTTGACAATGTTGACACTCGAATGCTGGACTTTCACCTCTCTCATTAACTTGAATTTTTCGATTGTCAATAAATTGGACGTTGATTCCCAAAATTGATCTATCAAGTCTAGACGCACTATCAATTTTTATTGAATATATCTTATTTTTTAATTTTTCTGAGATCTGTTGTCTTATAATTTTAGCTATCTTCATTACCTCATCTCGTATATTTTGTCTGTTAATGGTAATTTTTTTGGTAAAACCACTTAGTATGGGATTTAAAATATTTCGAAAACCACTATCTTCAATCATAGATAATGGCCGGCCATTCTTCGTAACCAATTCAACGAATGCATCTTTTAATTCTTTTGCGGTCATTAGTATATTAATTTTTCGTTGAGTTGTTGTGACAGAAATAAAATTATGCAATGTAGATTTGTGTGTACAAATTTCTCGTGCTTTTTTAGATTTATTTCTTCGTTTCGAGTCAAGTTCTTCGTAGGATTCTGGATGTTTCCTTTTTAGATGACGCATTAAATTTTCTGGATGATTATTACTCATAACAAAACAGCATGCGTTGCACTTGTTGGTTTTTGTTGTCAAACACCGGATTTTTGTTATTGTTGCTTCCCGCCATTTTCTCTTGGGTAATATAAAAAGGATTAATATAATTGATTAGTCCTTAATTATAGTAAATGTATTATAGTATATATAAATGTAATTATAGTATGTATTAGATAAATTTTTTGAAAGGGTAATTTATCGTAAAAGCTTATTCCGAAAACAAATTTAGGCAATTTCGTCTACAGCAAATTGTAAGTTATAGCTGATTGTAAATTCTATGCTATTTGCCAATTCTATTTAAGAATCTATAATTAATCAATAATATATGTAATAAATTAATCAATAATCTTATAAATAAAATGAACCTGACATGAGATGTTGACGACAACCAGTTGATATAAAATAAACAAAAACATAAACGTCATGTCAGATTGTGATATGTCAACTAAATAATAACCCATTACCGTCAACACTCAACAGTATAAATGGTGATGACTTTTTGCGACCGCAATGTGAACCAAATTTACATAATTTTTTTTTTTTTGCAACAGAAAATTTTAAATTAAATTAAAACATGAACCAAACCATAAACCAACATATAATTTGTTGTTTTGTGGTTCGGTTTCAGAATTATTTTAGAAATGGTTCGGTTTTGGTTTGGTTCAACGTACTCATTTTAAAAGTGGTTTGGTTTTAGTTCGCCCAAATATGAGAGGTTCAGTGGTTTTGTGGTTCGGTTCGCGAACCAGTTTGCATCTCTGGTTCTTATACTGATCCAAATAGATTATTTTCTTTTTTCTCTATTGATTTTATATCTAATATTTTATACAATTTCAATTTTTAATTTAACATATTATGTATCCAGAAACAACTTAATTAACAAAAACAAATTAAATATAGAATCGGAAAACCAAATGTGCAAAAACCGTGTTTAGATAATTTATATAGTTTTCATTAAATTTAATAAACAGAATATTGTTTAAGGATTCTTCATTAAAAGGTGAAAGGCCATAAAAACTAATTTCAGTTATAAAACTAATTTTAATGCCGGTAGTGGTAATTGAATTACTTTTTGTTCCCAAAATGCTAAAAAATATATTTTTTTTCGAAAAACTGGGATGCGCTCAATTTTGACAGTAATACCAATAAAAAACATGAGATGCTTACTTACTATTTAAAATGCGGCAGCTGTCACCTGTCATTGAATGTTTTTCATTTTTCGTATAGTTTCCCCATTTGTTTGTGCTTCGAATTAATTTTCTATATGTACATATATATGCTTAATCCTTTAATATTTTTATCCCTTTTAAAATTTGGTTTTAAGTTTTGAGGGTCATGGGCGCAAAAAAATGCTTAAAAGTATTGTAGATATTTTTCTAATACTGTCTAACTAAATCATAATATATCTAGCTCTAGCTAGATCACAAGGGAGATATGAAGCACTCTATCATGATTTGCAACCTTATTGTTATGAATTTTATTGTTATGAATGAGAGTATAAAATACATTGTACAAAAGTCCTAATTTTGGTTGATGAACAGATAAAATTATTTCAGTAAAATGTAATTGCTAAGTTAAATTATGATATAAAGACGTGACATAAAGAGTTATTCGCATAAATCATTATTATTAAAACTTTCCGAAAATAAATTGTTCAAGTGTTTTGGTGGAACCATGAAAAAAATATTGTAGATAACTCTGTTACGACTTAAATTTCATTTCAGGATTTAAAAGCAATTTGGTAATTTTCCAAATTTACGTGTGGTTTTTTGTCCACATATTTTACGTAATATATGGAACATATTTTTATTTGAAATAATGTATGTATGATATGAAAGTTTTTAAAATTGTCTAAAAAAATGTGTTATAAAAAAAATAATATAATATGTTCACCAAATTAATTGATAATTTACTAGGAACATTGGTGTCAGAAATTTGATTCATAAATAAAATTAGTACATTTGATGATAATGAAATCGAAAGTTTTTTATTGGAAAAATTTAAAATTATCTTTTAACTACTTTTTCCATAAGGTATAATCTGTTTTGATTTTTTATATAATTTTAATAGGTATTATATCCAAATGACGAAGTGTGTTAAATTTTCAGCATAACTAAAGTTATATTTTTTTAATTAATATAATAATTCTTAAAAATTATTTCGGAAAAATCATGTTGTCTAAGACTTTTTATTTATACTTTTCATTTATAATCTGAAATCCATGTTTATAAAAAGAATTTTACTTATATTTTATACTAACTACAAATAAAAAATAAATATGAATAGATTAACTATTAATTAATAAGTTTTAAAACGAAAAAAAAAAAGAAATTATGAATAGAATTTTGTATAAAGAAAAAACATTACATGAAATACAGTGGTAAACATACGTTTAAGAACAAAATTTTTTAAACATGAAATATCTTGCATCTTCAAAATCATGTTACATGCTAAAGAAATATATGTATGGCTTTGTGTATCAGTGTATGCAAAAAAATTTGCGTATTTATTTGTGCAAAACGGTACTTTAAATAGTGAATACATCATTTAATGCGCAAAAGTGCTGTTCAGGTTAAACATTCGTTTAAGAACATTGGTTTGAAACTAACATTTAAAGCTACAGAAAATAATAAAAATAAGATTTTCGTTGATTATTAAGTATTTCTAATTTATTCAGTTATTTTTCGGATTTATTTCGTTAAAAATATTTTATTAGTTTGAAGAGATGCCCAAAGCAAAATATTTGAGCGACGAAGAAAAAGCGGTTATTTTGAACTACTTCAATGATGGTCTGACTTTCCGAAAAATTCCTGACAAAATATCTCGTTCAGCTACAGTTGTCCACAATTTCATAAAAAAAGGTCAGAAGTATGGTCAGAAACAGAAAACAAAGGGAAATACGAAGCTCACTTATCAAAACAAAAAGGATATTAGAAAGGAAGCTACAAAAAATCGACTTACTGCTCAACAAATCAAAACAAAATTGGACTTAACAGTAACGAAACAGCATATTACGCGTGTTTTTAGGACATCAAAAAATGTAAAGTGGAAAAAAATGCAGAATAAACCGAGATTAACAGCCAAACATGTTGAACATCGTCTTCAATTTGCAAAAGAACATATGGATTGGAAAGAACAGTAGAAAAAAGTTATATTTTCAGACGAGAAGAAGTTTAATTTGGACGGCCCAGACTGCTACTCATGTTTTTGGCACGACTTATCAAAAAATGTTAATCGCTCGAAGCGGAACTTTGGTGGAGGTTCACTTATGGTCTGGGGAGCATTTTGCGAGGACGGAAAATTGCCTATTTGTTTCGTTAGCACACATATGAATTCGACAAACTACACTGAACTATTGGAAGATGTACTTGTAACATTTCTGGATGAAAACAGCGATACAGATTACATTTCAGCAAGATAATACGGCAATACATGCCTCTAAACATACGAAGTAATGGTTCAATGAAAAGAATATAACTGTACTTGAATGGCCAGCATGTAGCCCTGATTGTAATCCAGTGGAGAATTTTTGGGGTATACTAGCTTCAAAAGTTTACAGCAATGGTAAACAAATTCAGACAGTGTTAGAACTCAGATCGTGCATCAATAAATGTTTGGCGGAAATAGATCCTGATTTGCTTAAGAAACTAATAGCTTCTATGCCAAATCGGATATTTGAACTGATAAAGAGTCACGGAAAGCATACTAAGTATTAGAATTAGGTAGAAATCACTAAGAAATTTACTTTTTTTTAAAAAAATATATGAATTTTTTCACTTGTTCTTATACGTATGTTTAAGGTATTTTGAGCCTTTTTTTTATTTTTTTTGAATTTCTCCAACAAATTGCCATTAGTTTTTTTTTATAAATGTTATGAATTTCATTTGTGTAAATATTCACTGGAGTGTAAAGGTCAAACCAGAAATATATTCAATAAATTTTTATTTAATAAAATATGTTTAATTTTTTTTTTGTTCTTAAACGTATGTTCACCAGTTTATAAAGGTAATAAATGAAACAACATAAATTTATGGAATTTATTCAGAGTCTATTTCATACGTTGGTTCGGTATTTGGGGTTTGCTTGTTTTATAATAAAATTATTCAGAGTTATTTGAACAGCCTTTTGTTTTTTATCCAAATAAATTTTTGTGTTACAGCTGATGGAGGTCTCCACAACTTGAGCTACTTTTGGACTTTGATCAGCATCTGGATTTTCAGCAATAAATATTTCTAATCCTTCATATATTAGTTTAACTGCTTTTCCCATACATTTTGTTGTTAATTGTTTCACTTCTGGTACTTCTACGAAATTGTCGTCATACTCATAAATATTTTGAGCAATTTCAATTAAATTTGCGGTGCTGATATCAATATCGTCTTCTACATTTAAAATTTCATCGAAATCGGCCTCATCCAATCCTTCGAAATTAGCTTCTTCTGCTAAGTTAACTATTTCTGGCCGAACTTATGATACATCGTCAATATCCGTAAAAGATGTTGTACATTCTGGCGATATTTTCCGCCACACACCATTCATACAAGAGGATTTAACTCCTGCCCAAAAATCACCAATATTGGTAACAGTTTTCAATATATTGTAGTTTTTCCAAAATACGGCCATAGACGTATTTTCATCCCCATCACAATTAATCCGCTCAGAATTATTTAATAAATATTTGAAAGTATAAATATTTTTTTTTCTTGAAAAAGTAATCACATGATTATCAAACGCTCTATCAAACGCTTTACTGAAGTCTGTGTAAATGGCATCAACCTGAACCCCTTTCTATATTTAGTATAAAATGTCAGAAACCATTACCATGAGATTAGTTATTATTGATTGAGGCTTTCTGAATCCGTGTTGTTGCTCCTTAAGATTTAGATCTATGCTGGGAGATAGCTTGTCACAAACAATTTTTTCAAATAATTTTGGAATAGTGGACAGAATTGTAATACCTCTATAATTGTCCACATTACGTTTGTCGCCACTTTTATGGATAGGTATTAAGTAAGACGACTTCCACATTGATGGAAACTCACCAAGTGACAATCTGTTGAAAATGTGAAATTGAGGTAAAGACTGATGCTGACCACAATTAAGAAGAAATATTGTTGGAATTGAGTATGGACTGGACCAGTACCCTTTTTTATATCAACATTTTTAAGAGCATTTTTAATATCATCGAGATAAAGATAATAATTGATCAATATTTGATTCGGTATCAGAACCTACTTTGATAATATTAGTGGTATTACTCTCTAAGTGAAATACTTCTTGGAAGCGGTCAGCAAACATATAAACAGATGATTTTTGAACACGACGATTCTAAATTATTCCTACACATTGAAGAAGGATATCCTGCAGATTTACGTTTTGTGTTGACAAAATCATAAAATTTTCTAGGATCGCGCAAAATATTATCACCTACATTTTGCACATATCTATCATAGGATTCCAGGGATCTTTTTGTAAATTCTGAACATAACTTATTGTATTTTTGTGTCAGATTTGCACTGATATGTTCGCTTCTCTTTATCTTCTTATACAACTTGTTCCTTTGATTTCTTAGCGATCTCGGGCTCGGTCTAACCATGGTTCGGATAGCTTTTCTTTTTTACAATTTTAGGAACATGTTTTTCTATAATATCCAAAATTGAGTTATGAAATAGGAGAGCTGCATTTTCAAGGAATGCTTGTCCAGTCAATTAGAGATAGATCTGTTTTAATGCTATAGAAATCAGCATTCTTAAAGTCATATACAATTGTATTATTGTAGGATTTAAGAAAATATTTATCAGTAGTTGGTAGCTCAACAACAATATAGCTATTTAGGAACTTACCTAATTTAATTTGATTTAATTTTGTGACAAAAAATTACCAAACAAATAATAACACGTTCTTTTTTTTATACTAAAACCCAAAATCTTTTATTTAACCTGAATTTATTAAATTGATTTTAATTATTATAAATGTTATATGTTATTTATTTTATTCTATTAAGTTATGTAATGTTTTATGTATTTTACAAGATTGTTTAAGTTAATGCATTTTAATAAAAAAACGTATTTATGTATTATTTTTTGATTTTACAAGTTTTATATTTAATTACATGGGTTTTAATTAAGTTATTTATTTTATTTGATTAACTTATGTAATATTTTATGTAATTTTAATTAATTAATTTATTTATTTATTTTAAACTTTTATTTCTAATATTTTTTACACCCACACTCGGATGCAGTTGATAATTGCTCTCATTAAATTGATAATTAATAAATGCAGAACTGAGTAAATAATTATGATGCTTGTTAATTTTCTGTTGTGTTGTTGCGCGCAAAATGCGAATTTTAGAGTTTATTAAAATTAATAATAATAGAATTTAATTCCTACACTGCATTTTGTAGCAAATTTGCTACAACACTTTGAAAACATAATTAAATAAAAGTGAAATTAAATTCTCCTAAACTGCTCGTTGTATCATATTGGCTACATATATAGAAATAATCACTAAATTCTCAGTAGAAACATTTAGTTTTATTTGTGTTGAGTAAAAGTTCAGTGGGTTCATAGAACAAGTGAATTGTGTAAGAGTTCCAATTAGAATTTAATTTATTTATAAGTATTCTGCAATTAATAAAAAATTAAAAGGTGTTTTTCGGATACGCAAAAGGTAAGTAATAGTGTTTAAAATAACTTTATTTAGAAAAAATAATAATAGATATATAATATATAACCATAAATTTAGTTGTATCATATTCGCTACATAGCTGTTTAAGGGAACTTTTTTTTATAGAAATGTCTCTACGAAAAACTGTTATGACTGATGATGAAATACGTGAAATTATCGCTAATTTATCAGAAAGCGAGGATGATTTTGATGATGACGATAATGATTTTAATGATGAAGCTGACGAAATAGCAGAAATATCAAAAAATGCTGAAATACATTTGACATTGAATCTCTTCCAGTTATGACTGAAAATGAAGGTTATTTAATGGATTTAAATGAATTGTGCGTCAACTCTGTAGCAACAGATACAATTTCCACAACTTCAACATCAGAATCATGCAATGCCTCAAAAAAAGAAGCAGAAGAGTTAAAACAAAAATATTCTCGTATTTTTGTTACGAATTTATGAACGCCAACATGAACTTAAATTTTGAGATGAACTTAAATTAAATTTTGACATAAATGATAATATTGTAATAATCGTTGTTAATGCAGAAAACAGAGAAGAGGAATAGATGATAACAACTGTAATGCTTACGTTTACAAAAATATAAGGCAAGGACTGACAAATAGAGACTATTTGATGGTCTTTGTATTATTAAACCTATATACCTACTGATTTTGAAAGGGTTTTTTTAATCTCAGCTAATTTTGGCATACCAATCTGATGTTGTCTGATGAAGCCTTTTTTTTTTTTTTTTTTTGAAATTGTTTTGTTTATTTCTTCAAAAATTATAAATTCAATGCTTACAAAACTAAATACATTTTATTATTAATTGAATATTAACTTAATGATTCACTACGTAATTACTCTAAGTTATTTTATTTTGAGGCATTATATACCTATAGTTTTTCTATATAATTTTCATTTTTTAGTTTTAACAAATTTGCTGCAGATTTCGGATTTTTTTTAAGTAAAAACTTCAGTAATAATATGATATCTATGAAAATGTAATTAAAAAAGTTCTTTCACCATAGATTCAAATACAAACTTGTACCTAGAACATGACATATCAATCGCACCATACAATGAGGTAAATTTAGAAATACATTTTGTAATGGGCTCATATTGGCCATAATTGGTTCTATGATGAGGAGGATAAAAAATTGAAACAATACGTAGATTACATGGTTTATATAGATTACAAAACATAGCGCTTATATCATTACAATTTATACTATTACATATAACATCGTGAACAAAAGTAACACAAAAAATATTACGCCTAGTCTCGAGAGTAGAGAGAACAATAAGTAAGCATCTCGACCTGTAACATGGCAATTCACCATTAAATATATTTTTTTAATGCAAATCTAGTAAAAGCTTTTTAGATTCTTTCCAATTTGAAAATATGAATCGAGTAAACTGGACACCATAATACAATTGCCGAATATTCTAAAATAGATCTTACTAACGAACAATATAAGGTTTTTAAAGAATATGGATCATTGAAATCTTTAGTATTTCTAATTATAAATCCTATAACATTTTAAATGCTTTTGGATTTATATAATCAAAGTGAATATTAAAAGACATTTTTGAATCATAATATACTCCGAGGTCCAAAATTTTATCCCACTTAGATTAACTGAGGATTTAGAGTGTTTTCTAGAAAACAGAACAACGCTAAACAATTATTATCAGCCCAATTCAGAAGTCCATTTAAATCATATTGTAAGTGGTTAATAGCGATATCATTGTTAATAATGCGAAACAATTTAAAATCCGAATGACCATCAGCCCCGGAACCAGAACTATTTAATAAATGGTACATTCGCTCATTTGCTGTAACACCTATAATTTGCTGTATTTTGTAGTTATTGTGCAAATAAGCAAACCGCGTCCAAATAATCAATTAATACATTGAGCATTTTATTTTTTTCATGCATTTAATATAATTGTATATGCTTTTTTTTGACATTCCCATTTTTTTATGTTTTAATGTCGTGCAAATAGCAAATCAGAAGCTTGTTACATTTATGTTTTAAAATTTATAGAAGCTAATTATAGTTTAATTTGAAATCAACACAATTCAAAGTATTTTTCAGAATTTTATTCAATATTTTGACCGACAATGGATTAAAAAAGTTAATATTTAAAACTTTATTACTAAATTCGAAATTTTAATAAATTTTTTTTAAAATTATAGGAAGGCGCAACTTTATTATCAGTTTATAATGAAAGAAATAGAACAATCAGTGCAATTGAAGGTTACCACAGTCGGCTGTCATCTAAATTGGCAAAAATTAGAAATTTTTATAAATTCTTGGATGCTTTTTTAGATAGAGATTTTACAAAAACATCAGAATTCGAAAAATCAATAGATGGTTAGATATTAATATATACGGAGGTATCAAAATATTTTCAAAAAAAAACTTTATCACAACTTGAAAATGGAACGCTTTCTCTTCATTATATTTTAAATAAATTATCATGTACTACAAATAAACATATGTTCAGTAATATAAAATTCAGCATGTAAATGCTGAAGACCATGATAATGACAACAATGATCATGATGATGCTACTCAAAGTAAAAGCCAAATTTATGTACGGTATGTATGAAAGACATACAAGGACAATCGTATTGTTACCATGTAAACACTTTAATTTATGTTTGAAGTGTTGCAACAAAATTTAAGACGGATATGACCACAGAAATACTATGAGTATTTATGCATAATTTATAACTTTTTCATATATTTTTGTACAAACATGTATAGAAAAAAATTATTAAATATAATATTAATAATATTGATAAATATTGATTCTTAAAGCCATATTGATTCTTAAAGCCATATGGCTTTATGACATTTGATATGGCCTTAAGACAGACACTCTACCTTTTCTTCACACAATTTTAATCGCTGTTTTACCAATTTTAATTGCAAGTTTTCAATTGTTATTTTGTTTGATTATGTAAAATAAATTAAACATAATGTTACACAATTTTTATGTAAGTATAGATTTTTTATCTAATTATCCCACACTAGCGGACCTTTTTTTTTGGTTATCATAACTGCCACACCTACACCTTGTGTATTTCATGGGGTTTGTCATATTAAAATATTTGATGGTAAATAATTTAAATTTATAATACATACTAAAATATATTCAATTTGATGAATTATTTATTCAGTCAAAGATGATAAAGTTTATTTAAATAGTAAATGATTTAATTTGAATAGCATTTCTTTTTGAAGATTTTTAAAAGCATTTAAAATCACCAAGGAAAATTAGCACCCCAGAATAATTTTTATTGTATATTATCTTTTATTTTAATTGAAAAATAAGGCATTAATAAAACTTTATATATTTTGATTTCAAAGTTTCCATTGAAAATATTTTTGTTTTATTAAATAAGAATTAATTTAAAAATAAGAAAGAATAGAAAAGAATAAATTTACATTTTAAAAAATGACTTTAAAATTGGATTTCTGTGTTTTGCATAACTATACAGTTTTATGGAATTATTTAAAGATTAAACAAATTGAGTTATTTAATTAAAATTCTTTTAAATCTTATGTATGTCGTATTGTCTTTTTGATCTGTGTGGGTGTTAATATCTAAAACTTGCGAAAGATTTTTTGCAACGATTTTATGAAATTTAGTACATTTATAAAGTATGATTTATAACTAACGTTAAACACGTAAGATATATGAAAAATATATGAAATTTAAATAGGGGTTAAAATATATGAAATTTAGTAGCTAGGTAATGAACATGTAAATTTTCACAATTTTCATTTCAAAAATAATTAATGTTTTGGAAAATTGGAAAATCATATTAAATATATTTTTATTATTGAAATAAATATTCCATAGATTTTTTTTAATATATTAATTATTAAATATTTGAAAACCAATATTATAAGTTAAAAAATACCATCAAAATTTCTTACCATCTAGGATTTCTAATGTTTTTTATATTTCTATTTCTACTTTAGTTATAAATTTGAATTAAAAACGTTTTCCTTAATTTATTATGAAACTATTTTTTTTAGTTATTTTACCAGTTTATGATAACTGCGAATTTAAATCTAACAACTATAAGCTAATATATTATTTTACAAATAACTATTAAGTTAAATAAAAGACTAATTATATAAAATTATTTACAATACTATTATTGTGGGAATTCATGAAATTAATTTCATTTAAATAATTTTATTTTAATTAAATAATGATTGAAATATGATTTTATATGAGTATAATTAAATATAAAGAACAAATATATTTAAAACTATTTTTATAATGTATGAAAAATATATATAAAACTATTGAAATATAAGAATCTTATTTAATATTTTTTCTTTTCCTTGCATCGAAAATATATTGTGAGGACTTTTACATGTTATAATATAAATCTATTTAATTGGAAGAAAATAAGATAATATTCAAATGTGTGAGAATTTAAAAATTAATATTCTAAGGAAGCTTAAGAAATTATATGTGACGAAGAAATGCTGACATAATGCAGGTTGCAGTTTTTCTGTTGAAAAGCAATGCGTTTAATGCAAAGATGCATGCACCATGCAAGGATAGCTATGCTTTTTTATGTTGAACTCTTGGTGTATGTTAGGAAAAAGTACTTAAAAACAGTAAAGTAACATTTAAAATTATATTTTAATAATTAGTTCCGAATTGTAAATTTATATTCTAATCCGAGAAACATATTACATCACTATATATGTTGATGAGAATAAGTTTAAAAAAGCTGTTATAAACACAAATCTTAAAAGCAGGGACTGAAACCCTGAAAAAATTGGGTTCGGATTAACCCTTTCGCGGGCAAATACTTTATGCTGAATATTTTTTTACAAAACCTATGAATTATGTATAAATATAAGATATATTATTTCTAGAAAATACCATAATTTTGGTTTTTATGGTTTTCGAGATACAATAGGAGGTAAATATAATTACCACTGCCTCTGGCAGTATACTAAAAAATTAAAATATATTTTTATTTTTTATGAAATTTACACCTTTTATATGTACCCTGAATAGGCATGTGTTTACCAATATCTGTTAGATTAGACGAACATCTTCGGGAACAGTTTTTTTGTTAGATAGATAGAAAGTTGTTCTACCGCGATGTTTTCGTGAAGGAAAATTGCCAATTAATTGTTTAGCCAATCTCATTCTTAAATTTAATTGATCTGGTTTTAAATCATTCCTCTTAGCCATTTTCCACAGGATAAAAGAATCAACTATACCGAGATCCACTAGATAATAAAAAATTCTATGCCACCATTTAACTGAACGTCTGCCAATAGAATATCACTCGATGTATTGATCAAATCTGTCTACACCCCCCATTATCTTGCCATATACTTGCACTACTTTAGGACAAGGTATGTCAGATGAAATTTCGTTTTTATTTTTTCTTGGTACAGAAAAAATTTGCATTGGATTCTGAATATTTGAAAGCATAGTTACAGCTTTATTATCCATCGATTTCACAGCAGATAAGTTTGATTTCACTTTGTAAAGATGTCCACCTTTTTTTAGTTTATCTTTTGTTTTCATCATATCAGGTAAATCTTTTCTATTTGATCTTACCGTTCCACAAGCGTAAATTCCAATTGTCAAATGCGACTAAAACTGGTAGTTCTTTTTGTGTTAGTTTTAAAACTACTCTTTCACCAAGACCAAGTGTACTGTCATTTTCATTTGTACTTTTACCAGTATATATATCAAATTTAGAAATATAGCCAGTTTTTAAATCTGATAAACACCAAACTTTGTAGCCTCGCTTTATTGGCTTCATAGGCATATATTGCTTCAGGGAAGATCTACCTTTAAAAGCAATCATGGATTCATCCACTAAACTAAATAAACATTTGAATTGTAGTAAGCTTTTTGTATATTATGATTTATTTTATCAATTAGTGGTCTCACCTTATACAATTTATCATGATTTGGATCTTGCCTTGAAGTATTTTTGCTATTATCATTGCAATGAAGTATTTATACTATTTTCTTAAATCTTTTGGAGCTCATAACATCAAAAATAATTTGCACATTCAAAGCTGGATCCGAAGACCAATAATTTTCTAATCTGGGCAGGACATATATACCCATTGAAATTTAGCAACCAATAAAAGCTTTGAATTCCTCAATTGTAATATCCGGATCAGAACTGGAAGAACTTGATGGTTTTGAATGGGCATAAGAATTACTTTCCGCTACTAAATATTTAAATATATCATCACCAAAAATATTGCTAAAATATTCAATTTCTTTAGTTGAGTTACTCAATGGCAGTTTTGAAAAAGGTTCAAAATCACATAATGATGTTTCTTTCATTATGTTTGGAATATTATCTGACCAGTCTTCTTAATCTGAATCATCATCACTTTCTTCCTCAGATAAATGCGTTATACAGATTTCTGGCATATCAATTTCATTTATTACTTCTGCTTCCATAGTAGTTGTTGAACCACCTTCATTTAAATTATTGAATATCTAATTTAAATTATTGAATTTAACTCTGCAACAGCTTCAAAATCTGCTTCAACATCTGACACATCATCTTCATCTGGTAATGAAAAAAAATATTCTAGCATTATTTCAACATCTCTAGGCTTAGACAAATCAAATTTATGCATTTTCAAGTATTTTTTCTTAAATTTTTCTTAAAGTATATATAATAAATATAGTATAATATTCAGGCGGTGGTAAATATATTTACCACCATATATAGTATATAATTAGGGCGCTGGTAAAAATACTTACCATCAGCAAAAAATTATTTTTTTGTAAAACTATTAGCACTTTTATTTTAAATTTATGTTAATATATTATAAAAAACATTAATTAATATTATAAATAACTTTAACACCTTATATATAACAAAATAATACCGAATTTTATAGAAACATCACTGTTTTTTCATGTAATTAGAAATCGTAAAACTTCACTTTTGTTTAAAACTTGTAACGGTGAAACTCTAGCGTGAAAGTTATGTACTTCATAAACTTCTCGCCATATAAGCTATTCATTTAGAAATGTCGCCTGAAAAAAAATATTTAAAATATTTACCTAATTTCTTACCTAATTAATACTTACCTTATAGTAATTTTTCTTTGGTGGTAAAAATACTTACCACCGTCTACGAAAGGGTTAAGTTCAGGTTCGGGTTCAAAATTTAGAAAAAAGTACAATATCTTTTATGCACAGAAAAAAATAAAGTCTATTTTTCTGCTACTTTTAAGTAGTTAAAAAATAATTAATTGAATTTCCTACTTTTTTCATTGAAGCATCTAAATTGTAGATGCAGCAAATATACCAAATTATATAAATCATTGAAATTAAAATATTTGAATTAGCTTTCTAGAATTTTTATTTAGATTACCCACTTAATTATTTATTTTATTGAAATTTATAATTCGTATAATATTTTTGTCTCATTTAATAAAAAAGCTATTTCATAAATTTAACCAAAACTTTTCAATAAATTATCTACTTTTTATATTTCTTTTGTAGAAAAAAAATCAAAAAATCAGTCACAATTCTTGTATGTTCCAAGTTCCAAGAAGTATTTTTATTGATTCAATTAAAACACTATGTAGTAAAACCAACCACAATTTGTCAATAGCTTATTTACATTTTGTTATTGTTTTGTTAGAAAATTTAGTTAAATTACAACTATTATTATATGTTATTTCTTCCAATATGAAAAGAATCGCGTAAGTAAATAAATTCCTAGAATTTTTTTGCTTAAATTTGGAGTAAAAAGGGAAAAAACTCATTTTTCCACGGAACTTTTTGTTCTTACGTTTTCTTAAGATATTTCTAGAAAATAGAAGTGCAGTTAACAATAACAACAGCTCAACAAGTGTTTTGTTGGAGTTATGCTGGAATTAGATGTGCGTTTTTTATGCTTGAATTAGATGTGCGTTTTTTTCCGCACGGCAACGCAATTTACGACATTTTAATATTTGTTGTGAAATAAAAAAAAAATATTAGTGTTTATTGTATTTATAAAATTGTGCTAACACAAAATTTTAATATCAATAATAAACACAAAATCTAATGACACAATATAATTAAAAAAAAATATGTTGACGAATCAGCAAAAATCTATTGTCAAACTGATTTTATTTATTTTTAAGATGGTAAATTTAACTCCTACTTTGTGGCAGAACTGCCGCCGCACAGCAAAATTAGAATTGGAGATATCATGCGGCAAAGCACGGCATGAGTTAACACAGTGCGTTGTCATCTAATCAGTTACATAAGAATCTATGGGTTCTAATTTTACCGCACGGCAAAACGCACTAAAAAACCCACATCTAATTCCAGCATTAGTGCGTTTTGCCGTGCGGCAAAATTAACCATACATTCTTATGTAACCGATTAGATGACAACGCACTGCGTTAACACATGCGGTGCGTTTGGCAAAAAAAATTAAGGAATTAAATTTTGTCAAAAAGCAACGTCCTGCAAAGCGTCCTCTAACCGAAAGTTCTAGTTGTAATGTCGAATTGGGTAAATTAAAAGTTTAAATGATTAATATAAAAAAAGCTGCTAACTAAGGGGAGCAGATAACTCGTAGTATGTTTTTAACAGAGGTTTATGTCCAAAAGTTCTTTGTAATTAACATTATCTTTGTAACAAACAGTGCTTTCTTCAAAATTGCTCATCTTTATTATTTATTGATTTAATTTTATATTTTTATTTCTTTAATAATAAATAATATTATTAAAATAACTATAATATCGTAAGTATAAATATGCGTAATCACGAATCCAACCTGTGTACAAAATTTCATTGAAATTGGATAATATTTTCCATATGTTCTAGATCATATGAAATATTAATCGGAAATTTTAGCATGGATCCCCTAGAGCTACTAATGTCTACATTAGGCATGCGTAATCACGAATCCAACCTATGTACCAAATTTTATTGCAAACTAATAATAATTACTATATGGTGTAGAACATATGAAATATTCTTTGGAAACTAAGTTGCTCATATATTAGTTTCCCATGAACACAATAAAACTACCTGATACAAATTTTTGGAGCAATAAGTAGGTCACAGATTCAACCTGTGTTTAAAATATAATTGTAATTGGGTGCCAATGACTGTAATATGTAGAGTATTGAACTTGTGAAATATAATTGGACATTTTAACATGGACCCACTGGATTACCGACTTTAAATTTTGCAGACAGTAAGTACATAAGGAAGCTACAATGTGTGTCAAATTTCATTCAAATCAAATAATAAATACCATATGCTCTAGCTAGAGCATATGAAATTTTAATCGGAAATTTTAGTATGGACCCCCTGAAGGTATTAACTTCTATCATGGTCAAAACATAATCAGAAGGTCTAACTTTGTACCAAATTTCATTAAAAACAGATAATAATTACATGCTATAAAACGCATAATTATATAAAATTCGGAAACTAAAACTGTTTTCTAGGAACCCCTGAAGGTCTCCAAATTTCAGAAGAGCCAACTAGATCATAAAATTAGCCTATATATAAAATATCTTTGAAATCGGTTAGCAATTACTATATGCTGTAGAACATATGAAAAAAAAAAAAAAATTAAATCGGAAATTTAACATGGACCCCCTAAATCTACTAATCTGTAATTTGGTCAACCTATGAAGAATCATGAACTCAACCTGTGTACCAAATTTCATTGAAATCGGATAATAATTACACGCTGTAGAACATAAAAGAAATATTCTTCGGAAACTAAGTTGCTCATATGTTAGTTTCCCATGAACGTAGTATACCTACCAACTACAAATTTGTGGAGTATCAAATAGATAACTAAATGAAACTGTGTATTCAATATCATTGAAATTGGGTGAAAGGTACTGTAGATATAGAGAGTTTAACTTATGAAAAGTAATTACGGATTTTTACATGGACCCACTGAAGTATCGACTTTAAATTTTACAGGTGCCAAGTACATACGGAAACTATCATATGTCCAAAATTTATGCTAATAAGATAATAATTACTATATGCTCTAGAGTCTAGCAATAGCATACGAAATTTTAATCGGAAATTTTACCAAGGACCCCCTGAAGTTACAGACCTGTATCTTGGTAGGCTTGTGGACATTCATGATACCAACCTATGTCCCAAATTTCATCCAAATCTGAGACTTGATTTTTTTTTTGATTTTTTCCGTAGATCAAAAACACATAGGTTCCCACATAAATGGGGAAATCTAACATGGTCCCACTGAAAGTATCGATGTCACTTAATAAATCATTTGTAAAGGCACCGGGGTGAAGTATGTTAGAGCCTGTGTGCCAAATTTTATTAAAATCGGGCAAGCGCTTCTAGGAGATGTTGCTGCGCACATAAAAAACGTACGCGTACGCGTCCCCTAAACACTTTTTTTTTGCATTTTCGGACTCCCCGACCTCGGAAACGCCTAGAAAAAAATTTTGAGCGAACTTTTTTTTTCGACCATCCAACCCATCACCAGACTTCATAGTATTTAATACTACTCGTAAAATCTAATATTTTAATATTAATTATTTTTTAGATGATTCAGCATTTCTACATTTATTAAATGATATAGAGTGGCAGAAGACGAACAACGGGCCAGAAGCCATTGTCATCGATAACTGGAATACAAGATTTGAGTTTCGAAAGGAGCAATATAAAAAGGCAATCAATATTTTACAAGAGTGGCCAATAATAAAGCAAAAGATTGGTATTACTTTAGTAAGTATGCTATGGATATTTTATATTTTTTTCTTATATCTTTATTTTATAATTATTTACATATGTATATTGCTTTTTAGATTGAGTTAGACTTTTATAAATTGTATCCAGACAAAAGTACTCTTTTATTTTCCAAATGGAATAGTCAGACGCCCAAATTGCTTTCGCTGTATGTGTAGAGGTAAGAATGTAACATTTTATTTAAATAACCAATATCTATTAATTTATGCTAATCTTTTTTATATTAAAAACTTCAAAGAATTATATTTATTTTAAATATTAATAACAAAAATATATATTATTTTATAGGATTTAAGAAATACTATCGTCAATAGTTGATGAACGAAAACGTAAATACGGAGAAGAACACAATTATTTACAGCCGTTTATTATCTTAGTTGGTGATTTAGGAACAACTCTACATTTTTTTATATTTTTTAATGATATTTTATATGAAGTTGACAACTTTTTAAAAGCAGTGTCCCTAGCGTTTCAACTACATTTTGTTCTGCACGTCGAATATGCAAAGGAATGTGAACAGCTCTGGATTTTTATTCAGGAATACTTTTACGAAATGAATATTGAAGACTGTAAAAAAAACTACTGGTTTGGTGAGCTTACTAAACCAATTGAAATAAATATATTAATAAATTTAAATCTATAATTTAATTACATATCATAAAATTAATAAAAAAATTAAGTGCTTCTTATGTAATAATTTCTTTTGTATAATTGACAATTACATTAAGCATTTAAAAACATATCACAAACTTAACAGATTATCTACTTTTTGTTTTCGTATTGTTGTAAAAAATTTCAATTATTATATAGTTTTAAAAAACACTTAATTCGTACACAATTTTCAGAGTTTAGTAATAATACGAATCAAAATGAGGAAATTATAAATAGTTATTCAAATATTGCTTTAATCTCAGATACGCGTAGTTCTGTTCATATTAACACAGCAGAAACCACTCACAAAAATGATTTATTAAGTGATTCATATTCAATCGATTTACAGGTGTTGCAAGCAATGGTTCATTTCGCCGATTCCGTACAGTGATTTTTGTAATAATGAATAATAATTAAGATCTGCAAGGAAAAGTGGTAAACCATTTAACATACATGAGATATAGGTTATGATGATTTTTATGATATGAGACAGTTGCTGGTGAATATACATAGGTGCGGTTAATATGGGTGGAAATTTATAAAAGTTCTGACTGTTAAAATTATAAAAGTTTTGAAGGCATCTCAAAATTCAATTTTTTACAAATTGTCGTATTCACATAATAATTTTTTAAAAGCTGTTGTTATAAAAAAGCAGAAAAATGTATCTATTATAGACATAACGTTCACACCTGCATTTTCTGCAAAGCCAGGTATTTCTGAAAGAAAAAAAAGGATCTCATGGAATTGGTGGACAAGAATATCATACCAAAATTTTATAAAAACTATTATAATGCTTTATAAATTAAAATTCTATTCGTTACATTAATATGTTAATTTAATTAGAAATGAAGTTTTGAAAAATTTTAATTGAATTGGAAATGTTTAAGTTTTTAAAATAAAATGTTCTTAGATTAATGTTGTCTTTTATTTTGTACAAAATATTTTTTTTTTTTTGAATCAGTTTTTTTTTTGCAGTTATAACTTGGAAAGAACAACTTTTGTATACTAACAATAACGTCACTTTTCAACATAATATTTACTTCATAGGTATATTTTTGTAGCAAAACTGTCACAAGTCTGAAGAGATTTTTTCGAAGCAGTCTGGCGCAAGTCACAATTATTCATTATGTTTTACTTCATAAATAAATGTAATGCAAATCTTCATTCTTTGAAATTATGTTAAGATAGTATTGCTAAATTACTATCTGATACAATTATAGCACTGCAAACTTTAAAAATGTTTCTCTGCAAATTACCAATTTTCGAATTGTGATATTATTGCCGCAAATGAGCGATTGTAGAATATTTAATACAATTTATAGTCTGACAAAAAGATGAAAAAACATACAGAAGATGAAGTTGAGCTACAAATTAAAAATGGATTAGATATCATTACATTCTCGTAAAACTGCAGTAAAAGTAGTAGATTTTATTGCGAGTGATATTAGAAATAAATTTTTTAATAAAATAATTGAAAAAAAAAAACTAAAAATATGTTTGATTATTGATGAAGCTTCAACAATATCCAGCAGACCACCTGTATACTTATACTGTTTTTAAAAGTAAAAGATTCTGTTGCACCACTAACAATTTTCGTCGATCTAGTTGATTTAAAAAAATAAGATGCAGAAACAATATATGTTGTTCAATGATATAGCAACTTTAAATAATATTGGATTTTCAAATAGTTACTTACAAAAAAATTTGGTTGGATTTTGTTCCGATGGTGCAAGCGTTATGCTTGGACGAAAATTTAGGGTGAGCACGAGGATTACAAATCAGTTTCCAAACATAATAATATGGCATTGTTTAAATCACCGCCTTCAGCTTGTTCTATCTAGATGATGCTATAAATTCAGTGAAGCAAGTAAATCATTTTAAAATCTTCATTGACAAGATATATGCAATTTTTCATCAGTCCAATAAGAACCAAATTGAACTTTTCAAAATATCCCAGCAACTTGAAATTGTGATTATAAAAATTGGTCGAGTCTTAGGACCAAGATGGGCTGCCTGTAGTTTAAGATCAACCATATAGCTGTTTGGCGTGCATATCCTGCACTGCAGAATTTTTTTTATTCAAATAAAAAGTACATGGGTGGGTATGGCTACACGTCTTGAAAACATTTTTTTTTTTGAAGGATTTGTCATTGATGATTGATATCTTAAACGAAATTTTCCTTCTTTCAAATGCGCTACAGGCAAGAAATTTAGATATAATAAAGGCGGAAAACTGGTAATAAGATCTATTGAAGCATTTCAAATGCTTGAAAAAGACAAGTGTTTATATGAGGAAAAAATTGCTGATTTAATTACCTCAGACACCTTCAAAAATAT